>LPNX010668823.1:63059-98891 GCA_001517045.1 Pseudotsuga menziesii | reverse complement strand
TTGTTATTTATTATCTCTCAAATATAGTGATACCATGTATCAATATGTTTACTATTCTTATGAAAGAAGTGATTTTTCAATATTGCAATGGCTGATAGATTGTCAGAAAAAATATAAGTTGGGTCATCTAGCTCATGCTGCAACTCAGACAAATTTTTTCTCATCCGTATAGATTGACATGCAGTGGATATTGCTACAACATACTCTGCCTCAACACAGTATAAAGTCACAATGTGTGTCTTATTTGAATCCCATGCAATTTCTCTTGATCCAAAATTGAAGACATATCACGATTTTCTCTTCTATCGTCAGTAGAACCTAGAAAATCATTAAGGTATAAGTAGTCAATTTAAAATTTGAATTTGATGTATACCGGATTTACCAAAATTTGTTGTTCCAGCAATGTATCCTAGGATCCTCTTTTTGGATTTCCAATGGGAGTTCTTTAGAGACTCTGACAATATTGAAATTAAACTTACTGATACAATCCACCACAACACGGAGACAAAATTCTGTGGATCACTTTAGGACTAATGTCCAAGTATGATACAATCCACCACAAAACCGAGGCAAAATTTTGTTGATCACTTTATGACTAATGTCCAAGGATGATACATTCCACTACAACACGGAGACAAGAGTGTGTGTATCACTTTAGGACTAATGTCCAAGGATGATAATATCCACCACAACACAGAGACAAAATTCTACAGATAACTTTATGACTAATGTCCAAGGATGATACAATCCACCACAACATGGAGACAAAAGTCTGTCGATCATTTTAGGACTAATGTGTATGGATGATACAATCCCACTGCAACATCATCAACATGCTCCCACTTTTGAGGAGGGTCTGCAACATCATCATCACTGTTCCCCCTTACGAGTAGGGTATGAAACATCATCATCATTGCTCCTCCTTATGAGGAGGGTCTACAAGATCATCATCACTTCTCCTCCTTTCGATAAAATTCCTTTGGAAACACACCAAATTCTCAAATAAGTATTCAAAATTTGCTCAAGATAGAGGCTTAGTCAAAACATCAGCAACTTTCTCATCGGTACTCACATACTGGAGCTTTATAGCTCCCTTTTGTACACTCTGATGATTCATTAGCTAACAACTTCAGGTTGGTATCCATGGGTGTGGCCATCTCTTTACATTCCAACATATCAAATATTTTAAAGATTTCCATAGCATACTTTCCCTGGTTGAGAAAGATTCCTTCTAGGGTTTTCCATATTTATAGACCTAGAAAATAGCGCATCAATCCAAGGTATTTCATCTCAAATTCTTCAACGATCTTCTTCTTGGACTCTACAATCTATTTCCCATTTCCTATTAGAAATATATCATCCACATACAACAATAATATGTCAGGTTCATAATCCATAAAATTAAAGTAAATGTTACTTTCAACTTTACTTTTAGTAAATCCCAATCTCGTCAAAACGTTATCTATCTTTCCATACCAAGCTCTAGGATATTTCTTCAGTCTGTACAAAGCCTTCTTCAACTTACATACATAAGTCCATCTATCTTCAACTTCAAATCCTCATGGTTGTTCTATGTACACTTCTTCCTCAATAGCACCATTCAGGAAGATTGTCTTCACATCCATCTGGTGTAAAATCCACTTTATCATGGATGCAAGTTCCATGATGGTTCTAAGGTAAGTGTACCTTGATACTACCACAAATGTATCTTCATAATCAATTCCCTCTTTCTGAGAGAATCCTCTAGCCACAAACCTTGCCTTGTATTTTTCAATACTTCCATTAGTTGCATGCTTTATCTTGTAGATCCACTTGGAATATACCACACTCTTTCCTTTTGGTTTGAAAACTATATCCCAACCACCATTATTCTTTATTGATTGGTATTCTTCTGTCATTGCTTCTACCAAATATTGATCGATAAGATCACACATCAAAGCTACATAAGTGGAGAATGGATTTGATTTCTTGCTTACTCTTGTGGAGCCTTCTGGAACTCCATAATTCTATGGTTCTTGTATAATTTCTCTTACCCAAGAAATATTTCTCTTTCGTGATATATTCATAGTAGGGGGTCCTTAAGGTTCTATCATATCATGGTCCTCTTATGCTTCATTGCCAGGGGAGGGTGCGACTTCTATATTTCTGGGAGGGTGCATCTTCTTCATATACTTCTTGATGCTGGCACTTCTTGGATATCTTGAGAGATGCTTCTTCGTCAAATGTTACACCTCTACTATTCTCCATGTGATGGAATCCTGGATTGTATATTCTGAAGGATTTAGAGAGTTCACAGTATCCAACAAATATTCCGTTCTTTTTGGAAGGGTTCGACTTGGATCTCTTTTATTTTGGTATGTGAACATATACTTGACAACCAAATATCTCGAGGTGGCTCACTTCTATCTTCAACTTCAAATCCTTTTGGTTGTTCTATGTACACTTCTTCCTTAATAATACTATTTAGGAATATTGTGTTCACATTCATTTGGTGTAAACTCCACTTCATCATGGATGCAAGTGCCATGATGATTCTAATGGAAGTGTACCTTGCTACTAGTGCAAATGTATCTGCTTAGGTGAATGATTGAGATCAAGAGGATATCCCTCATGCATCATCATGGAAAAGAAGATTGAACATCTATCACAATACATTGCAAATTCGACAAAGTAGAACTTTGCTTTAGATTTTTCTGGAGCTACATGAGCTTCAGAGTTTTCTGGAGCTAATTTGTGAGCTTCAGATTTGCATGATAATAGATCGGTGTGTGCTAGGTTTTCTTTAGAATAGAAGTGAAACTCGGTTGATTGATAATTATAATTTATTCTATAGTGTACATCGGTAAATTAGGAGTGCTACGACATACAATGTACTCAAATTTTGAAATTTCTTTTTAAGAATATAATATATTTAAAATAGATTTAGGAAAAATTTGTCTACATAATCTACATTTAATATTTATATATTATATCGATATCTTCATCCTCTGCTAGTTCTATGTAATACTCCTCAGAAACTTTATTGGAAAACCAAGTAAATTCTTTTCTATTTTAATTTTAATTTTAAGTTATATATTTTATTATTTTAGCAATGTTTACATAAGTTTTTATGGTTGTTACATTTTCACCATGTTCATGCAATGCATAAACTTATTGAAAAATATAAATTCTCATCTTGTTAAACATTGATTTAAGTCCCATCTTACTTAGCTTCATCGCTAACCCACCATTTTCTTTAGTCCTCCAGGTGGTCCTTCTCATCATACAAGTTTTCTAAGGTTTCCACTCCAAAGTGTTCATGTTTGCAACAAGAAAATGGTTAATAAAAAGTTGCAATACCCCAAAATTGAAACTATTGGTTTTGGACTACCTAGCAGAGATTTAATGGTTCTATATCGAAATCCGATTCCGGTACTTATTCGGTTGACTTACACATTACCCAAACCCAAACCCTACTTTCTAGGAAATCATTTGTATTGCATTGACATTTCTATGCTCATTCCATGGCTCCGCTATGTTGATAGTGCTATGCTCAATCCATCATTCTTACCGAAGGATATAACCGTGCTGAGGATATATATTAGCCACTCTATCTGGCCTGAATTGGTAATTTCATTACTGCTCATATTTTTTCTTCTGACGACTGTGTACTATGTTTCATTTTGATGGGAATTACCATGGCTAAGGTTGATGTTAACTTATTATTCTATGTATTGTGTTTCATTTCACGGCCATTATCATGGCCTAGGGTTGATGCTAACTTATTATTCTATGTATTGTGTTTCGTTTCACGGTCATTATCACTGATAGGGTTGATGTATTTGTTTTCATAAGTATGGTGCCATATGCAATGGCTAAAAACTAAATTCCAGGTTTTTGAAATCTGTGTGATGGTTACAGTCTATACTTTTATCACCGTCTTTGAGATTTATGCAATTGTTTACGTCCCTATAATTATTTTTTATTTCTTTTCTATATATATTAGTTAGGCCATAAATACTCTCATCCCTATAAATATTCTTCCAAGTTTTGTTGTATGCTCTGCTTTTTTTCTCCACGGTTTCAGAATGAGAAAATCGAGATTGTAACCTCGATCTCTGAAATACTTCTATTCTCAGTTTTTGATAACAATTTTTGTGTCTTTAAATAGGGTTTACTTGTGTTCTCATTTTTTGGTAACATTTTTTTTTGTCTTTAAATAGAAGGGTTTTGTTGAGTTAAATTTCAGTTAGTGTCATCTAGTTGTTAGGTTATATGGGGTTTATTTTATATGAAATATGAGAAAGGGCATAATTCTTCCTTATCCTCTAAGCTTTAAGTTTTAATTACAATTGGTTCAATCCTAACATAGTTAGATATAACATCAATGTAAAAAAATAAATCTAGGTAATTACACCCTCTCATATAAGGCATAGCTTTAACTTTAGTATATCGAACAATTATATATTTTTCTAGCACGAGGCACGTGATAATTAAAGAACTTGATTCCCAATACATAGTCCAATATCTAGGCTATTTCTCTGGCAAATACATTGACTTAAGTACTTTGCACATGTAAGTATGTCAAAAATATTTGGTCCTACAAATACGTCATTAATAATCACAAGAAATTGTACTTTAAATGGATCAAGTGGTAGCTCAAAGATGATGGTTGAGAAAGATGGTGGTAGCTCAAACTTAGATTACAATAAACTTAAAAGTAAAATGTAAGTTTATATATATTTAATTGTTTTTTTAATGAAACTATCAAGAAGTTTGTAAAGATGGTTTCAAAATTTAATACTAATCTTAATCAATAAATCAATTATAGGTTGTTTGAGACTTTTCACCACATTAGAAAAAATAATAAAATAAAATATATCAAACATAGCGTCACTTTATTTTTTCTTATATGTGCAACCCCACATAAAACCATGGTGTTGTGCTCATATGTCAATTTTGTACGTAAATAGTAATATTACTCCTGCAAAACATTATGGTCTTAATATTTGAAGGTAGTGAGTGAGCAATATCATAGAATTTATAATTATCTTTAGCACTATCTAAAATCATACACTAAACTCAAAACACAATAATACTAAAGAGATACTACATATCAAATCACCCCTACAATCATAAGAAATTACTTTATTCCCACAATAATCTAAAAAATAATGAATGACATGCTACAGCAAGCCATTACTAAGTTTACAAACTCTTAATTAACACAAAAACAACATAGCCAGCAAAATACTCTATTTTCAACTTTAATTCATTTTATTCCATTGGATATTCAAAACATGATTTTTCTTTGTGTGTGTGTGTGTGTTTGTGTGCGCACACACGTGTGTCATGAGATTCATTTTCCAATTAATTTTGACCCTTCACTTTGCCTCTTCATAATTTTCTTTTTTTTTAACAGAAACTTTAAAGGAGAATATATTAAATAGGTTGTGCACATCCATTCAATACAGAAAACAACAACTTATACATTCTAGCAGTTCTGAGGACATAACTACAAAACTAGGCCATAAAGAAGACCTTAATAAACCGAAAGGAGTACTAGTATTCTGAATAATTACAGATGTAGTGTAAATGCGAACAAAATGCTGATTGAGTAAAATGAAAAAATCATTTTGGTTTTCCTGATTTCCCCACGGGCTGGGTGAGATATTCCTCGTCCATCTTCTAAATTGCTTCTCCTATATTTTCTTGGGCTTGACTTCCCTGATTCATCTAAACCAAAAGTTGGAGGTCCTCCTCGATGCGGTCTACTTTACCCCATGATTTCCTTCAGTTTCATCTCATTTTCATCAACCCTTGCATCATGGTTGCTGGTATGATATGAGACATAGATGAACTCATCAACAAATTTTTTAACCTACTTAGCAGTCTCTCTATTGTCAGTAATTGCAATGGCCACAATGTCATACAAGCATTGGATATCAACCCTCAGGTCTACAAGCCCTGCATCATTCCTTCTACGGTCCATTTCCAAAACAAGAGGTTGGCCTTTACAACAATTGTGACTGCAACTCAAATTAAGAGTGGACAAATTGCTAAGAACAAAACTGAGAGAGGGCTAAGCTCAAGCTAAGAAGAATTCTTCATTCTGTAGAGAGTCTCATTCTTTTCTAAAGAGACAAAGCGAAATGACTATCTTAGCTTCCCCCAAATGAGAAAGCTGACAACCTAGGATGAAATGATTACCTTCTAAAGAGAACTTCCTGAGGGAGCTTCCTACGTTCATTGTGCAAAAGTGGTTCCTTGAGCAAAAAAATGGAGGACCCCCGAAAATGATGAGATGATTGTAAAGAAGGTTCAGTAAACCAACTTGAGTGGAACCCCCAATTTCAACACGACTGTGCAAAAGGGAAGGATAATAATCCACCCAAAAGGAAGACTGTACTTGTAATTTATCCTATAGTGGGGGGCGACAGTAGGGAAAGTCCCTTCTCTGAGTTCAGAGGTGGCAATAAAATTTTATTCTACGGAGGGGGAGCTAACTGGAACAAGGAAGAGTGGACAACCGAAGGAAAGGGGATGCCAGAGATTACTTCATGGAGAAACCATTGTACACAGAGGGGGATGGGCTAGGGCATGTGAACTACGAGGTAAATTAAGGTTGGAGAGGGTGATATTAAAGGCGACGAGGGGCTAGGGAATTTGGATAGGGAGTGGAATCCACTTTTCACAATGGAATGCAATAAGACTACCACCTAGGTTCATGAAAATAACCAAGCCAAGAGCTTTAACTTATGAATGTTCATTATGAGAGAGAGAGAGAGAAGGAAATGCAATTAGGGAATAGGTTTAGTAGCTGATTCAAGGTTGTTTATTGAGATATGACCTTGAGGGAGAGAGGATCCTATGTTTTCCAAAGCATTCGCTTGAGCATTATTTTTTCTTATAATGTGGAAGAATTCAATTCTTCACAGGGGGAGGAGAGTAATTCTGTCATACATCCTTTTGCAGTTAATGGACCTTGAAGAGTAATCGATGATCATTTTGAGGATGACATGATGTGAATCCCCATATACAAACAACCTTGATTTGGATCTTATGTCTAAGAAGTCTAATCCCTAGAAAAACACCATCCACTCATCCTCATTATTCTCCTTGAGGTCCAGCCCCCAAGTGAATCTTTTTTTCATGACTCATGACTTAGATAAAAGTATTTTTTTTATTTTAATATAAAATTGCCAATTTTTGTTAGTATGTTCGGGTCTTTTTTATTTCAATTGTTTTTAGAGGTGAGCTAATTGGGAGGAGACACTAAAAAGTCTAGTCATGTTAAGGGTTGGTGTGGTCTTCGCCAAGTTCAATTCTCTAGTGACTTTGATGGCTTAGATGCCCTTGAGTTGTGGTTTCTTAGCTAATGATTCAATGCAATAACCTTGAGTAACAATGACCAAAATTCTAAAAAAAACAACCTTGATTTGGAGCTTACGTCTAAGAAGTCTAGTCCCTAGAAAAGAGTCATCCGCTCATCCTCATTGTTCGTCTTGAGGCCCAACCCCCAAGTGAATATTTTTGTCATTTTTCCTTTGGGATCGAGTAAGATCCCTTCCGCACTTGCCTCCCCATCTCTTCATAATTTTCATGAATACTCTACCATTTTGAAATTTGACAGGATCAAAAAACTAAAAAAGTGGGTTCGCCTTGGTTATGACTCTTTGCAAATTGAGATAGTTACAATGTTGACCCTTTATTCCATCAATCGAACAAGATTGCGGTGGTGATAAATTTGTTAGATTCCCCAATGTCAAAATGATGTGGTAGTGATGACCCTTTGGTATTCCAACAACCAAAACTGAAGCAATGAATGTCCCTTTGGATTTTGACAAGTTGCATACTATGGTGGTGAAATAATTAATTTCCAACATTCTCCCCCTTAATTATTTCATCCAAAAAAAAAATTCTACTAATCCTGTTAAAATTACAAAATTGTGGTTATTGTTGTAACAAGTAACAACATTTATAAAATTATTTTTACTTCATGCAAACTCCTATGCTTTTTTTTATGAATTTCAAACATTTCCTTTAGTAAGGATTTTGTAAACATGTTTGCAAATTGATCTTTTGATATGCAAAAATTTACACAAATTTTATTGTTATTTATTATCTCTCAAATATAGTGATACCTCGTATCAATATGTTTACTTTTCTTATGAAAGACATGATTTTTAAATATTGCAATGGATGCTAGATTGCCACAAAAAATCTAAGTTGGTTCATCCTACTCATGCTACAAATTAGAATTTTTTTTCTCATCCACATAGATTGACATGCAACGTCTATTGATACAACATACTTTTCCTCGGCAAAGTATATAGTCACAATGTGTTTCTTATTTGAATCCTGTGGAATTTCCATCGATCCAAAATTGAACACATATCATGATGTGCTATTTCTATCATTAGTAGAACCTCCAAAATCATTATAGGTATACCCAGTCAACTTAAAATTTGAATTTGATGTATATTGAATTTACCAAAGTTTGTTGTTCCAGCAATGTATCCTAGGATCCTCTTTATGGATTTCTAATGGGTGTTCTTCAGAGAATCCAACAATATTGAAATTAAACTTACTGATAGATTCCAACACAACAGGGAGACAAAAGTCTGTCAATCACTTTAGGAATAATGTCCAAGTATGATACAATCCACCACAACACGGAGACAAAATATTGTGGATCACTTAATGACTAATGTCCAAGGATGATACAATCCACCACAACATGGAGACAAAAGTGTGTGTATCACTTTAGGACTAATGTCCAAGCATGATACAATCCACCACAACACAAATACAAACTTATGTTGATCACTTTAGGACTAATGTCCAAGGATGATACAATCCACCACAACACAGAGACAAAAGTCTTTGGATCATTTTAGGACTAATGTGTAGGGATGAAACAATCCCATTGCAACATCATCAACATGCTCCCCCTTTTGAGGAGGTTCTACAACATCATCATCACTACTCGTCCTTATGAGTAGGGTATGCAACATCATCATCACTGCTCCTCCTTATGAGGATGGTCTCCAACATCATCATCATTGCTCCTCCTTTTGAGAAAAGTCCTTTGGACCCACACCAAATTCTCAAGGAAGCATTCAAACTTTAATCGAGATAGAGGCTTAGTCAACAAATCAAGAACTTTCTCATCAATACTCACATATTGGAGCTTTATGGCTCCCTTTTGTACCATATCTTGTATGTAAAAATACTAGTTTTCTATGTGATTTGACTTGTTGGAAAAATGGGTTCTTCATCATCTTTATACAACTTCGGTTGTCCCATATAATCATCATGGTATCCAAATCTAGGTAAAATAGACCTAAAATCAACTTTTGAAAGCTGTATGGATTCACAACTAGAAGAACAAGATGCTATATACTCTGCTTCAACTACGCTGAGAGAAACATTGAACTGCTTCCTGCTAAACCATGAGATCATGGAGGATCCTAGACAATAACATCCATCTAAGGTGATCTTCCTATCTAAGACACTTCCTACCCAATATGCATCTGTATAACCATATAATATGTAGTCATGATCTTGAACATAGTATATAAAAAAGTATATTGTACCTTTTAGGTACCTCATCACATGCTTTTCAGTTACCAGGTGAAGACGTCTAGGTTTAATTAGATATTGACTTAGGGTTTTCACAACAAAGAATATATTTGGCATGGTATTCATCAGATACATCAACGACCCAATAATATGTCTTTACTGATTCATATCCACTAACTTTGATGATTCATCAGCTAAAAACTTTAGGTTGGTATCCATGGGTGTGGCCATGGCTTTACATTCCAACATATCAAAATATTTTTAAGATTTCCACAACATACTTTCCCCGGTTGAGAAAGATTCCTTCTAGGTTTATCCATATTTCCATACCTAGAAAATAGTGCATCAATCTAAGGTATTTCATCTCAAATTCTTCAGCAAGCTTCTTATTAGACTCCACAATCAGTTTCCCATTTCCTGTCAGAAATAAATCATCCACATACAACAATAATATGTCAGGTTCATAATCCATAACATTAAAGTATATGTTAAGGTCAGTTTTACTTTTAGTAAATCCCAATCTTGTCAAAACATTATCTATATTTCTATACCAAGCTCTAGGATCTTTCTTCAGTTCGTACAGAGCCTTCTTCAACTTACATACATGACTCCATATATCTTCAACTTAAAATCATTATGGCTATTCTATGTACACTTCTTCCTCAATAACACCATTTAGGAAGATTATCTTCACATCCATCTGGTGTAAACTCTACTGCATCATGGATGCAAGTTCCATGATGGTTCACATGGAAGTGTACCTTTCTATTGGTGAAAATGTATCTTCATAATCAATTCCCTCTTTTTCTAAGAGAATCCTCTAGCCACAAACCTTGCCTTGTATTTTTCAATACTTCCATCAGTTACATGCTTTATCTTGTAGATTCACTTGGAATACACCATACTCTTTCCTTTTGGTTCGGGAACTATATCCCAACCACCATTCTTCATTATTGATTGGTATTCTTTTGTCATTGCTTCTACCCATTCTTTCTTCTACAAAGATTCTTCATAATTGATAGTTTCTTGATCTATAAGATCACACATCAAAGCTACATAACTGGAGAATGGATTTGATCTCTTGATTACTCTTGTGAAGCCTTCTGGATCTCCATACTTATATGGTTGTTGTATATTTTCTCTTACCCAAGCAATATTTTTCTTCCGTGATCTATTCATAGTAGGGGGTTCTTGAGGTTCTAGCATATCATGGTCCTCTTATGTTTCATTTTCAAGGGAGGGTGTGGCTTCTATATTTCTGGGAGGTGACTCTTCTTCATATACTTCTTCATGCTAGCACTTCTTGTATATCTTGATAGCTACGTCTTCGTCCAATGTCACATCTATACTAATCTCCATGTGATGGAATCCTGGATTGTATATTCTGAAGGATTTGGAGACTTGACAGTATCCAACAAAGATTCCCTTCTTTCTGGAAGGTTCCAACTTGGATCTCTTTTATTTTGGTATGTGAACATATACTGGAAAATCAAATATCTTGAGGTGTCTCTCTTCGGGAATCTTTCTTGTGAACATTTCTTCTAGAGTCTTGAATCCAAGGGAACTATGGGCTAATCTATTACATACATAAACTGTCGTTCTTGCTTCTTCATCCCATAGATGAGTTGGAAGATATTGATCATGTATCATTGTATTCACTACTTCCATAATGGTCCTATTCATTATTTCTACAACACCATTCTATTGAGGATTGTAGGGAGTGGTTAGCTCCCTCTTGATTCCAACTTGTTTACAAAATGATTTAAACTCCTTTGAAGTATATTCTCAACCATTTTTTGTTCTGAGTGTCTTGATTCTTCTTTCTAAATTATTCTCTATAAAGGCTTTGAATTCCTTTAATTTTATGAATACTTCATCCTTTATTTTCAAAAATATATGCACGTCTTTCATGAATAGTCATCAATAAATGTAACAAAATATTCATAACCACTCAAAGATGTGAAGGGAATTTGGACACATACATATGAATTAATTAATTCCAATGTACCCTTTGATCCAGGAGAGTATTAGTGGCCACCCACCTATTCCACTTGGACTCCCACCATTGTTTCTTTCAGTTTTGCAGTTTCCTTAATTGTAGCACAATTTACTATTTTTGGCAGTTTTCGGGACCTAAACTTTCGGAGCCACTTTGAGGCCCTAAACGACGTTTTTTGGCATTGAATGGTCAATCAAATATGAGTCCATTCCAGAAAAGGTATTTGCAATTTATGGATGTAGTCCTTAAACAGATCTTTCTAATGATGTATCATGCGTGTCAAATGGAGGTAGTATGCTAAAGTTACGACCTCGGGAAATTGATATACCAAGTTACCCAATGGGGCCCACATTTTGGAGTTTCATCTCCTAGGATTAGGTTTTTGGATGTGTAGGGTTTCCTTTGTTTCTCAATAATATATAGGCCTTCGAGCCTCATTGTAACATAGAGTTCATAGGCATGTAGCCGCCACATCTCTTCTCAGAGATAAGCTACTAGCACTCTAGCTAGTTTATTTCCATTATGTATGTAAACAAGTTTTAGTTATTGATTAATGAAATGAAGTGTTATTTCCAATACATATTTTTTTCTGTGGTTATTTGTGTATTCTGTTGCATTCCTGCATAAATATGTATCACCTTTGGTCTTTGTTTTAATTTTTGGAAATGAATTCTTTATATTCTTTCTTTTTTCACATCCTTTGCAAGTGCCTTCATGATCGATCTTCAAATATGGTAAAACTGCTACTACTTTTCTTGGCATGGAGTAGTTTTTTGTAGTTGATGTGAGAAATCATCCTATGCCATAATTCAATGGGGCTAGTGGTCTCATGAACAAGGGTTATTTCTGAATATCCCTTGATTTTATATAATGCTCCTTCTTCTTCATGAATGACAACTGCATCTTCAATTTATTTTCCTTTGGGCCACATAAGTACTTGTTCATATATAAATGCAACCCTATATCATTTCTTATTTAATGCTGAGATATAAATTGAGTTCTTCTTCAAAACTGCTACATATAAGACTTGCTTCATCTTCATGGGGGTTCCATAATCAAACTTGTAGCTTTCTTCACCAATTCATTTGATAGGATATAGATAGTGATCTCCTATTGATACCTTCTGTGGAGAGTTCTTTTCTTCAAGTCTTGACATAGTTTTCTTTTGTCTTGTGATGTGTTTTGAAACAACACTATCAATAAGCCATGCATCTTCTCTAGGTGTCACATACCCAAAGAGTGAAGATAATAATGCATACTCTTCTGTTTATTTCCTTCGAGGTCCTTCTTCCTCTTCTTCTTCATCTTCACCTTAAGCTAGGTGTGCATGATATCTTTTGTTGTTCTTCTTGTATTCTTTTATTTTCAATGGACAATTTCTGGCAATGTGTCCTATCTTGTTACAATTGAAATATTGAAAGTTGGAGTAGTTTTTCCTCTATTTATTTCCTCTTGTCCTTTGGAACTTCTTGGGAGGTTGATACTCTGTGCGGCTTTTCTTCTTGAAGTTAGAGTGAATTCTTTCTCTCTTGGTATCGATTCCTAGCACTTGATCATATTATTTAAGTAGAGCTTCTCTATTCGCTACTCCAGCCTCTTCTTGGATGCAATGTTACAACAATAAAATAGTAATAAAAAGGTAACTATTCCTAATAGTAATTAATAATATTAATGATATAGTTTATGAAGAGAAGTGTCTCTTCAATATGTGATGGCGAAGCTATATTTAAAGAAACCATATACATTGTAATTTATCATCCATTGAATTATTATACATTTAATTATTTGAATATGGAACATCTTCCTCTCTAGACCTGGATACAGGCTAACTTAATCCGGATATGGATTATCCATTACATCGGATACAGTGTAACATTGGCATCAAAGCTATACGAACCCTGGCCATTATTACACTTTGTGTAAATTTAGTTTTTAGGGTTTCCCTAAAATATAGAACATTGTCCAAAAAAGAAAAGAAAAAAAGAAAACATAAAATAGAAAAGACAAGAAAGAAAAAAGTTAAAAAAAAAAGAAAAAAAAAAGTAAAAAAACGAAAGAAAGGAAAAAAAAAGATAAAGTAAAACCAACATATGGTTTTTCTTTCCAACTTCAACCCAGGTTGCACCCCCCCATTCCACGTAGCCCTACAAACAAAAACAATATTAATAAAATAAATATAATAATAATAATAATAATATTGTCATATAATATTTTAAACTTTATTAATCCACCTTTTAATAAAATATTTAAATATAATATTTTATATTTATTATTTTATTTCAACACATTAAATAATTATAATAATTATTATTAATTCATCAATCATTTCAAAGATATTAGTTTTCTTTTTTTCCTCCCTAAGTCAAAATAAAATTCGAAATACACACATTCACATAAAAGGACCCAATCTATAATGGAATTAAAAGACAAACTTGAGAAATTGGAGGACATCAAGGCTCTCATTGCCAACCAAGAAAAATTCAGAGAAGAAATGAAAAATAACAATGCGCTTAAGAAACAAATGATAGAATATGTTGTTCTAGTACTAGGAAGAAAACTTGATGACAAAGTAGACATCATGAATGAGAAACAAAAAGAGTTAGATGACAAGATGTGCGCAATGATAGAGAACATAAGCACCATGGCACAAAACTTGAGCATCATGAAACAGAACCTAAATACCATAATGGAAATGTTACAAAAACTAAGGTCTAATACAAACCATATCAGTAACTCAGATATGTTGGACCACTATGTCAACAAAAATGATAGGAACAAAATTGATCAAGACAACAAACAAGACAAGGAGACTAAATATCGCAGGGATGACCAAAATACCAATAATATATTTGATAAGAGATCGACCAAGATCGTAATGAGATTCAATCCAATATTGTTGACAATAAGGATGATACATACAATGAGAAAAGATGGATCCTACAATATACAAAGGAATCCAAGTCAAAGGAATCAAATATCGTAGATTTATGTTCTACCTTAACTCTTCTACCACCCTGGAGAAACCTAAATGTAACACTATTAGGTGGCTTCAAGTGTGATAAGCCTCAAGAAATGCCACTTCTCAAGATAACTCGTAAGGATAATAAAATGAAAACATTATGTGATGACATCCTAAGTATCGTAGGACAAGCGACTTCTAAAACAAGGCTTGATATGCTCAATCAAAAAAATATTCCTCGTATTCATGTATATGGAATACGGGATAACAATAATAAACATAATCAAGTACAAATTCAAGTTATAAATGAAAGGAAGATGACAAACTATTGCGTAAATACCAAACACATACCTAATACCAGTTCTAAAAAAGACATAAAGGAAGTAATGACATTGGTTCAACAGAAAATGAGAATGAAAAGACGACACCAATAATCTAAGCTTCGAGGAAAAATATTTCCTAAGGGGAAGGCAATGTTACAACAATAAAATAGTAATAAATAGGTAACTATTCCTAATAGTAATTAATAATATTAATAATATAGTTTATGAAGAGAAGTGTCTCTTCAATATCTGATGGCCAAGCCATATTTAAGGTAACCGTATACATTGTAATTTATCATCGATTGAATCATTATACATTTAATTATTTGAAGATGGAACATATTCCTCCCTAGAAATAGATACAGGATGACTTAATCCGGATATGGATTATCCATTACATCGGATATAGTGTAACATCCAATCTTCCCATACATTGTCAAACTTAATTCTTTCCTTTCTGCCACAAATAGTTTGAATGAATGAATCCCAAGGTCTAGTGATACAATTGAGAGGAGTCATAACTAGACCATATTCACCAAGTGAGTCTCCAATGGCTTCTAGTTGCTTCTTGAACTAGGAGACCCTTGTGAAGTAGTCTTGGATAGATTCTCCTTGGCTCATATTGTTACTCTTCAATTGAGATCTCAAATTCATCTTTCTATTGGTGTCCCTTCCTTCATACATTATGAATAGGGAATCATACATCTTCTTTGGGGTATGTTTGGATGATACTTGAGGAATAAAGTGATATTTGATAGAATCAATAGTGATCCTCATTTCCCTAATTAGGTTCTTCTTGTGCTTCTCATTAGCTTCATCCTCTTCGGGTCGTGCAACTTCTCCTTTGATGTATTTGTCAAGATCATTCTCTCTAAGAATGAGACCAATCCTATATTTCCATGCTCAGAAATTCTCTATGCCTTCTAGCTTGTCCTCAAAATTAGTGCTTAGGGCCATCTTATCTAAGAGGTCACTAAAATAAAAAATTTCTCAAAATACAAAGCTATCCTTACCAAAAGATGCACTTGATTGAGGCGAGTTGACTAGTACACTTGGTTTTTGGATATTCCAAATATCCATCTCTAAAAATTGACTTGTGATATTCTAATATGTAGTTTCTGTAGTTTTATATGTTTTTAGTTTTCTGTAGTTTTCTTATCCAAAGCCAAACTAGGACTTGAATTTCCCAGAGATCCACCCACTTAAAATTTTCGATCCAGTTTTCAATATATGCACTCTAGGGAGGCAGAAATTTCTATGCAATCAGATCTCCAAATTTCCAACTTTTATAGAAACCCTAATTTCTTGTCAGAGGGAGAATGTAGAGAGTTTAACCTTGTGAAATATGTTATATTCATGATATTTTTGATACTATGTTAAGATTCCATATGCTAAGCTATATATCATTAGTATTCAATTCAATTTGACACTAATAGCATACGTAGGATTACTGAAAGAAACATTATCATAAGATAGACGCAAATTTATCCTAGGAAACACTCTAGGGGAAGAAAACCTGGAAGAGATCCCTTTATATAGATATGTATCAAAAGTACAAAGATAAAACCCCAAACAGGTGCTCCTTCTCCTTGGATCTCTCTCTCTCTCTCTCTCTCTCTCTCTCTCTCTCTCTCCCCTATGTGCTATACACAAGTGTGTGTGTGTGTGTTCAAATGATGAACACACCTCTTCCATTTATACTTTATCTTCCACTTGAATTTTTCCATGTTGACCCCAACAAACTTACTGGGCCAAATTCACCTAGGAAGACACAAAACAATATAATATTATATTCTAGAGAGTTCTATTTCGGAACCACCATACAACAAAGGTTTTACCTCATGAATCTATGATGAACAAACATAGTAATAACATTTCGAGGGAGGTGTTACACATAAATCTCATCATCATCATGTGATGAGGTCCCAAACATCAATATTTCCCTAAATCCCAAGTTGTGAAGTGAAAATATTGACCCAGGATTCAATCTTGCATATGAAAATCTAGCATCACTTCTAGCCTAAAGTGAAGGAGCATTAACTTATTTAGTAATGCCTACAATCTCTTTATAGTAGGTGGTACCAATACATGTACCTCTTATTTAAGGCATGGTTCTGCCCTATCATCGCTCTGTCATAGTGGGGAAGAAGCGGTGCCCTTGGTGAAAAGTGAAAAAGAGAGGTTTCCATGAAGCTTCTCAAAAGATGAATTCATGGCACCCTTATCCCTACACTGGAGGACCACCTAGACTCGAGATACGTCCTTTTGGGATCTCCTATCCACCTCACCCACCATTGAATCAACCATCCCTATTCTCCCAAGTCCTATAAAAGTAGGCCCATACCCCATGGTTGAGAGAGAGCAAATTATGTTGTTGCATTGGAATTCTAGCCTAAATCAGTAGGGTGAGCATAGAGGGAGAAAGTTAGAGATTTTAGAGACAAGGCATTGGCATGTGAAGGAGCACATCAACACTAAGGAAAAGGTTGTAAACTTCTTCTTCATCTTTAATGCAAAGTTGGTTCCTTTCCCATAAATTATGTTATGTTATAACCGTATATTTTATTGTTGGATTTCTTAGTCACTGACATAGAATAGTGGATTATATTCTGGTGTTCTTTGATCTTGTTTTCTTGTTTCATGTGACTGTGCAGGTATGTCCATGAAGATCCACCACCATAGGAAAAATCTACACAACTTTATCAAAGAGACTCATTCCATATCTCCACCACTTCTATGGGAAGTCTTCCATATTTGTTGTAATTCATTTCTTCTAGATATGAACAATTCAGACTAGAGGAATAACTCTTGTCTGCAAGAGGTGCATTTTTCCTAGCAACAAATCTGGTGACTCCACTCGAGGAAGATTTTTCAGTACATCTAATCTTCCTTGGTCTTCAAAATATTGTCTAAAATCCAAGCTCCAATCATTCATTGGTCATATCTACTAGCTGATATAGTGAGACCTTCTTTCATTTGATCGGATCTACTAGTTAACCTAGTGAGATCTTGGTTTGGTATTATCATATTTGTTCAGATATGATTCATTCTTACCTTCTATACTTCAAATTCCTATCAATTCATGATTTTTATGTTAGTATTACAGTAGCTGACTTTGATTTTTTGCCATTCTTTTGTCTTTTGACTTCTATAGGACATCGTGCATGCACAATGGGTAATAAGCAATGTCACCACCTATATGTAGTAATCAAGAAGCGGTGCTACACAAGAAACACTCTATCAGTAACCATCGAGAGGCGGTGCCAGGTAGGCCCTTTTAGGGCTGGTCATTTCAATTTTTTTTCTTTCAATTCTGAATGTTTGGGATTCTTTAGAGAGATTTGAGTAGTTAGAATAAAAAATATAGATGTGGTAAATGCTTGTTTTGTTGAAATCAAAAAGCTATATTATGCTCATCAGTTGGACTTGCTTGTATGCTTGGTTTTCATTTCTGAAGGAGTGCTTGGAAGCTTACTTCAGTTAGACCTCTTCTTGTTGTTTGATAAGACTGAAAATGAAGACTTGCTTGTTGGTGTTTGCTTTCATTTTTCATTAAGTTTACGAAAGACTTCTTTTTGCTTTTAAAAAGAAATTTTTTTGTTGAGATTTGATTAGAATATTTGCTCAAATATGAATTATTGGACTCCTGACTAGCCTCATAATCTTTCGTATTCCATATTCTTCTTTCTCTTTGCATTCTTGTCTTCACAAAAAAAAATATAGTAGTTTTAAGTTAGATATTTCCATTTTTGAAGAAAAATTGAAAAAGTACTTAGTGTGCCTTTGAGTATTTTTGCCTTTCTTTTTAGGAAAAGAGATCTCACTCATTTGTTCGCTTTCAAGATCAGGTTAGAAGTGTGTTGCTTGTATGTATTCTCAGAAAGTTTTGTTTACTTAGACTGTTTGGGAAATTTTTGGTTTTGAAACAAAATTGAAAAATAAAATACTCTCTCCTTCATGCAAGTAGGCATGCCTTGAATGGTAAAGTGAAAGAATTTGCATATCATAGTTTCATGGTTTTACTTTTATATCATAACTCCATGCATTCACCTAATTGTTCAAGTTAAAATTAACGGTATCCATAGGTTAAAAATCTTAGTAACTTGAGTGATATGTTAGAGACGTGTTCCAACGTCATAAAATGTAGGAGTTTTCATTTATTTCCTACACTCCAACCCAGGACTTGCATTGTTCTTCCATGTACTGCCAGTATATAGAACAACTTTCACATACCCTTGAGGTATATCAAAAGATAGTTCATGCACTCGATTGTATATAGGAAGGCCCCTTGTGAATGGTTGTGCATTAGACAAAACTACTATAGATTTGAACTCCCATGTACCTTGTGTATATCGGGAGGCCCTTCTAGGATTCCTAAGACCATCTAAGAAAATCCCTTTTGGTCATCTTGTTGGTGCAATACATAAAGAACAAAACTTAGGGAGATTACTATGCACATGCCATCAAGGTAGTCGGGTATTCAGGTGAGGGATGATTGATCCTCCTCGCCATGTTTTACTATTGAACCTTGCGATATACAGCGAGTTGAAAAAAATTGACAATGTTGGTGAGGAACTGGCTTGTTCATCCTCTCTTATCACTTAAGTTTACTTGTGTTCGGTAGTTTGTGTAGGAGAAACTTTCTATGATTTTTCTATTTTTTAAACCTAGGTTAAGTTTTAGTGACCATACAATTTGGCTGAGTTTCAGTTGAGATGATCCAGAGGAAACTAGGGCTTACCACCCAACTTTCCACCTGTCACAGGGGAGAGCCCAATGGAAGCCACAGATCAAGGGGTTGTAACTGACTCCCATGTGGAAGGAAGCCTAGTTGTGGATATCGGATAACAATTCACTGCTTACGTTCATGCCTTGGTCCAATAGCCTCCTACGGCTGACACTTCCTTTCATTCTCTGATGGAAGATTGTACTGATAGTCTTGTTGAAACTGAATATGGCCCTAATGCTCCTTTTTGGAGGACTTCTATGGGTCAATACATTTTCAAGTTTGGGGTTACTAGACCTTATTTTGAGAACCCTCCTCTAGGTGAGGATGAATATAGGAAAATTCAAGCATCTCTTGATCGTTCTTGCAATTTTTCACAGAGAGTGGAAATCATTATTCCCTCACCTAGACCTCATAAATAACCTATGTCAATTCTTTTACCCTGCCTTTTGGATCCATGGATTTTTTATATCATTCAATTGCTAAGACATTGGCTCGTATTGTAGATGTCTCGGCTCATAGTGGGACTTCCCATCCAGGTCAAACCTCCAACCCTACAGTTTCAAATCCTAGGTTTGTTTCTAGTCCTCCCATACCCTCTATAGCTTGGGGAAAATTGTTAGCTCAAATGGTATCAGTACATTCAAATGCCGAGGGGAGACCCCTGACATGAGTTACGTTATCTGTTAGTGGAGTTTCTACTAGTGCTAGACAAACTTCTATTGTAAGAAAACCCATAGTGGTTGTTCCTCCCACCCACACTAATATGGTAAACCCTCCGTCAAGCTCAGGCCAACCCTTAGGGGCACATACTGCAGTCAACCATTCTTCTTGGGGTTATGGTTACCCAGCAAATCAACTACCTATAGAAAATATGAACTATCAACCTACATATACAGGAACTATGTATATTGGAATCCCTTACCCTAAAAACGCTTATGATGTGGGGGAAACCTAATTGGTCCTACATGAATGCAATGGGAGGAATTCTTGTTAATGCTACAGGAGGTTCTGGAGGGCCACCTTATGGTGTCCCACCCTTTGGAGGATGACCTAGAAGGGGCCCACCTGGTAGAGGTCCACCTAGAGGAGGTCCACCTTATGAAGGACCACAACCGAAAGGACCACCACCCAGAGGCCCACCTTCTAGAGGTCCACCACCTGGGGGACCACCACTTGGGAGACCACCACCTTAGGGACTACCACCACCCAGAGGCTCACCACCTATAGTTGGCCTTACTTCTAGAGGTCCATCCCCTTTAGGAGGACCTTTGGGAGGATCATTCACCCATATACCATCCTAGCAGCCAGTGTATCAGTCAGCTTATGGTCCTCCTTGTACGCATATTCCTTATCAATACTACTAGTACGTCGAACCTAATCAACAACTTCCATTCTTGGAAACTTTGGACTTGCCATATTTGTACAAGTTGATAAATGATCCCATTCATCACAACCCTTCCTGGCCTGCTATTCTAGTCAAGTTACCATTCGACATCCCAAAGTTTTATGGTAAGCAGGGAGATGATCCCAAAAATCATGTCATGAATTTTCATCTATGGTGTTCTTCAAACTCCTTAATGGAGGACTCTATTTGTTTCAGACTATTTCAGTGGAATTCGACTGGTACAGTTGCAAATTGGTATATTGAACTTCCACAACATTCCTTTATGGATTTTATCTTATTGGCAATCGTTTTTCTCACACAATTTTAGCTACCCATTCGTTGAAAGGGTACAGACATTTTGACTTCACTCCATCAAAACACATCCATGCACATATCTGACCATATCCATGAGTGTAGAAGATGGAGACGACTCATTAAAGCTCCCATCTCAGACCAATTATTAGCTGATTGGTTCCTTGAAATCCTTGTTCCCTCCCATTGCCCGAGATGTGGCTATGGGTGGTGTTATTACCGAAGAGTAGGCTATCAGTCACGCTCAGTATCTGGACTTGGTTTATTTACAATTTGAAACTCTGTATGACCTAATCCATGAAGCTCCTTGTCCCAACATGGACCATGTTAATCCACCCAGAGAGACTCCTTTTGAGGGCGTTGTTGGTTCTAACCAGCCCTCGTGAGAATCCAAACCTGCCAAGAAACCAAATGATTCTACTATTAATCCTTCGAGTCCTACTATTTCCTCTAAGGTAAATGATATCCAAAGCACACAAACACCCAACAATAAGAAAAAAGGTAAAGGTAAAAATAAAAGACCTGGAAACCAACAAGAGAATCCCAAGGCTAGGGCCATAGAGAATGATAATAAAGGGAAGAGAAAGGAAAAGTACCCTTGTTTTTTATGTGGTGTTAATCACTTCACGAAGGAGTTCCCTCATCGTGAAGAGATTAGTAAATTTTTGAAGAGTAACCCCACCCGAGCAATGCTTACCGATCGCTTCCCATCTCAGAAACAATTGATAGATCACGTGTCAAATCAAGGGAACTCTATTTCTACCGAAGAAATCAGAATGATGTCCTCTGATACTGTCACATACCCCAATTTTGATAAAATTTTATTTTTAAGAATAAATTATATTTTATTTTGTGGTAAAGATTGAGACTATTGACCATGTGGGGTCAAGGATGACTGTAATTAATTATGATGAATATTTTATTATTTAATAAATAAAAGACGAGAGAAATAACCCATGGAGGCTATTGAATGACTGTCCATTGGCCCACTAATAGGAATCGACTGGGGTGAGAGAAAACGGACAGATGGCATCATCCTCAACCACTTTTAGTTGTTGCAAGAGGCAACTTCCCTAATTTTTTGGTCATGTTCCCCAAGAAACTAGAACAGAGCAGGTGGCCCATTAATTGAAAAACTAACCAAAATACCTAAGCATGTATACATACACCCATCGAATTCAGTAGGAGGATGTTCAATCATTACTTTACAGTGAAAGTTCTATAGTTGAGAAAGGTGCACAAGGAATTCAATGAGGGGAAAAGAAGAAGTTATTGAGTGATTAAGACTATATTTAGAACTAGTGCATCTTGTTAGCTGAGTTCTTACTACTGAGAACATAAGAATTGTTGTTAAGTACTTTTGTGGAGTTACACAGTATTTAATCCCATTTCTACACACAGTGCTTTCATCCTGGTGGATCAATGGGAAATATCGGGGGTCCTAGGATAAGCAGTCGAGCTATCTTCAGGAAAAGGTTGTGTGGAACGAGCTCCTTTGCTTGTTTGTCTCCTCCACAATTTATCAGGTTCCATAGTGTTATCTTATTTATCGTATGCAAGTAAAGTACTGGAATGGAAGTAGTCATTTTTTACTATTATTTCTTAGATACTTGCAGTTGCAAATAGAATTTTTAATTCTGCATTTTATTCAAGAAGTCACCTGTATTTGTTTAACAAAATAAATGAACTTAGACTTGGGAATGGTGTAATGATGAATAAATATTCCTTTTTGTATTTTTCCACTCATCATGAGATGAAGTAGTCTAGTATAGAAGGTTTGTTTAGAGGTAAATAGGGATGATTATACATGAATATGATGATTTGAATATGCTCTAACATTAGAAGATTTTACTGATTATTTTATCTAGTTTCATAATAATCCTTTTGTTTCTATAACTCTTTCATTTATATAAAACCTCTAGCAATATCAAAGAAGGACTATCACTGTAAGCTAAGGTCACAAAGATAATAATATGTTTGAAGTATAAGAAATTTAATAAATAATAAGTGCAATGTAATTATTTACACTTAGTAAATAAACAAACCAAGCATAATTTTAACACTGTAAAACTTAAATTTATAACAATGTTACTATTTTTACAATAGGGTAAATAATACTCCGGTAAACCTCAATCTATATCAATTAAACATTCAGCATGCCAAGTTCTTAAGGTACAGATAAAGGCTGAAATAGATAAAGATTGTAATACTTATTATAAGTAAATAAAATAAGTTTTTAGAAAGAAAACTAGTTGTAACAAGCATTATAACTATGATAATACTATTAATATTTGCAAACTATTCTTCTAGAAACCCTAGTCTTATACCTGAACTTTCATGTTAAATTTAAGAACCTAGTTAATAATAAAAGATGATTCCATAGCTATTAAATAAGTTCAAACAAGACAACTATAAACTTCAATTAAGGAACAAAACATATTTTTAAATATTCGTTCATCAGCTGAATAAGCCAAAGATTTAACTTCGAGCCATTCCATATTTAAAAGGAAGACTTTTTATTTTTCTAACTTTTGTTTTTACCTAAAATGAAATAATAATCTGTTATCAAAACTGCCTTTTTAAAACAAAACTAGAGGTTAATAATATACAATATCATTTTCCCCAATAGCATTACAATAACCAAAAGCATCTTACAGCGTTTTTATTTTCACAATTATAGTCTAACTATAATTTCCAAACTATTGGATAAAACACAAAACCCTAGGATAATTAGAGTTTGTTTAAAATAAATTACAAGAATAAAACATTAAAAGACTCTCTACCAAACGTTTTACCCTGCACATTCGATATACTAAAGAAGGAACAAACTACTAATCATATATTTATACTAGAGCCATAGCTCTATTTATTTTTAGCAAACAAAATATTTATAAAAACAGTTCCATTTTAATCCAAATAGTCATCACAAAAAATATTTGAACTCTTCAAAACCAAAACGCAATAACTTATTCACATCCATGAAAGAGCCATAATGATTGAGTTGTTTACGTCGAGTAGGATTCCAAAGACAATCAATTTTAGTAATATTTTAACCTATCATCATATACTTGAGCCATAGTTCTTTTGCAAAAACCTCAAGGGTTATAAACAACAATGGCCATACAGCCTCCTCCGCTGTCCTTAACCAATTAAAAAAAATATCATCTATTACAGTAAAATGAACACCACGGTAAGCATCTGTAAGAACGATCGCCATCATCATTGCAATTTCAACAATGAAGGGCACCCCAAGGAAAGAACCGAGGCTTATCGAGCCTATGGAGCTCCCACCCTTCACTTTCAAAGTAAACGCCTTCACCCGTCGACTGTGTGATACCAAACCCTTTCACCTGCAATCAAACAGCATGTGTACTATTGAAGAGGATGATTCAGATGACAGGTGCACTATTGAAGAGGATGATAATTAAATGTACTAGATCGTAGATGTTCGATAGTATAAGCTCAATGGTTTATTTTTAGTTTTAGTTGCATAGAATGAGGAAAGGCAGTTATTAGACTTTGTTATATAAACTATGAAACTTATTGTAATAGAGGTGGATAGAGTATTGAAGAAAAGACTTATTGGAAATATAACATAGTTTCTGGTTTTGATTACTCTATTGGAGTTTTACCTTCATGGATGATTGTGACTAGATTTCTCAAATTGGTATCATTGCTTGTTATTATTTTTGAAAACTTAATATATATATTTCGATATATTGTTTTCTAATATTACATTTTATGCAATTTCACTGTGATATAATTGTGTTTATTATCTGAAATTGAAAGTATTATTGAGTCTAGTTAGTTAATATTTTTATTAATAATTGAGATTTAGTAATAATACATTTCATATTTGTTTCTGATTTCATTTGTATTTTCTACAATGTTTTCATGAATGAATATAATCATGTTATTCAAATATTTAGTATTGAACATTAGTTATTTATTAATAGGACATCACAGAATAAATTAAAGTAGTTTTCTATTTTAATTTTGTTGTTGTGCATATACAAGAAAGTGATTTTTAGGATAATAATTTAGATATTTTCATTTGAATTGTTATCATTTACCTCTTTGTTAATTTAAATCATTAATCAATAATTAATCTAGTTTTCCAAGTAGCTCTCAGCTGAAATAGGGTAGTCATTTAGTTTTAATTCATAATTTTAGTTTCTTCTAGATAGTTATTAAATTAGATTTAATTAGATTAGTTGGTTTTAAGTTAAAATTAGTTCTTCAGTTAAAAATTGAAAAACAACACCCTAAAACAACAAACTTTCATTAGGAAAGCAATTTTAGGATGATTTAAATTTAAAAACTGACATTAGGGTTAGATAATCTCTAGATTAACATAAGATACATTTTGGTGAGTTTTTTATATTCTCCTTAAGAGGATAAATTCAGCTGGTAGCAAGAGACCATAACCTACGAGATTTAGTTATTCCAAACACATTGAGGGCTATTTTAAGCACTATGTGTGGACTATTTCTCCTTAGTTGGCCTACGTCAAAAAATCAGGCCAATAGTTCCCTAAGAAAGTTGAACAGAGCAAGTGTCTCATTAATTGAAAAATTGACCAAAAGACCTAGGAATGCATATATCTACCCATCAAATTCAGCAGGAAGATGCTCAATCATTACCTTGTGAAATTTCTAGAGTTGAGAAAGGTGCACAAGAGATTCGATGAGGGGAAACACAGAAGTGATTGAGTGATTAACACTATCTTTAAAACTAATGCAACTTATTAGCTAATTTCTTATTTCTAAGAACAGAAGTACTATTGTTAAGTACTTTTGTGGAGTTGCAAAGGTATTTAATCCCATTTCTACACATAGTGCTTTCATTTTGGTGGATCAATGGGTAGGTTCAGGGGTCGTAGTTGAGCTATCTTCAGGAAAAGGTTGGGTGGAACAGGCTCCTTTGGTTGTTTGTCTCCTCTACAAGTTATCAGGTTCCATAGTGTTATCTTATTTATCTTATGCAAGTAAAGTATTGAAATGGAAGTCGTCAAGTTTTACTATTATTTCTTAGATAATTGGAGTTGAAAATAGACTGTTTAAGTCTACATTTTATTCAGAAAATTACCTGTATTTGTTTAACAGAAAAAACAAAATTAGACTAAAAAATGGTGTAATGATGATTAAAAATTCCTTTCTGTATTTTTCCACTCATCGTGAGATGAATTACTCTAGTACAGAATGTTTTTTTAGAGGTAAATAGGGATGATTATACATGAATAAGATGATTTGAATATACTCTAACATTAGAATCTTTTACTGATTATTTTAGCTAGTTTCATAGTAATCCTTTTGTTTCTAGAACTCTTTCATTTATATAAAACCTCTAGAAATATTATAGAAGGACTATCACTGTAAGCTAAGGTCACACAGATAATAATATGTTTGAAGTATAAGAACTTTAATAAATACTAAATGCAATGTAATTATTTACACTTGGTAAATAAAAAAACCAAGCATAATTTTAACACTGTAAAACCTAAATTTATAGCAATGTTACTCTTTTTAAAGTAGGGTAAATAATACTCTAGTAAACCTCAATTTGTATGAGTTCAATATCCAAACAAGTCCTTAAGGTACAAATAAAGGATGAAATAGTTAAAGATTGTAATACTTATTAGAAGTAAATAAAATAAGTTTTTAGAAAAAAAAAACCTACTTGTAACAAGAATTATAACTCTGATAATAATATTAATATTTGCAAACTATTCTTCTAGAAACCCTAATCTTATACCTGAACTTTCTTGTTAAATTTCAAAACCTAGTTAAGCATAAAATGATTACATGGCTAGTAAATAATTTCAAACAAGACAACTGTAAACTTCAATTAAGGAAAAAAACATATTTTTAAATCTTTGTTCATCAGCTGAATAAGCCAAAGATTTTAACTTCTATCCCTTCCAATTTTAAAAGGAATACTTTTACTTTTTCTAACTATTAGTTTTACCAAATATCAAATAATAACCTATTATCAAAACTTCCTTTTTAAAACAAAACCAGAAGTTAATCATATACTGTATCATTTTTCCCAATAGCATTACAATAACCAAAAGCATCTTACAGCCCTTTTATTTTCGCAATTATAGTCTAACTGTAATTTATAAACTATTGGATAAAATACAAAACCCTAGGATAATCATAGTTTTTATAAAATAGATTACAAACAGAAAACATTAAAGGACTCTCTACCAAACTTTTCACCCTGCACATTCAAATTACTAAAGAAGGAACAAACTGCTAATCAGAGATTTATAGCAGAGTCATAGCTCTATTTATTTTTAGAAAACACAATATTTATAAGCAGAGTTCCATTTTAATGCAAACACTCATCACACAGTTTTTTTTAACTCTTCAAAACCAAAACGCAATAACTTATTCTCATCCACGAAAAAGCCATAATGACTGAGCTGTTTAGGCTGAGTAGGATTCCAAAAACAAGTAATTATATTAATATTTTACCCTATCATCATATACTTGAGCCATAGCTCTTTCGCAAAAACCTATAGGGTTATAAACAACAATGGCCATACAGCCTCCTCCTCCATCCTTAACAAAATTAAAAAAACTATCATCTGTTACAATAAAATGAATACGATAGTAAGCAACCGTAAGCACCATCGACATCATCACTGCAATTTCAACAAGGAAGGGAACCCCAAGGATAGAACCGAGGCTTACCGAGCCTATGGAGCTCCTGCCCTTCACTTTCAAAGTAAATGGATTCACCTGTCGACTATGTGATACTAAACCCTTTCACATACAATCAAACAACATGTGCTTGAACTATTATAAAATAACTTCAGATAATTAAAAGAAATCAAATATCGCTAAGAAGGGTTGTCAAGACTTACCGGTATATACACTAAGCTTGTTGAATCGATGATGGAACCAAATTGTTCAACCTATTGTTGACACATTTGAACATGCAGAAGACGGTGATGGCAAAGAACCAGAGAAGAAAGAGAGCCCATAAGTAAACTACTAAAATCCACGCAAAAGAGAGAAGCCACAATGTTAGTGTTAACCTCATGGTTATGGTGAGGAACCAAAGCTTTGAACTTTAAAAAAAAATGCCACCACCAAAAATATTTACGATACTGTTACAAACTTGAGAAGGCCAAGGGGTTATTGGCCTACTCTTCCTGGCTAAAGAAGTAAAAAAAAGCTGAATTCGAACAATGTTTAGGCTAAATGCTTATGGTTTTATGAATAGGGTTTTACACCAAAACCCTTCCTCAAATGAGTAGTCCCTGTTTGTGCCAGAAATTGTTTCCAAGGCTAAAAGAAACAAGCCAACACAATCTCAAACAAAACTTGATAAAAAGAACTAGGCTTAGGGTTTCTGGTATGTTTTATTGGTTGTAAAATTTGGGGACAGATAGGGAAGACACTCATGAGAAAAATAAGAACTGAATCATAAGCAAAAGAAGACAAAGATGCATAATATATTCAACAAGATCCAACAGAAAACAATATTGAAGTTCATTCATAAAAGATAAGCATCACTAGCATATACACATAAACCAGTAATGAATATATCAGTTAAGCAACTAAACAAGCTGAACAATGAAGCCAACACAGAAACTGAAGGGTAAAAAGTGTCATATATCTCATAATTTCATCCTCAAATGCATACAAGAGTTTTGATACTTAGCTCATGAATAAGTCTGAAGACCTCCTGAAGCTCTCCCAAAATTGAACCCTCATTATGTCTTTCTAACCTCTCTAAATACTACTTTTTACAAAATCAGTTAAGGATCAAACCCTAATTGCCCTCAACCAATTCGATGGGATAAAGTAAAATCTACAATATTACAAAATATGACATTTTCCAAAAATAGTAAACAACTAACTACTATGTTTCTAAAAAAGAGATAACAAGAAACTAATTCAATAACTAACTCATAGGTCCTTAGCTGCCTCAGCTAGTAGAGCTATGCCATCCACTACTTGAGCTTTCTTCTTAGCTCTCTTTTGTTCATCCTCCATGCCTGCTAGTCTTCTTGAGATCTCTTCATTTTGCTTCTGGAGGTTCTCCACAGTCACCTTCAATTATGCACAGTGTAGGTCAGTGGTTCTTTTTCTCTTTAAGGCCTCCTTAGATACTACTGTCAGTTCCTGAAAATGTTCATTAACATCCTGTAGATATTCTCTAAGCCTTCTATTTGCCATCATCATCCCATCATTGACATCTTGCATGTAATTCATCTTCTGTTTGTACTGCTTAATAGTTTTCTGCAAGTTTTCTCTGTCAGAATCAAATGGCTTTCATGTTGTAGTATCTTGTTCATCATCAGGTATCCAGGGTATGTCAAGTTTCCTAAAGATCTCTGCATCTTCATTTAACAGGTCTGTGGAAATGACCTCTTTAGATACAAATTCATCTTTCAATGATTGGCCTTCAACATAAGGAACCTCATCTTCTTTTGTTTGTTGTTGCTCTAAAAGTTCACTCTTTATTTCAAAAAACATGGTAGACAGTTTAGGCTCAGGCTGGCCTAACTCCTTTACTAACTGTGATGATCTTTCTACTTTTGCAGGATGAGAAGAGGAATCTTTGGAAACTGCTTTTCCCTTGCTTTTAATGCTCATTGTGTCAATTACTGGTTCTTCACCTGAGGAAATATCATCTAAGATAGTCACTTCCTTGATATTCAATTTAGGATTAAGTAACTTCTTAAAATTTAACCTTAATTTATTCTTAGGCCTAGTTTTAGGCCTCCACCTTGGTGCTAATTCTCCTAACATCTTCACAGATTTTCCCTTATGTGTGACAGCTGCAAACTCCATCACTTCAAGCTTATTCTTCTTCATGTTAGGTTTGACTGTTTTGCTTTCTCAAGTGGAAAATTCTCTGCATGTTTCAGACTTAACATCAGTTTTTTCCCTGAATTGCTCTTCTTCTAGTAAGTAACCCTCATCATCTGACAATATAGTAATGGGACTCTTTTGCTTTACCTGAATCTCTTCTTCATGTACAGTAACATTTCCTATGACTGCAGCTTCAACTTTACTGTGACCTTCTGCAGATACCATGTGGTGTATAGGTTGTTTTTTGTCTTCTGCAAATAGTGAGTATTGACCTTTAGTGTTAGCTGAAAACACTTTAGGTTCACTATCATTTCTCACAGGCTCTGATACTTCCTCTAGCTTGACTTCTTTCTTGTCTTCAATTTTCACCTTTTGACCTAATTTTATCATCAGTACCTTCCCTTTGTGTGCCTGATTTTTAGGCTGTTGATCCTCTTGTTTGATTTGAAAGTTGGACCAGAAGAGGAAAAAATCTCAGGTCTTCCCTTCAGTCTCTAAGACAGTGCTAATGATCAATTTGATTAGGCCATGGTGAAAAATGGATTGAGAAGAATGGTCCATATGCCCCTTGACCCTGTTAGACATCTTCTGCAAGCTTTTGAATAAGAAGAATGGAAGGCTCATCTTGGACACCCCAAACAAGTGCTGTAGAAATCTAAAGTGGTACTTAAAAACATAAGCATATCTGCCCTCACATGTTATATAGCTCTACAAGATTTTGATTGGCTCGACCCATTCACTTCTGAAATTATGGATCAAAATGCCCTTGCTCCAATCTGGGGTAATATTTAGTAACAAATACCTCTGAGCATAAAAGGTGAAGGGAAGTTTCTTAAACCACATCTCTCCTTCATTCTTTATCCCAGTAGCCTCTACTACTAAATCTACTGTCAATCTGAATTTTAAAGTATCAAAAACTACCATATCATGTTTGTAACATTGTGCAAACCTACAGGAAACTTCAGCATTGTAACCATCTATTATTCTGAAAAACTCCAGCCAACCAGCATGTTGAAATAGTTCTACACAACCTGGGACTTTTTCCATCCATCTTGCACCAGTAGGCTCAACTCTATTAACTTTCCCACTCTCACCCATTTCTCTTCAATAGATGGAAATTGTATGGCTTCTAGGGTTCAATTAATGACCTAGCAGCTGCCCTTTTTGCTCCTCAAGCTTCCTTGTCTGATTCTTTGTTTTTATAAGGTGAAATGGAATTTACCATAGTGTATAAATGATTTAGGTCATAGGCTGATCTCAACTGCTCATTAGACTGCCGATGAAACTGGGTATTATGCACACTGCTCATTCAAATGTTAGACCCCTTTTGGACTATATAAAGAGAACCCTGTGTTGTAATGACAAGGAAATCAACCTCATGCTCTGTTCATGCTTCTGTTTCAACTTGAATTCAACACAAAACTAATTATCTTTCTAGCATGCAATAAGACTAGGTCTTCAGGTTATCTCAGATGTTCAGTTCCTTCCTCGCATTTTGCATAAGTAGCAGGCTTATTTATGAAGTCTGAACATCATAAAATGCACAGTTTTTCACATCACCGAACTTTCAGACTTTGGCAAGGTCATACTTCATTATAAATTTTTATTTTTTCAACCTTCCAGTCTCCATGGTGTCTCAGAGTGTCTTAGACAACTATCTTTGTGGCAGGAATCTCATTAGAAAACATAACTAAATGTTTCCTTTAACCAATTTTGACAAAGCAAACCTCGCCGAGAAAACCCCAAATTATCAATAACCAATAGCTTATCGCAGAATACCTATTTAATGTTCAACTGCAGATGCTTAAAACTGTTGCTTGAGCTGTCATATTATCCACCTCAAATATACAAGTGTCCTTCAGTGCCCAGTTTGATTGCAGGTGGCGAAATCAGGAAGCCCTAATTTCCTGTAAAACCAGAAAAACCTCCACTATGCTTTGCAACTGTAATCTCCATTTTTTTAGGCAAGCACCATCATTCCACTAACTCCTCAGCTTTGAAAAGGAGATAATAAGTGACTCTCCTCAGATTAAACTCAATTTAAATGACTATCTGTCATGATAAGCTACTTTATAACTGATGACGACCACGATCTTCCTTCACGACATGAAACCACCTGTTCTCATGATGATTCCTGAGACATCACGTAGCAAAATATTCAAAGCATGTGATTAGTCACTCACCATTCAAAAACATGCCAAAATTTGCCTAAAAAATCAGAGAAACTATCAATCGCGATATTCTTGTAGCGCTCCTTTGTTATTTTTTCCCACTTGAGCTACAAGAATAAAATTAACTCTATTTTGGCATTGTTTTACAACTTTTTTCCATTTTGAATGCATTTTAAATGTTGTTTGAATAATGAGTATGCTTATAACGACATTTGTGAGTCCACTATTCGACATGATGACCTTTAAAAACCCCTCAATAACATAAAGGATGAAAAAAATAAAGTAAAAATCTAAAGGCCAAGTTCAAAATTTCACATAACAACCAAAAATTCCTTTAAAGAAGCAAAAAACCAAACTAAAGAAAATGAGTAAGTTGGATTAAAATGCAAATCAAACAAAAATTTGAAGAAATGAATTACTGACTTAACATCTAGCTCCAGCTGCGGGATGAAGTCGTCCCTGCGAGGCTTCAAGAACCTGTAGACCAGTGCCTTCTGTCTGCTAACTTACCTACCTGTCTACAAAATTTCCATTGGGCTATGGAGTCTTTATTATGCTTCACTCACACTGGTATGTACAATGAAAAGTGAAAATCCCCTTATAGACTGTAAAAATGCTTGAGGAATCACCCATTAACAGGACTGGACAACTCCTCACCTTCCAATGACTGCAGGATAAAAGTATTATTTTCCAAAACTTTTGATATCAGAAAAGGGCCAAACCAAAGATTGTCAAACTTACCATGCTTACCCTTTTTCTCCTTTCTTGCATCCCACCTTAGAACCATCTCACCAACTGAGAAAGTATTTTCTTTAATGTTCCTGTCAAACCTATTTTTAATCTTGGATCTGTACAACTGTGCTTTTTCATCCACCCTTTCTCTACTCTGTTGTAACTCTATCATTTCAAAGATTCTCCTCTGCATATCATTTGGCTCCTATTGAGAATTCTGGAGAAACTTCATCACTGGAATCCCCAATTGAACAGGGAAAACTGCCTCTGTACCATAAACTAACTGAAAGGGAGAAGTCCCAATTGCTTGTTTCACTGTAATCCTATCAACCCAGAATGCATAATTCAGCATTGAATCCCCATGATATTTTTTTATGTTTGAGGAGTTCCTTAATACTCTAAATGATGTTCTTATTAGAGGATTCAGCCAATCCATTGCCCTAAGGGTAGTAGGGAGTTGAGTGCTTCAGTATGATGCCATTCCTTTCACAAAAGGCCTCCATTGCTTTAGATTTGAAAGCCTTTGCATTGTCTGTCACTAATTTCTGAGGACAACCAAACCTACTTAGGATATTTTCCTCAATGAACTCCATGATGACTTTATCTATAGAATTCCTAGTGGGGATGGCTTCCACCCATTTAGTGAAAAAATTCTGTTGCAGTCAGAATCTAGTGGTGCTGTCCTGAAGATGCTGGATTTATTTCTCCAATAAAATCCAGACCCCATTGCTGAAAAGGGGCATTGACTGCAATAGGCTTCAAGGGAAAAGACAACAATTTCTGTTTTCCAGCAAACTTTTAACAAGGGACGCAGGCTCTTACCTGCTGATAAACATCTGCAAACAAGGAGGGCCAATAGTATCCAGCTCTTAAAATTCTGTAGGATGTTGTCTTCCAGTATTTGTGCCCCCCCACAAGCACCCTCATGAGATTCAGAGATCACTCCTTCAATCTCTGATTTGTCCAAACATCTGAGGAGAATACCACCTGGGTCCTTCCAGAACAATTATTCTTCCACTAGACAGTACTTCGTAGCTTTCAACTTTAAAGATCTAGAAGCCTTCCTATCCATATGCTCAGGACATTGCAAAAATAACAGAAAATGAACAATGTCTGCATACCATTCTGATGATGAATAGTATTCCATGATTTTCTCTTTTTCCAGTATTGCTTGATCTTCTTTAGGAACTAATTCTTCAGCCATGACATGCAGTCCCAGAGCTTGAAAATTTGATTCAGCTAGCAGCTTGGCTAAACCTTGTCCCTTGACAAGTTTGGTGGGTCTGATCTCCACATCATACTCCATAATCTTTGCAATCCACCCGCCTCTTTTACCCTCACTATCAGGCTATGTTAAGACATCTTTTATAGTAGAATTTGGGACAAATGAAATAAATTTTGAATGCAGAACATAAATTCTGAAAAAATTCAAAGCCTTTACTAGAGCATAAGCCTGTTTTTCCAATATACTGTACTTCAGCTCAGAATCTCTGAGAGTTTTACTGAAGAAGGCAATAGGTTGTTCCAATCCTTCTTTATTCTTCTGAAGTAAGACAACTGCAATTGTGTCTTCTGATGCAAATGAGAAAGTAAGGAATTCTTTGGTAGAATCAGGACTTACCAATACAGGTGCTTCAGTAAGAGCTACTTTGATTTTATCAAATGCAGCCTTTGCCTCAGAAGTCCACCTGACTTCTTGATCCTTCTTCAGCATGGCTGTGATTTGCTTAATGGTTTCAAAAAAGTTGGGTATAAACGACCTCAGAAAATTGATTTTGCCAATGAATGATTGAACATCCTTTTTACTCCTAGGTAAACTAATCTTCAGTATAGCTTTCACTCTTTCAGGATCTATTCTGATTCCATCAGCAAACACCAAGTGGCCAAGTAGTTTACCTTCTTGCACAGCAAAATGTGACTTCTTTGGATTTAGAGATAGACCAAATTTTCTGCATTTTAGGAAGGTCTGCCTCAAATGATTCAAATTCTCATCATCTGACTGTAAGAAAATAGTAGTATCATCCAAATAGATAACCACAAACTTATCTTTTTCTCCCACAAAGGCAATGTCCATTGCTCTCTGAAAGGTTGATCCAGCATTCATCAGGCCAAATGGCATCTTGTCATACATGAATGTCCCCCAGGGAGTTGTAAAAGTTGTCTTCTCCTTATCATCAGGGTGCATAGCAATCTGATTATACTCTGAAAAACCATCCACCATGGAGATCCTCTGTGCCCCAACTACTTGTTGCAATACCTGTTCAATCTTAGGAAGAGGATAGTTATCTTTTAACGAAGACCTGTTCAAATTTCTGAAATCAACACACAGTCTGATTTCTCCATTCTTTTTTTTGACAGGAACCATATTTGCTACCCAAGAAGAATACCTGAGAGGCACTATGATCTTGGCATCCAACAGCTTCTTTACTTCCTTTTCAATCACAGGAAACAAAGCTGGGTTAATCCTCCTTAGTTTCTGTCGGAAATGTTTAACATTTGGTTTTAAAGGAACCTTATGCTGTATGATTCCTGTATCATAAGTTCTTAGTTCCTCATAATACCATGCAAAAACATCTACATGCTCCTTTAACAGTTTGATATATCTGTTTCTTTGTTCAGCTGTCAAGGATTTAGAAATTTTGACCATTTTTGGATGTTCTGCAGAACCAATATTGCAGTCCACTACATTGTCTTCTGAATACTAAACAACAGGATTTGAAGGTGTATAATCTATTGTAAATATTCTTTCAAGAGGTACCAAACCTTTGGGAATGAAGTTGCTCTTTAGCTCAATAATTTTATGTCCAGCAATCTCATCTTCAGCAAAC
>LPNX010668823.1:31090-62841 GCA_001517045.1 Pseudotsuga menziesii | reverse complement strand
GATTCCTTGGAATATGAGTGATGTTAAATGCTACAAAATAATTTTCAAGCATATCCCATACCTCATTCCGATAGACTTTCAGCAAACCCTGCTTCACTTGATAGTTTCTCTTCACCTGCTGAACAACCAATTCAGAGTCGCCAAATGCAACAATATGCTGAATTCCCAAGTCTTTAGCAGCTTTCAATCCCAGTAGCAGAGCTTCATACTCAGCAGTGTTGTTAGTGGTAAAAAACTCCAACTTGTACATGAGATTCATTGTTTCACTTCCAGGAGAAATGAGAAGAACTCCAGCTCCAGCACCCTCTTTACATGAGGATCCATCAAAATACAATTTCCACAGTGCATCTTCTTCCTCCCTGCTATGTTTTATTGGCTGTTCTTTTTCCACTTGTAACAGACCAGCAGAATTATCCTCCTCACTGAAATGTAACATGCACGTACCAAGATCTTTATCGACAGAGTACAGTGGGTGATTAGTGGGGTTTTTATCATCTGTCACTATGTAAGCAAACTGCAGCTCTCTGTATAGCCTTCTATTTTCTCCACCAAACACAGGAATGGTGGCATATGAAAGGTCCATTTGTAAGGTTCCTCCAACCTTCTTTTCCCAAGACCTAGACAGAAGTAAACCAAACTTCGGTGTTATGTCAGCTACCACAACATCCATTATCACACTTTTCATGGGGAACTGAGCCAGGCTAACTACCATGTCTTTTATTACACCTAGACATTTCACTACTTGGGAATCAAAGGCATACAGATCATGGTAAGGTTTGGTAATACTCAAGCCTAGAGCTTCCATAACAGCCTTTGGCATCAAATTGTGGGATGCTCCTGAATCTAAAAGGCAACTGTGAATCATTTGGTCATGGACTATCAGGGTGACATAGAAAGGAGGTGGAGCACCAACCTCATGTTTAGTTTTTTCAGCTAGGGATAATCCAATGAAGATTCTAGGGTTTTCTTCTTGCAAATTGACTATGTCTGAAATAGGCTGATTGCTTGCTGAATTCATCACTTTCAGAACTGTTTCTTTATATGAAGGATTCTTTATTGACTCAGTCAAAGGAACAGGAATATTTAACTTTCGTAATTCATTCTCCAGACTGAAATTCTGAATAGATTTGTTTACCTCTTTAACCTCTGGAGTCTTCTTTGATTTTTATGCAACTTGCCTTTTTTCTGGCACAGGATTAGCTGTCTGTTTAGTAGGGACAATTGCAGCAGGAACAATTGCTTTCTTCTTCGGGGCTTGCACCACCTGATTTGGGCCTGATCTGAGATTTATAGTCTTCTTGAGTTCATTCTGATGGACAACAGCAGTCACAACAGTCTTTCCGAAATCCAAGTCATTCTCAGCTTCAAACATGTCAGCATCCTAATATTTTGCATTCAGAAATTCTTCCTCAGTGACAAAACCTCCAGAGAATCCTTCTCCAAAATGATTCATATCTTGATCAGTCTCAGTCTCTTCAAAGAGCAACTCTTCATCAACTTCTTCTTCATCAACTTCTTCTTCATCAACTACATTGTTCTAAATAGGTGGTGGCACTCTTTGATCCTCATTTTCTCTCCTTTCTCACTGGATATCATTGTTCCTTCATTCTCTAGGCATAAAACGGGGAGCAAATTGCCTTCTGAACTGATTCTGATATTTGGATTTCGTTCCCCTTCAGGAGTAGGCTCGCTGGAGTTTTTCTCAAGCTCTAATTTTTTCAGTTTAGCAGTGAAGATCTTCACCCATTTAGCCATTTCATCAATCTTCCCCTCAGCAGAATGAGGAGCAGCATTTCCTGAACTTGCCTCCTTCTTTCCTTTTTTGTCATACAACTACTGAGCTGTTTCCTTCTTTAGTCTATTTGAAGCTAGTATATTGGATTCTACCTCCAGTGCTGCATCCTGCATATTCAGCAAAGAGATAGGCCTCCTCTCTCTTAGTAACAGAGAGAATTCGTGATCAAAAGCATTTGCATATGTCAGTTTAGCTGATGTTTTTGTAGGCTTTATCTCAGTAGGAATTCTACTGTACATCTTGTTGAATCTTTTTGAAAAATCTGCCACTGTTTCATCTTTCTTTCTCCTAAGAGCTCCAAATTCTGTTATGTAATAGGTGTGGTCTTTTGTATCACCCCATTGTCTCATAAAGAGATCACGGAGTTCTTCAATAATAGTGATAGAGTTAGCAGGTAACTCTCTGAACCAATTCCTCACATCTCCATCAAGACTCTAAATGAACACTCTCATCCAAACATCCTTATGCTCAATGTTCTGATTGTCAGCATAACTGAGGAAAGCTTCCCAATGTTCCTCAGCAGTGGTTTTCCCCTGTCCATTGAATCTTGGAAAATATTTCTTATAATCACCCCCAGGTAATGCATTTAAAGGCTGAGGTAAGACCAATGGTGCATATCTGGCTGCAACCATCCGGTCCATCATGTCTATGAGAGGGTTTTGGGCTACCATTTTTGGACTGACTGGTTTTGAAGATGAAGAATCTTGGCTAGAAACTGACTGAAAAGAGCCTTTACCTAATTTCAACTGAAAAAGAGGCATTTTACCTGGAGAGGCAGCTTTGGATTTTATGAAGGATGAAGGATTGGTAAAGATTTGGAAACTACTGTCAGGAATAGTTGGTTTTAACCAAGGCGATTTTTCTTCTTCTTTTCCTAACAATATATCACCCAACTGATCAGGGTCACACAGGGCCGGTAAATATTGAGACCTCTTAACTTTCCTTGTTGTTTTCAGTATTTGTTCAGGGTCTGAAACCCCTGAATGTAATGGTGAAGTAGGTCTGTTCCTGGTTCCCACTCCTCTAGTAGCCACTGTGTCAAATTTTGGTGAAAATAGCCTTATAAAATGCTGGTTTAAGTCCACCTATTAAAACCAGTAAAACTAATAAGTATCCCAAGGAAGATATGTCTTCAACTTCGTCCCCGGAAACGGTGCCAAAGATGTTTGTGCCAGAAATGGTTTCCAAGGCTAAAAGAAACAAGCCAACACAATCTCAAACAAAACTTGATAAAAATAACTAGGCTTAGGGTTTCTGGTATGTTTTATTGGTTGTAAACTTTGGGGACAGATAGGGAATACACTCATGAGCAAAATAATAGCTGAATCATAAGAAAAAAAAGACAAAGATGCATAATATATTTAACAAGATCCAACAGAACAAAGTATTGAATTTCATTCATAAAAGATAAACATCACTAGCATATACACATAAATCAGTAATGAATATATCAGTTAAGCAACTAAACAAGCTGAACAATGAAGCCAGCACAGAAACTGAAGGGTAAAAAGTGTCATATATCTCATAATTTCATCATCAAATGCATACAAGAGTTTTGATACTTAGCTCATGAATAAGTCTGAAGACCTCCTGAAGCTCTCCCAAAATTGAATCCTCATTCTGTCTTTCTAACCTCTCTAAATACTACTTTTTACAAAATCAATTAAGGATCAAACCCTAACTGCCCTCAACCAATTCGATGGGATAAAGTGAAATTTACAATATTACAAAATATGACATTTTCCAAAAATACTAAACAACTAACTAATATGTTTTCCAAAAAGAGATAACAAGAAACTAATTCAATAACTAACTCATAGGTCCTTAGCTGCCTCAGCTAGTAGAGCTATGCCATCCAATACTTGAGCTTTCTTCTTAGCTCTCGTTTGTTCATCCTCCATGCTTGCGTTTTCTTCTTGAGAGCTCTTCATTTTGCTTCTGGAGGTTCTCCACAGTCACCTTCAATTCTGTACAGTGTAGGTCAGTGGTTCTTTTTCTCTTTAAGGCCTCCTTAGATACTGCTGTCAGTTTCTGAAAATGTTTATTAACATCCTGTAGATCTTCGCTAAGCCTTCTATTTGCCATCATCATCCCATCATTGACATCTTGCATGTAATTCATCTGCTGTTTGTACTGCTTAATAGTTTTCTGCAAGTTTTCTCTGTCAGAATCAAATGGCTTTCCTGTTGTAGTATCTTGTTCATCATCAGGTATCCAGGGTATGTCAAGTTTCCTGAATATCTCTGCATCTTCATTTAATAGGTCTGTGGAAATGACCTCTTTAGATACAAATTCATCTTTCAATGACTGGCCTTCAACATAAGGAACCTCATCTTATTTTGTTTGTTGTTGCTCTAAAAGTTCATTCTTTATTTCAAAAGACATGGTAGACAGTTTAGGCTCAGGCTGGCCTAACTCCTTTACTGACTGTGATGATCTTTCTACTTTTGCAGGATGAGAAGAGGAAGATTTGGCAGTTTCTTTTCCCTTGATTTTAATGCTCATTGTGTCAATTCTTGGTTCTTCACCTGAGGAAATATCATCTAAGATAGTCACTTCCTTGATATTCAATTTAGGATTAAGTAACTTCTTAAAATTTAACCTTAATTTATTCTTAGGCCTATTTTTAGGCCTCCACCCTGGTGCTAATTCTCCTAACATCTTCACAGATTTTCCCTGATGTTTGATAGCTGGAAACTCCATCACTTCAAGCTTATTCTTCTTCCTATTAGGTTTTACTGTTTTTCTTTCTGAAGTGGAAAATTCTCTGCATGTTTCAGACTTAACATCAGTTTTTTCCCTGAATTTCTCTTCTTCTAGTAAGTAACCCTCATCATCTGATAATATAGTAATGGGACTCTTTTGCTTAACCTGAATCTCTTCTTCCTGTACAGTAACATTTCCTGTGACTAGAGCTTCAACTTTACTATGACCTTCTGCAGATGCCATGTGCTGTATAGGTTGTTTTTTGTCTTCTGCAAATAGTGAGTATTAACCTTTAGTGTTAGCTGAAAACACTTTAGGTTCACTGTCATTTTTCACAGGCTCTGATACTTCCTCCAGCTTGACTTCTTTCTTGTCTTCAATTTTCACCTTTTGACCTAATTTTCTCATCAGTACCTTTTCTTTGTCTGCCTGCTTTTTAGGCTGCTGATCCTCTTGTTTGATTTGAAAGCCAGACCAGAAGAGGAAAAAATCCCAGCTCTTCCCTTTAGTCCTTAAGACAGTGCTAATGATCAATTTGATTAGGCCATGGTGAAAAATGGATTGAGAAGAATGGTACATATGCCCCTTGACCCTGTTAGACATCTTCTGCAATATTTTGAATAAGAAGAATGGAAGGCTTATCTTGGACACCCCAACCAAGTGCTGTAGAAATCTAGAGTGGTACTTAAAAACATAAGCATATCTTCCCTCACATGTTATATAGCTCTGCAAGATTCTGATTGGCTTGACCCATTCACTTCTGAAATTCTGGATCAAAATGCCCTTGCTCCAATCTGGAGTAATATTTGGTAACAAATACCTTTGAGCATCAAAGGTGAAGGGCAGTTTCTTAAACCACATCTCTCCTTCATTCTTTATCCCAGTAGCCTCTGCTACTAAATCTACTGTCAATCTGAATTTTAAAGTATCAAAAACTACCATATCATGTTTGTAACATTGTGCAAACCTACAGGAAACTTCGGCATTGTAACCATCTATTCTTCTAAAAAACTCCAGCCAACAAGCCTGTTGAAATAGTTCTACATAACCTGGGACTTTTTCCATCCAGCTTGCATCAGTAGGCTCAACTCTATTCACTTTGCCACTCTTACCCATTTGTCTTCAATAGCTAGAAATTGTATGGCTTCTAGGGTTCAATTAATGACCTAGCAGCTGCCCTTTTTACCCCTCAAGCTTCCTTGACTGATTCTTTGTTTTTCTAAGGTGAAATGAAATTTACCACAGTGTCTGAATGATTTAGGTCATAGGCTGCTCTCAACTGCTCATTAGACTACCGATGAAACTGGGTATTCTGCACACTGCTCATTCAAATGTTAGACCCCTTTTGGACTGTATAAAGAGAACCCTGTGTTGTAATGACAAGGAAAACAACCTCATGCTCTGTTCATGCTTCTATTTAAACTTGACTTCAACACCAAACTAATTAGCTTTCTAGAATGCAATAAGACTAGGTCTTCAGGTTATCTTAGATGTTCAGTTCCTTCCTTACATTTTGCACAAGTAGCAGGCTTATTTATGAAGTCTTAACATCATAAAATGCACAGTTTTTCACATCACCGGACTTTCAGACTTTGAAAGGGTCATACTTCATTAGAAATTACTATTTTTTCAACCTTCCAGTCTCCATGGTGTCTCAGAGTGTCTTAGAAATCTATCTTTGTGGCAGGAATCTCATTAGAAAACATAACTAAATGTTTCCTTTAACCAATTTTGACAGAGCAAACCTCACCGAGAAAACCCCAAATTATCAATAACTAAGAGCTTATCGCGGAATACTCTTTAATGTTCAACTACAGATGCTTAAAACTGTTGCCTGAGCTATCGTATTATCCACCTCAAATATACAAGTGTCCTTCAGTGCCCAATTTGATTGCAGGTGGCGAAATCAGCAAGCCCTAATTTCCTGTAAAACCATAAAAACCTCCACTATGCTTTGCAACTGCAATCTCCATTTTTTTAGGCAAGCACCGTCATTCCACTAACTCCTCAGCTTTGAAAAAGAGATAAGAAGTGACTCTCCTCAGATTAAACTTGATTTAAATGACTATCTGTCATGATAAGCTGCTTTATAACTGATGATGACCACGATCTTCCTTCACGACATGAAACCACCGATTCTCATGATGATTCCTGAGACAGCACGTAGCAAACGCTTCAAAGCATGTGATTAGTCACTCACCATTAAAAAACATGCCAAAATTTGGCTAAATAATCGGAGAAACTATCAATCGCGATATTCTTGTAGCGCTCCTTTATTATTTTTTCCCACTTGCGCTACAAGAATAAAATTAACTCTATTTTGGCGTTGTTTTACAACTTTTTTCCATTTTGAATGCATTTTAAATGCTGTTTGAATAATGAGTATGCTTATAATGACATTTGTGAGTCCACTATTCGACATGATGACCTTTAAAAACCCCTCAATAACATAAAGAATGAAAAAAATAAAGTAAAAATATAAAGGCCAAGTTCAAAATTTCACATAACAACAAAAAATTCCTTTAAAGAAGCAAAAAACCAAACTAAAGCAAATGAGTAACTTGGATTAAAATGCAAATCAAACAAAAATTTGAAGAAACGAATTACTGAATTAACAGTCCCCACATTGACTCCACTAAACCTTTAATCTTTTATGCACTTGATATAGTTTCCGAACCATCATATTAACCCTGCCATATATGTAATAACAACAATTCACTATTTTTAAAACCTTAACTCAATTTTTTATATGGTTGATGGTGATGTAACTAGGATATAGTTTAAATTCCATCACATTTGTAAACATTAAATATTACCTTGGATACATGTTAGATTTTTAACTAGGTTATATCATCATTTATACATTAGTCAGTTTATATGATAGATATTGCCTTATATGCTTAGGTTAGTGAGATGCATCGAATACATATATGCCTTGGACAATATATGTAATATGCATTGAATACATGCTTATGTTAGTGTATACGTTATGCATAAAATTTATATGCCTAGGTTAGATTGTGAAGTTTTGCAATGAGATTCTAAAGCACAAATCAAAAATGATACTTTTGATACTAAGATAAGTTCTAGGTTAGTGTGACAAAATGCATAGTTATAAAGCATGGTAAATGTATTTAGCATCATAATACTGTTTTCAATTAAAAACATGATGAATAAATATATGCCCCAACTTATTTGTTAAAACAAATAATGATCACTACTAACTTCAGTTTTCTACTAAAGTAGAGTAAACTTTGTTGTAAACCTAGGAATGCTTACAATTCGATATTCTAGAATTTTAATATAGTTATGAATCCTTCCTAACTTACTTATTCAGTCTTCTGAACTTTAAGTTTTTACCTTGTAACCTGGAAGTAAACTTTTTACCTCTAAAGACATGTAAAAGCATTGAATCTACGTTAGCTTTGAGAAAGCTAAGTAAGCCTCGAGATAACCTCAATCCCCCTTCAATAAGAAAAGAAAACAATGATTAGAATCACACACTTTATTACAAACAAATCAATGATTTGATTTTAATAACTTGAAACTCTTGAACCTTTGACAAACATTTACTCTAAGACTGAAAATCATTATAGTTTGATTATGGGTAGTCATATATGACTTGCTAGTAAGTGAGTATAATTCTGCAGGTTTTAGTTACAGTTAACAAAAGAGAATTTAACTCCTAGGTTTCTCTTAATGACTTGTCTTGTAATCTATCTATTAATTAAATTAAAATTAGTTATTAAACTAGCATTTTAGACTATGACTTAACATTAAATGTCATACAGAAAAATTTTAATATTTTGTGAATTTTTGGGGTGTTATAGATACTATCAATTTGAATACTCATAGTCATTCTTAGGACAATCCAATATAGAAGAAAGACGAAAATCCTTCTTCCGAGAAAGTTCCTTCTACTAGTCACTGATTAGAGGAAATTTGGGGTCTAAAATGGGCCTTATAAAAATGTCTGCCATGGATGAGTTGGATAGAGATTGAGTTTTTAAGCCAATAGAATTTCAATATATTTGTCAACCATTATGGTTGAATTGAACATATAATGCTTATGTGTCATAATTTTATTTGACAATAACTAACTCCATATCAACCTCACCTTGATTAAGATTGCAAAACGATTATCTCAAAATACAATATATATACTTGAAATAATAGATATATAATATTTTAGTTGATCACTACTTCCAACTCATTTAAAAAAAAATTCTTGCATTAATTAAAATTATAGTGGAGACATTTTGAAATACTAAAAGAATATACTACTCAATATTTAAAAACAAAACTAAATAGTATTTGATTTTAAAAGAACTTATCTTGAAATACTAAAAAAAATTTAGTATTTTTAATATTACAAAATATATTTAAAAATAAATAAATAGATTTGATTACTACATGTTCAAATACTACAATAATCAGAAAAGTAGTAATATAAAATAAAATTTATATTATTTAAGTATACATCCTTTTTAAAAATCTACATGTATTTAATTACTGCATCTTAAAGTGATTAAAATTTTTATATATAACACAAACAACAACTATTTTTAATATTACTAAATAGAATCTAATAAGTTTATATTAAAACAAAATATTAATAATATAAAAAAGTTTAAATTATATTATTATTGGTATTACTGTAAAAATTAATATGTTTAATTGAATTTGTTTGTTTTATATACAAGATAAAAATATAGAAAGCCCTTACTAAAAGAAAAAAAATGTAGCATATTCACAAAAGGCAAGACAATCTCTTGCACCTCTCTAAGACGGCTCCTAAGAAATTCTGGAGGCAGATTCTAACTAGAAAAACTAAAGATAATAATAAAATTTCTTTGCACGACTGGAATTCCTATCTTCAAAAGCTTTATGACTCCCCGAATGTCATAGACAACTTTGAAACCCTTCTCACAACGAAAGAAGTTTTCTCTTTAGAAGGCATAGATTTTCGGGTTAAGCGTCTAGCAAATAGAAAAGCTAAGGACATTGAAGGTTACCAGGCAGAAATATTAAAAATTGGAGGTCCTGTCCTCATCCCTCACATCCACAAGATTTTTAATCAAGTAGTCAAGCAAGGGTTCCCTAAGCCTTGGACTCAGAGCCTCATTATCCCTATTTTTAAAAGCGGGGATACAAATAACCCCTCAAATTATCGGACTATTATGATTAGCCCCCTCTTAGCCAAGTTATATGGTATTATTTTGGAAAAGAAGATCAACATTTGGCTTGAAAGTGAAGGTAAGTGGGCTAAAGGTTAAGCAGGTTTTAGAAGGCATCACTCAATAACGGACCACCTTATTACGCTTAGGATCATTATGGAGGATTGCCGCAATGACAAATCCGATCTCTTTTGCTGCTTTGTGGACTTTAGAAAGGCTTTCGATACAGTGCCTAGAAATAACCTATGGAATAGGTTAGAAGAGCTTAAGTTTCCTTTCGAGCTAAGAGCTACTGCGATAAGTCTCTACGAGAATGTAATTTCCAAGTTTAAAAGCAATGAGGGGTGGTCGAAATATATTAAGTGTAATATCGTAGTTAAACAAGGTTGCCCCCTCTCCCCTACCCTTTTCGGCATTTACATTGATAAGTTAGAGGGTTGTTTAGAAGAAGCAGGCTATGCTGGTACGATCTTAGCTGGAATAGTCATCATCCTTCTTCTTTATGCTGATGATATTGTCCTTCTGGCAAGGTGTTCTTCTAATCTTGATAAATGACTTCGTCTTCTTAAATATTTCTGCTCTATAATGGGTATGACTATTAACACTAACAAAACAAAAGTTATGATTATCAAATCCAAGAAGGACACATACACTAATTTTGTGTATGACAATAGAAACTTGGAGGAAGTGTCTTCTTACAAGTACCTAGGAATTGATATTCATCACAAGCTCAACTGGAACTATAGCATTGAGAAAAGGATTAATGCAGGGTGGAAAGCTTACTCTGGTCTTGAAAATAACTGTAAAGCTGCAAACCTCGTGATTTGTGATAAAAATAAGCTCCTCTTTGAAACTCTAGTCACCCCTGTTATCTTGTATGGGTGTGAGGTTTGGGGTTGCAGCATCTCTAGAGAATCTTGGAGAAAGATCGAGCAAATCCAGAAGCATTTGATAACTTACAACCTCAAAATAAAAAACAATACACCCTATCCTATTCTCCTTATAGAAGTGGGTCTTTCCCCCATTGAGAGCCTAGCCATGACTATATTCCTATTGTACAAGAACAAAATCAATAACATGGGAGACCATAGAATCCCTAAGTTAGCTTTAAACTCCAGCAAAAATCACCTAAGGCTCAAGCGTGGGTGGTATAAAGATACCAAGTCTTGGGTAAGTCACTGGAAGATCGATGAAAATGTTGCATTGCAAAATATTAATAACATTAAAAATATCATTGCTTCTAAGTTTAAAGAAAAATTGTGGTGTGAGAAAGATTTAGAGGCCAAAAGAAAATTAAGATATTATAAGGAGGTCATCAACCCTACTCTTGAAGATCAAAACTATCTCTCTGTTTTAATCAGTCCTAAGAAAAAAATTAACATAGCTAAGATAAGAATGAACTCGCATGAGCTCCACAGCGAAACTGGTTGTTGGACAATCCCTAAAACTCCTTGGGTAGAAAGGATCTAACACCTTTGTGAGAATAAGAACATTGAAGATGAAAATCACTTCCTCTTAGAGTGCCTTGCATACACCCACATTAGATCCCAGTTTCATAATCTTTGTTGCAATACTGACATTCCTAGCCTTTTAGCTTGTCAAAATTATAGTAAGCTCGGGACGCTTCTCTCCAAGCTCTTTGAGCATAGAAATATCACTTTAAAATAAACTAATTAATTTTCTTCTTCAGGGTCCGATAGACCAAATTTTGGTCTCAGGGAACGTTAACCATCATCATCATCATTATCATCATCGTAAATCAAAATGTTTAATTTTAAAAAATTAATTAATTTAAATAAAAGACTATTTTTATAAGCTTTATATAAACATTAGAATTAAAAACAATACATTATAATTAAAAACGATTAATTTAAACAAAAATATTCTTATAATGAAATTTGATTTTGCTTTTTCCCTTCCACCACCCTCCCATTGTCCACCCAATTTGAATTTATCTTTACCACCCAATTTGATTTTACCTTTTTCGTCCCACCCATTGAGTAAAATTATATTAAAAACGATAAAAATGGTCTTAATCATTAAGCCATTGTGATAGAATAACCATTTGACCAACTTTAAATCTAGTCTCAGACTGGTTTGCAATTCGAAAAAGAATAGAGAAAAGAAAGCAATGGGCACAATGGCTAGATGAGTTGATTAGGGCTCGTTCTGTTTGCTTGTTTCTTTCGATATTTTTATATATTTTAAATTTTTTAGTTTTTTATTATAAATGTTATTTATATTTTTTTAAATTAACATGAGAATAAAAATATTATATTTTTAGATTTTAAATATTTTATAATTTTATTATAAATATTATATATAAAATTTTAAAAATTAACATGATATGAAAAAATTATATAAGAATATATATGGTTTATTAGATTATATAAATTATAAGAACATTTATTGTTTTTATTTTTATTTTATATAATGTAATATTTTTTTATATGAATTAATATAAAATTTATATTAAAAATTAATAGTGATTTTTTATTTTTTAATATTATTATAATTATATTTTCCATTATAATTTAAATATGAATATATTTGAGTTTTGCATTTTATTAAATATATAAAAAGTAGTGGTGCATTTATTTAAAAAATTATAATTTAAAATTTAAAAAATTTCAACTATATCATTTACTATGTGGGCACGAGAATCTAAATACTTTATTAATATTTTTAACCAATATCTCTTTACTCTACATTAACTCAACACACTTGTCAACTACCATTAATGAGACAATTTAGGTTGACTTTCATTAGATTTAATGTGACATGGCATATTTGTAGTGTGATGTGGATTTTTTTTTCCTGAGGAGGCCCATTTTAGACCCCAAATTTCCTCTAATTCCCCTCCATATTCGTCTAATGGCCCTCTCTTCATGGAGAAACCTAATCTCGATTTGATTTTACGACTGCTTAAGGATACCCTCAAGAAGGTTGTTTTTAATCCCAATACCCGAGCCGCACAATTCTACAATGTGGTTGAAGATGTGGCTCAGGAACCCTATGAAATGTCTACCCTCGAGGTGCTCCAAAGCTGTCCAATGTAGCATAAAAACCTGCTAATACCTTTGGGGGAATTAGACCTAGATAACACCAACCTAATCCATTTCAACATGGAGAACTATAAATCTAGATTAGCCCACCAACATGGATTTCAAATTGCCTCTAGAGTAGTTGGGAGAAAGGTCTATCGGACCATTCTAGATGAGGGAGCTTCAACCTCAGTTTTCTCTATATCCTGATGGAGAGTCATTGGTTCTCCTAAAATTACAAAGTCACCTACGACCTTAAAATATTTTGATGGAATAGGTTTTCAGTCTCATGGTCTATTACCAACTCTTTCATTTGAGCTTGGGGAAAACACTGTTTCCATTCAGGTGGAAGTGGTCGATGCCCTATTGTATTACAATCTTCTATTAGGGATAAAGTGGTTCTGTGCTATGACTATTGTTGCTTTGAAATTCTTTTGAACTCTCTATTTTCCTCATTTGGGGAAGATTGTAACTATCAATGAACTTTAATTTTGTTCACCGGATGTTACTACTCCCACCGCGAATAAAATACTTATGCTAGGTCAGTCCCCTCCTCCTTATCAATCAATTGGGGTAGGTATGTTGAAGGATTCAACCCTCATGGGAGTGTTTCCTCTAGCCCATCCTAGTACAGAAGTAGCAACTGTTAACATGATTTCCATGAGTGGCCATAGTCCTAAAGGAAAAGAAGTTGTTGAGTCATCCTCTCTTGGCCCTTATGAAGCACTGTATGATGTTGTTTAATACACTTCCGTTGTCCATTATGATGATCTTCATCTAGTGGCTTCGGATCCTTATCACCTGCCTTAATGGATAAAACCATCCCTCCCTACTCTAGACTATCTCTCCTAGACTTTTCCTTTAAATGATTTCATCATGTAGATCATGAGTATGGATGAACCTGTACGGAAAGATCACCATCATGGATCTTCTTTCCTTCCTAATGCTAGTTTGGTATATTCAAATCTCGTATCTCTTATTGGTACTGATATAGTCAGCAATCCACAAACATCTGTATTGTTTCAAGACATATATTCCCGAAGGAAATCTTTGCAACATCACTAAGACAACCCTGATTGACATATCAGTCAAGCCCAGAACTGTTGAGCATGTTCATGTAGGCTAGAACTTCTTGACATATGAAACTGAAAATTATAGAGCTCTTTTGAAATAATTTCGTGATATTTTTTCTTGGATGTATGCGGAGATGCCTGGGATCGATTTGTCAATTGTTGTACATGATATTAGAAGATATCCTTGGAAAAACCTGTCTGACAAAAATAACGTCAAGTACATCCTAGGAACGCTACGGCTATTAAATTTGAAGTGGAAAAACTTCTGAAGGCGAGGTTTATTTATCCCATACCCCTGACAAAATGGGTATCTAATATTGTCCCTATGGATAAAAAGCAGGGAACTATTAGATTCTGTATCGATTTTCAAGATTTAAATAAGGATTGTCCTAAAGACAATTTCCCTACTCCACGTATCGATCAGATCATTGATAATTGTGCTCGAAGCATCATATTTTATTTCATGGATGGATTTTTCAGTGATAATCAGATAGAGATTCTTCCCATCGATAAGCATAAAATAGAATTCATTTTCCCATGGGGAACCTTCACATATCGAAAGTTACCTTTTGGCCTAAAAAATGTCAAAGCTAGATTCCAGTGAGCCATGTCTTATTCCTTTCATGATATCAAGCACATTCTAGAACCGTACCTTGACAATATCCCTGCTCATTTGTAGCAGCAGGAATACCATTCAAGGGACATTAGAGACATTTTCCTTAGGTGTCATAATTTTAATATATGGCTAAATCCACACAAATGTGCCTTTTGTGTTGAGACTAGATTCCTTCTCAGCTTCGTGGTTTCCAAAGACGGAATCCGGGTTGATCCTCTGAAAATTGCTGCTGTCTTAGCCTTACCCGTGACGAAAAACATTACTGAGATCCAAAGCTTGCAAGGGAAGGAAAATTTTCTTCGTTGTTTCATGTGCAACTTCACCGAGAAAACGTAGGGTTATATGCATCTCCTGAAGGACACTCTATTCTTCTAGGATGACCAGGCCCAACGTGATTTTGATAATCTGAAGCATTCTCTAGCCCATTCACCCATGATACACCCCCAAATTATTCAAAATACTTTATGTTGTATGTTGCTACCTCCACTACTACCATCATAATGGTTCTAGCACAGGACAATCCCAACGACCAAGAAAACATGATATATTACATGAGTAATAGTCTCATTGAATTCGAAACCCATTACTTGTGAGTGGAGAAGTTAGCTTTGGATATGGTCATTGTTGTACAAAATTTTTGTCATTACATTCTACTTTGTACCACAAATGTACATGCAGATCAAAACCCCATGTACTACATTCTGACTTGTTCGATACTAGGGGGGAAATATTCTCAATGGATTATTATCTTACAGGAATTTGATCTTGAGTTCATGAAGGATACTTCAAATAAATCCTTGGTTTTAGCAGACTTGGTGTGTGAACTTTCCTGTGATTTGACAAAAGTTGAGCCCAATGATTCATTCCCGAATGAATTTTTGTTCTTGATAAGCACAACTGATGCATGGTATGGAGATTTGATTATCTATCTCTAGACTACGATATTTCAGCCTAACATATCCTGTGACGATCATCGTCATATCCGTCACCACACAAATTACTATCTCATTTTGAATGATACATTGTACCAACATGGTATTGATTCCATCCTTCGACGGTTCCTTACACATGAAGAGGTTGAACAGGTTCTGAATGACTGCCACTCTGGAGCATGTGGTGGTCATCTTTCTAGGATGGCTACAACCCAGAAAATCCTTCGCGTTGGGTACTTTTAGCCTTTGATATTTAAAGATTGTCATGAAGCGGTTAAGAAATGCCCACCTTATCAACACTTTTATCTGAAAAAGCAAACCCACCCTGCTCCTTTACACCCTATCATTGCATTTGGCCCTTTTTCCAAGTGGAGTTTTGATTTTATGCATTGTTATCCTACCTTAGTTGGGGCCATGGTTACATCATCATAGCTGTCGATTAATTTTAAAATGGGTTGAGGCAATGCCTACATATGCAAAGGATGGTAAGACATTCGCCCTCGTTTTATTCAACCATGTGTTATAGCTGATTTTACCACACCTGGTGAATCACACTTGTATGGCCTTCCCCTGTCCCTCTGTAGACTCTTTGGACCCCATGGACCTTTTTGATACTGTTGATCTTTCCAAGATCATCCCTAAAAACATGCCTAAATTGCTATAAATGACTTTTAAATCCTTTCTCGTGTATAGACACGGGTTTGACCCCTAAAACCGCATACATCGGGATGTGTGCAAAAGGACAAATTCTTTTGGAGTTTTCCTCGACGTGGATCCAAGTCACTTGTCTCCTAGCCTTCCATATTCCTTGAGATCACTCAGATTCAACCCTTCATTTCCCCATTGAAGAGCTATATAAGGAACCCTTTGGATACATTGAAGAATGTGTGAGAATTGAGAGCAAAGAAACTATAGTCCATTGTTGTCAGAAATTATGGTTGAGTCTGCATCCCTTTGTCCCTTGGAGCACTTTGGTGTTCTTCCCAAGCTTTCCTTTTTCTTGTGAGCTTGCTATTGAGAGATGGAGGATTGAGGTGGTGGAGGCCCAAGTGGGGGAATTAAGTTTCTCTAATTCGTAGACGTGCCGATAGAGGTTTTATTCATTGTAATATCTGATTTTATATAAATAGAAATATCTTTTCCTATCCAATAATATATGTTTGAATGAATATTTTATCCGTGGATGATTTCAAATGCTTATACATTGTCGATTATATATGCTAGAGTAGATCTAACACCAATATATACGGAATGCTTGTCTTGTTTACTGATTGTTGAGGAAGTAATTTATCAATTCAATCTGGAGTTGAAAAGCTCAATAGGGATCTACTTCAACCGTCTGGAATAAGGTACGCGTTTTGATCCTTTAGTGTTAGATATTTGATTTTTATTGCATATTAGAAAGGATTGATTTCTAGAGTCAAGCTGTCTGTTTTGGTACCCCAAGCCATAGGAATTTCTCTCCGTAATAGAATTGGTGATTCCACCGGGGATGTTCCTTGTTTTTATTTGGTGTTTGCGAGCACAATGGGCTTGATATTCTTGACTTGCTCTTTGTTTCTCCTTGTTTCTGTGTTGCATCTTATAGGATGTTCATCCGTTGACACTCCCCTTTATTGGTTTGACCCTTGGTTTTCTTTTTACCACTGTCTTCTCTATATACGCAATTTTTTGACCAAAAGTTGCATACATACGTGGATTTTTGGCGAAAAGTCGCATATACACGCAGGTTTTTGGCCAAAAGTCGCATATACACGCAGGTTTTTGGCCAAAATCCGCGTATACATGCAACGTTTTGGCCAAAAGTCGCGTATATACGCAACTGTTCTTTAAACAGTCATGTACATCCTCCCTTTTGGTGAGTTTGATGTTATGGGAAGTTCTTGGGTGGGTTGTGAGTGTGGTTGGGTCTTCCTTGGGTCTGTGTTGTCTGTTGGATGCTTCTTTTATGACCAGAGACCACCTTTTCATTGATTTTTCCTTGAAAGTAGTTCTATTCATTTATCCTTTTTGTTTTTCGATTAGTGCATTACTCTTTTTTTTCTCGGTGTCTTGCTGGGCTTGTGTTTTATACTTATTGTAGAGACAGAGAGTTTTAGATGACTTTTATTGCATTTTTCATTCTTTTATATTGAAAAATAGAAAGTAGTTTCATTTTATGCATATGGATTTGAGGAGGTAATTGCATTCGATTGCTTGGATGAGATTTGTATTTAGGAATTCATATAGGAACGATTGCATTGACATCAAAGGAATATATATTCATGCATCTCATGTAAAGGCATACCCTATTTTTCATTTGAGAATGATTGCACTTATCATTGTTTCTTATGGTGTGCATATTTATTTCACTACTGAATCATAATGTCAGGAGTTGCATGGCCATTTCCCTTTGAGTAATTACAGCCAATTAAAATCAACGCATAATAAAATTAATTACACTCTTTTCTTTTATAGGATGCACCAACAAGACTAGGTTTCAGGGTCTTGGAATAGTTCATTGTGAATAAATTCTCCAAGACCGCTAAACAAAAAATGTATTTGTTTGTCCAAGTGAGAGTGTGAAATTACTTGGTATAATTAGTGTTTCTCAAGATCCTCCTCTTACAAGGGATTTAAGCACGAGGCAGTGTGAGCGGTTATTGATTGTGATGACCCCTAGTCATAACGGAGTTGCACCAGAGATATTTCCAGGATTGTATTCCTATCTTGGGGCTCTTTTGAGAGTTTTGGGCTTTGCTACCTTGCCCATACGGTCAATCCCTCATGCGATTGTCCACCTGATAATTTATTATATTGAGGTGACGTTAGTTGCCTTACCTAGGTTATCGAGGGGGTACTTTGTAGGGGTTATTCTGCAGGTGTCCCAGGCAGGTTGGGGTCGGACAGCACAGTTGCTATATGTGTTGAAGTTGAGGGCCACTATAATTGGTTACGTACCTCTTCTTGTAGTGAATGGGAGTTTCGAGCCTCTCCTAGGCAAGACATACCTGCTACATTCGGGAGCTCACATATCCTCCCCTTGGTTTGCTTTTATTTTGGCTATATATTTTGTTAGGAGTGTGCTCTTTGTGTTCTAGTTGGCCTTTGGAATCGCAATTACTTGAGTATATTTATGCTCTCTTGAGTTCGGGTCCTTTTATTTCCGTCATGCCTATTATCCTACCACCTGTCCTTCATCCTAGTATGGATCCTAGTGTCAGACTTGGGGGCATAACAGCCCCTTACCGTGCTCATAGATTTGGGAGTGGTCACATTCTTCCCTCTACTCCATTTATGGAGGATATTGACTCCCTTATCTTGGTATTTACATGAGTGGTCACCCTCACAGGGGTGGTAGTGGATATGTGAATGTTGGTTCTACACTTTACTTTCCTTTTTATGTCTCGTCACTCACTGCATTATTTCCTTTGGGTGCATCTGTCTGATCATTGCTCCCTATCCCCTATAGTTTGGATTCTTTATTAACTATTTTGGGTTGTTTTGGACTAATATGGTTGTCATGTAGGGTCCAGTTTTTGTACACTCTCTCCAAGGTTTTGACCCATTCGTTCCTATCACAGGTATTATGTCTAAAATGGCATATAGGTTAAGATTTCACATCCACTTGCATTTATGCATTGCCTTATGACCATTCCATATTAACCTTAGCTATGAACCCCTTCCATGGTATCACGGAACCTTCATGCTGTTGTTAGAAGTGGTACTATGTGAATGGTAGATATTTCCTATACATGGGTGTCCTAGTTAGATCCGCTTTGCATTTGGTACCCATGTTGTGAGTCCTCTCTTAGGTCCAAGAGTTCATTGTATAGTAGTTCCATGACATTTTGCAAGAGCCTCATACTCCTCTTGATCTTTTTCTGGCTTGTTTCCTCAGGACTCCCTTATGTCAAGTTGTAATTGCATTATCATGAGCTTTTCCTGACTCGTTGAGCCTTATGTTTCCTTCCCTGACTTTGAGTTTCAGCAATATAGCCCGAGCGTGTCTCATGTCTAGCCATGCAGAGCCATATTTTATATCATTTGCAACTTGATTCCTTATTCTACCAGGAGGGGACTTTCCCCTGAGTGTCGCTATCCTACACATGTATCCTTGCATTGAGCATAGGTATGTTCCACTACTTGGAACTATTTTGTTTTCCCATATGACACTCATCTCCTCCTAGTCTGTAACTATAAATCAGTTTTATTCTTTTTCAATATTTTTAAATATTTGAAAAAGTCCAATTTTTTTTTTAAAACTAAAAAGCTGGACAAGGAAATATGTTATCTTTGGTAGCTGGTGAGTCGTGTCATCTTTGAACAGAGCACTGTATATCACATCCATTGGTTGGGTTGATATTTTGAAATTAGGATCTGTACTTGTTTATCTGAGTTTATCTCCACTGACTGGTTAAGCTTCCAGTCCCTATGGAGCCTCTGTCGATGCCTCCTGTGTCGCAGAGATGTCCCAGTTTTGTATATCGAGTCTATGCTGTCTACATTCAATCACCATTCATCGTTATTCTCTTGTTCGAAGGAAGTTGAAACTTGAGTCATCCATTCCTCAGTTATCTTGACTTTGCATGTCAGCCAATCCCATTACAGTTACGAGTTCATGCACCTTATGATCGAGTCCTTCGAAATTATACAGCTTTGTTGAGTACCTCATGTTGGATGATGGGGGATTCCTTAATACCCTCCTTCCAGCAAATGTCATCCCATCAACTTTAGATCATTTATTCTGGGATTGCAATCTAGAGTCATTTTTTAGTGCCTTGAGACTTGTAGTCATCAGTGGCAGGTTCTGTTTCCATCGACAGTTCTTTGGGAATGCATCAATGTCTCATGATTAATGAATTCTCAAGTGTTCGACCTCAACACATTTATTCACACTTGTTAGTTTTCACTCTAGTACCTTGATTCGCATTATCATTATCGGTGGGTGATCTTGTGCCTATTAACGGTATACATCAATGACCAATAATCAGACGATGGACTACTATGTTTGAACTCGACACTTCTATTCACATAGTAGGACTTGTACTTGTAGCCGTTTGTGTAGAAGACCTTCCAGATTGGTGGCATCTCTTATATGATACCTCCTTGATCGTGCCAGTGTTCATGAGATTTCATCTCTCGTGACTTGATTCCAGTATATGTCAGACATTTCCAGCCATTATGGAGATCTTGATCCATTGTATATCTTCATCCATTATGGAGATCATGATCCTTTGTATATATTCATCATGGAGATTCTGATCTATGCATATTGTACATGGCGATAACCACTTATGTCATATTTTGTATCATGCCTATTCATGGCCATTGTCCTCTTATGTATCTGGGACTGCTCTATGTATTTGCAGTTATATGTAGAGTTGTATCATTGTACTATGCTGATTGGGTGGTTGGTATTCCATTTGGGATTATTCTTCACTCCACTTATGGGATGGACTTATAATCTATTTCGTCCATCGTATGACCCCTCTGACCTCACACATTAGGGGGCATCTGTTATAGCTGATTTTACCACACCTGGTGAATCACACTTGTATGGCCTTCCCTTGTCCCTCTGCAGACTCTTTGGACCCCATGGACCTTTTTGATACCTTTGATGTTTCCAAGATCATCCCTAAAAACATGTCTAAATTTCTATACACAACTTTTAAACCCTTTCTCACGTATCTACGCGGGTTTGACCCCTAAAACCGCGTACATCAGGATGTGTGCAAAAGGCCAAATTCTTTTCGAGTTTTCCCTTACATGGATCTGACTCACTTGTCTCCTGGCCTTCCATATGCCTTGATATCGCTTGGATTCGAACCTTCATTGCCCCATTGAAGAGCTATATAAGGAACCCTTTGGATACATTGAAGAATGTGCAAGAATTGAGAGAAACAAAACTATAGTCCATTGTTGCCGGAATTTATGCTTGAGTCGGTATCCCTTTGTCCCTTGGAGCACTTTGGTGTTCTTCCCAAGATTTCCTTTTGCTTGTGAGCTTATTATCGAGAGATGGAGGATTGAGGTGGTCGAGGCCCAAGTGGGGGATTCATTTTCTCTGATTCGTGGACGTGCCGATAGAGGTTGTATTCATTGTAATCTCTGATTTTATATTAATTGAAATATCTTTTCCTATTCAATACTGTGTGTTTGAATGAATATTTTATCCATGGATGATTTCAAATGCTTATACATTGTTGATTATATATGCTAGAGTAGATCTAACACCAATATATATGGCATGCTTGTCTTTTTTATTGATTGTTGAGGAAGTAATTTATCAATTCAAGTTGGAGTTGGAAAGCTCAATAGGGATCTACTTCAACCATCCAGAATAAGGTACGAGTTTTGATCCTTTAGTATTAGATATTTGATTTCTCTTGCATATTAGAAAGGATTGATTTCTAGAGTCAAGTTGTCTGTTCTGGCTCCCCAAGCCATGGGAATTTCTCTCCATAACACCATGTGATAGATAGGTTTGGAGTCCTGCAAGCTATAGTCACTAACCATGAATATCATTTCTAGAATCGGATGATGGCTGAGCTGAGTGCTAAGCTTGGTTTTCTCCATCAGGATAATGGTCAAGTTGAGGCCATTAACAAAGTTTTGAAAACTATGCTGCGTAGGATGTTTGGAGATCACAAATCCAACTAGCACTTCACTTTGTTTTCTGCACTTTGGGATTATAGGAATTCAGTAAAAACAACAATTGGTTTCACACCCTTTCAATTGGTCTACGGACTAGAGTCTTTCCTCCCTATCTAGTGTCAAATTCCATCACTTAAAATCACAATAGAACTTCTCATAAACACTTCCATCGAAGAAGATAGATTTTTGCACTTGACCAACCTTGATGAAAATATGATAGATTCTGCTTTGGCTATTGAGGCACACAAAAAAAGTGTCAAGGCACAGTATGAAAAGTTTGTTCAACCTCATGTCTTCAATGAAGGTGACCTAGTAGTGACTTATGATCAGAGACATGATAAACTAGGGAAGGGGAAGTTTGAATCCATGTGGTACATTCCCTTTGTCATTAGTAAGGTCTTATAGAAAGGGGCTTATGAGCTCGTAGACTATGATGGGATACCCTTCGAGAAACCTAGAAATGGGTTATACCTGAATAGGTATTATGCTTAAGACATTTATGTATGGTACCTTGTATATATGTATATTTGGGTTTCAGTGTGTTTTGTCTTTTTCAATATGGTTTTGAGTTTGATGTCCATACTATTTATACCATGTTTTGGTTATGAAAATTGGATGGATTTCTATGATTTCTCTAATGGTGCATGCCATAATACCTTGAACCTTGCATTAGCTACTTGGGTGTAGTATACCCCAACTCAAGATTTAGTCATTTGAGGAGTGTTTTGTATCAATCCAGCTACCAAAAACATCACCGAGTATCAGGCAGTGATAGGTTTACTCACTGAGGCTACATCTGAGGACATTCATGATTTGGTAGTATTTATGGAATCTCAACTAGTGGTTTGTCACCTAAATCACATTTACACTATTAGGAACCCTACACTTCTTCGCCTCTTTCGGAGAGTGTGTTTGTTGGAAAGGTCATTTGATTTCATCACTTATAGGCATATCCCTAGGTTTGATAATATGATTGTTGATTCATTGGAAAATTTCATTCTAGACTGGCATATTTCCCATTCATAACTTTTAAAAATAAACATGGTAAATCATAAAGTAAAATAAACTGTAAAAGACATGTAAAAATCATGTCAATATAATTTATCCATTTCAAGCATGTATAAAAACTGGGACTGAGTCTGTAGATATATACATAAGAAGGTTTTTTTACAATAAAATTGGTCATGAGACCTCATCTGAAGCACTGTGGCTTTCAGGCATACAAATCATACAAAATATTGAAGGTAGCTATCTTTCATGGATACATCATGCAGAACACTCTAATGGTGCTTGTGGTAGCACATAATGGCCCTTGCTACCCTATGTAGCAAGCCACTGAAGTGGCCTGATACTCCCGTAGTATGTCTCTGAAACCTCCTAGGGAGGTCATCTATAGCAGCATTCGGGATATCTAGAGTCAGTTGATCCAGTTTGTCCTCCAGATCTGTGAGCTCATCATTGCCTCTATGGACAAAGAGAGCTCCTGTTCTCTTGTCCATTGGGGATGATCCCCTAGGTCATGCATCACCAACATCTGCATTCAAACATTAGGTCTTGTTATCATCCATAAAAATCATAAAACATAAAAAAAAAATATAAAAACATAATCAAGATATTGGGTATTGCTTCTTACCGATGTCACCCCACTAAGCGGCAGCTGGTAGTGGTAGATCAGGGTCTCCTTGGAAGTTGGTCCCTACATATGTGTGTCGTCAATCATGAGGATCTGATCACTCAACCAATGGAAGAAGGGAACCTCAAACTTGACCCTTCCCCTTCCATTGCCTCTGCGGGCTATGATCTCCACCCACTGTAGCATGCAAGGGTCTCTAGATCTAAGCTCTAGGAATACCACATGGGGCCTTAAGAGGGGTACCCTGTCAAAGAAAAATAATTCAAGGACAGTCCCATACCCAAATTTTTTTAGCTCTCCTTATTGACATTTTGTCAGTTGATCCTTGAACATAGGTAGTAGTGCCTCGACCCAGTCGAACACCATGGGTACCATGGCCTCCAAGGAATACAACATATGTTCCCAATATTCTTGGTGGGGCCCTTGGCTCCCAACCACCCTCTGTATAGTAAATAGGATGGTCCGAAGCAGTAGATCTATCACAGCCTTAATTGGGATCTTCTTACCTGACATCTTTGTTCCTAGGTAGCAGTGATGATCAATAAGCTCCTGTGTAGTTATGTCCCCGTATTGGGAACCAGTCAGAGAAATAGGTGCTCCTCATCTAGACATCCCTATCAGGAAATAAATATCCTCCACCTCCACAATCAAAATATGGGGTCCCACCTCAAAGTACTGTTGTTATGGATTCCACATCCGTAGGATGTACTCCAGTAAAGGTGGATGTGAAACAATGCTAGGAGTGCAGAAGAATTTTAATAGGCCACAGCCTCATAGGAAATCTATGAAACCTGCATCTCTTGTGGCATGGGAATCATCATCATCATGTTGTATCTCCTTCCAAGTCACCATTTTTGATCAAACGACCTGTCAAAAATCATTAATCAGCCATTTAGAAACATACTCAACCATTGAAATTTCTTAAAAGCTTTTATTTTGACTACAGAATGTGTTTTGACCTCAAGGCTGGAACCACGCCTGTCCCTTTACACCAGAGCTGTGCCACTGCCTGAGCAAAATTGAAAAAGCGCATTTTTATATGCTCTTCCCTTGAAGGATAGAACCGGTACCCAACTTTCGTTTCTTAAGATTTCCCTTAAGGCCCCAAAACTCAACAAAAATGGAAAATGGAAACCATAGAAAGGAAGAGGAGGTTTCTAGCTCTTATGTGGATCTGACAATACGGAAAATGGATGGGTGATGGATCCAAAATCTCCAACTAAAATTTGCACTCCAATTCTCCCAAAATGCTCTCCAAGGTTTGGTAAATCGTAATTGATTTGGTTTTTACTATTTACTTTGATTTTATAAAAGATTTTTAGAGTTTTTTAATATTATTTTAATGTTTTTAAATCATTTTTATTAAAAAATACTCTTTATATAGTTTATAAAAGTCATTTTAAAATATTTTTTAGAAACTAATAGCCTTTTTAAAAGTTGTGCAGGGACAGGAATGAACAATATTTTCTATGGGGAAGTTCATTATTTTTACATTTTTGTACTTCTGAAAAATGGAAAAAGTCCTTGAGCGTTCATTTCAACACTTTGATCATGCTCCCAAAACCTAGTAGCAAAGTTTCAAGTCTTTTTCTGCTCTTTTCAGGATTTTAAAACCTATTCTTCATGTAAAATAAACCTATTGGAGTATTCTTTAAACTCTTTTTGGACTCCCTGAATGTGAAAATATTGTCGAGAACACTTGTCTTCTAAATACTTGTAAAAGTACTTGAAGAGTCATCTTTTCGACGATATTTTATCTCTTTTTCGTTTCGGATTGACTATTTTGCGAAAAAGGACCCTTTGGATTCTTCTTCCATATTCATTCAAACTCTCTAAACATGAACGATACCGAGTTAAATTTCATTGGACTGGTTAAACTAAACATTGAGAGACCCTCTTTTGGGAACGAACCCATCCTTTCTCATGTTTGTAAAACATATGAGAATGGACTTGTCTTTGGATGATCTACAATGAGTGTTTGTTACACTCTTTGAACTCGTAAAAACAAAAAATAGGCACTCATCAATCATGATGGGAATTAAGGGAAGGGAATCAATTCTTTTTGCAAATAAAATGGCAGTTTGTAGTCACCTTTGAACATGGCACTTGTTTGGATTTCATTCAGTTAATTAGGTAATTATATTGCCTCTAAGTTGAACCACTTTCATGATTCATGTCACTCCTTTGGTTATTTCAATGGATGCATTGTCCATTGTCGGATCATGCTCCTCCTCGTCTAGTCAATGCTGCCAAGTATTTTTTCATGCCACCCAATGTTCAAAGGGAAGTTGAAAGTTTATCTCTATAATTAAGACAACCTTTTGAGTTAGTACCTTTTGAGTCCATCCTATGGTTACATCGTCTACAACATTCCATAACTTTGTTTCGAGTTTCATGTCATCGATGTGGGATTCATCATGGCCCTCCTCTACAAGACTATTCCTGTCAACATCAGTTCATCATCCATGAATTAGTCTTAGAAACAAGCTTAGTACCTTGAGATAAGTATTCCTCAATGACATATTCTCTCTCTCTCTACATAGGTTCACATCATTGACCTTTGATCGATAGATTCGATTGAGTGTTCAACGTCAAATCATCTATTCACACTTAGAATATTGTACTAGGGTACCTTAGGAATCATTGACATCAATGGTGATTTCCCTCGCATTTATTAATGATTCACATCATTGACCGGAAATCAAGTGGTTTATACCATGTTTGACTCCAAATCATTGTAATCACATGGATAGAATCGTACTTTTTGGAAGACTGGACAAAGCCCATGGGTATTCATTAAAAGAACTCATAGCATTCTCCCCATGTTGCGATGGAGTATATTGTATGAATTCCTAGAATGGCTCTACATTTGTATGGTCGTGGATGTGCTCAAATTTGTGTTCATTTGACATAGATCTATAGTGTATTTCTTGGAGCTATGTCCCATGTTTGATTCGTCTATCACATGGATCTATGTTGTATTCTAGTAACGAAGTTTTTTAATATCTCTCATGGATATTCCTTGTATTGGTATGCAACCATGATGAGGACACATTTGATCATGATTCAAAAGTATTGATGTATTGTAGATTACTGGTTGACGATGATCTCTGGTCAATATAATTCTTGCCTCGAAGTGATAAATTTTTCTTTCAAAGATCTCTCCTATCGTATCCCTCTAGCCTCAATATTTGGGAAGATATTTGCTACACATAAATATTATCATCATCAAGTGATGAGGCCCCAAAAATCAGTATTTTCCCTAAATCCCAAGTTGTGAAGTGAAAATACTGGCCTAGGCTTCAATCCTGCATATGAAAATCTAGCATTACTTCTGCCATTAAGTCAAGGAGCATTACCTTCTTTAGTAATTCCTACAGTCTCTTGATAGTAGGTGGTGCCACTACCTTTACCTCTTGTTCAAGGTGAGATTATTCCTTGTCACAACTCTATCATAGTGGGGAAGAAGCGGTTCCCTTGGTAAAAAGTGAAAAGGAGAGGTTTCCATGAAGCTTCTTGAAGAAATACTTCGTGGCACCCTTATCCCTACACTAGAGGACGACCTGTACTCGAGATCCATCCTTTTGGGATCTCTTATCCACCTCACCCACCACTTACTCAACCATCCCTATCCTCCCAAGAATTATAAAAAGAAGGCTCATACCCCATAGTTGAGAGAGAACAAAATTATGCTGTTGCATTGACATTCTGGCCTAAATTAGTAGGGTGAGCATAGAGGGAGAAAGTTGGAGCTTTTGGGGACAAGGCATTGGCATGTGAAGGAGCACATCAACACTAAGAAAAAGGTTGTAAACTTTTTCTTCATATTTAATTCAAATTTGGTTCCTTTCCCATAAAGTATGTTATGTTATAATCATGTATTTTATTGTTGGATTTCTTAGTCACTGACATAGAATAATGGATTATATTCTAGTTTTCTTTGATCTTGTTTGCTTGTTTCATGTGATTGTGCACGTACGTCCATGAAGAGACATCACCATAAGAAACAACTACACCACTTTATCAAAAATACTCATTCCAGATCTCCACCACTTCTAGGAGAAGTCTTCCATCTTTGTTGTAACTCATTTGTTCTAGATTTGAACCATTTAGGCTAGAGGAACAATTCTTGTCTGCAAGAGGTACAATTTTCCTAGCAACAGGAGGCATAAAACATCCTTGATAGATTACAACAATAAAATACATTTATAATATTCTTTGAAGTTACAATATTTCAACAAGAATAATGAGAATGAAAAACACAGAGAGAAAGAGAGAGACACAATAATATTTGAACCCAAAATCCGACAACATCCAACATAAAGTACGGATGTTTGGATTTCAATGATGAAAACTACTGTACCTTTTGGTTTCTTTTATCAGCGTTGAATTTATGTTGTCCTTAGTGTAGGTTTTTCAACAACACATTGCAACACTATATCGTCGGTTATGTGATGGACGTTTGTTATACCATGTTCGACTTCAAATCATTGTAATCACATGGATAGAATCATACTTTGTGGAAGACGGGATGAAGACCATGGGTATCAATTAAAACAACTCATAGAATTCTCCCCATGTTGTGATGGAGTATATTATATGAAGCTGGTATGAATTCCTAGCATGGTTCCACATTTGTATGGTCATGGCTATGCTCAAATTTCTGTTCATTTGACATAGATCTATACTGTATTTCTAGTAGCTACGTCCCAAGCTTGAGTCCTCTATCACATGGATCTATGTTGTATTCTAGTAACAATGTTTGTTAATATCTCTCATGGATATGCCTTGTATTGGTATGCAACCATGATGAGGACACATTTGATCATGAGTCAAAAGTATTGATGTGTTGCATATGACTAGTTGATGATGATCTTTGATCAAGCTAATTCTTGCCTCAAAGTGATAACTTGCTCTTTCAAATCTCTCGCCTATCGTATCCCTCTAGCCTCAATATTTGGGAAGAATTTTGTTACACATAAATATCACAATCATCAAGTGATGAGCCTCCAAACATCAGTATTTTCTCTAAATCCCAGGTTGTGAAGTGAAAATACTGGCCTAGGCTTCAATCCTGCATATGAAAATCCAGCATCGCTTTTCCCATTAAGTCAAGGACTGTTACCTTCTTTAGTAATGCCTACAGTATCTTGATAGTAGGTGGTTTCATAGCCTTTACATATTTTTCAAGGTGCAATTCTTCCCTGTCACTGCTCTATCATAGTGGGGAAGAAGCAGTGCCCTTGGTAAAAAGTGAAAAAGAGAGGTTTCCACAAAGCTTCTCAAAAAAATACTTCATGGCACCCTTATCCCTACACTAGAGGACCACATCGACTCAAGATCCATCCTTTTGAGATCTCTTATCCACCTCACCCACCATTTACTCAACTATCCCTATCCTCCCAAGACTTATAAAATAAAGCTCATACCCCATGGTTGAGAGAGAGCAAAGTTATGCTATTGCATTGACATTCTGGCCTAAATTAGTAGGGTGAGCATAGAGGGAGAAAGTTGGATATTTTGGGGACAAGGAATTGGCATCTGAAGGAGCACATCAACACTAAGGCAAAGGTTGTAAACTTCTTCTTCAGCTTTAATGCAAATTTGGTTCCTTTCCCGTAAAGTATGTTATCTTATAATCCTATATTTTATTATTGGATTCCTTGCTCACTAACATCAAATAGTGGATTATATTCTAGTTTTCTTTGATCTTGTTTACTTATTTCATGTGATTGGGAAGATACGTCCATGAAGATCCATCACCATAGGAAATAGCTACATCACTTTATCAAAGAGATTCATTCTAGATCTCCACCACTTCTAGGGGAAGTGTTTCATCTCTATTGTAACTCACTTGTTAAAGATGTGAACCATTCAGACTAGAGGAATAATTCTTGTTTGCAAGAGGTGCATTTTCCCTAGCAAAAGGAGGCATAAAACATCCTTGATAGATTACAGCAGTAAAATACATTTAGAATATTCTTCAAAGTTAAAATATTTCAGCAAGAAGAATAAGAATGAAAAACACAAAGAGAAAGAGAGAGACACAATCGGATTTGAACCCAAAATCCGATAACATCTGACGTAAAGTATGGATGTGTCGAATTGCAATGATGAAAAGTACTATACCTTCTGATTTCTTTTATTAGCATTGAATTTTTGATGTCTTTAGTGTAGGTTTTTCGATGACATGTTTCAACACTCTATCATCACTTATGCGATGGACGTTTGTCGAATTTGCGATGGACATGTGTCAAATTTGCGACGACATGTGGAGGATGAGCCATCAGATATCCGACACGAGTGGGTCTAAGTTTCGACGTCACATTCAGGATGGTTCGTCGGATATTCAACATCCCTGGGCTATTTTTTGAAATAATTTAAAGACATATATCAAATAATTTAAGCCCATATTTCCATCAATAACTAGGTTCATATCATCAGATATTCGACGACTATCGAATTATAAATATAAAAAATTTTAAACATTCCAACATGTTTGCTATAGAAGCGATGGACTTTTTGTAGAAATTATTTATTCCTTGACGGATGGTTTGAGGAATTGTTTTATTCTTCAACAGGCGGTTATGGGAATTTTTTTTTCTTCGACAGAGAGTTTGTGGTAATTTTATTATTCCTTGACAAACCTCTATTTGGAAAAATTGTAATGCACGGAACTTGATTTTTTAAGATTGTCGATAGTATTCATTCAAGAAATTTGTGACAAAATGTCAAATATAAATAACCCTGATCCAAATGAACACAATCAACAATTGCTTGCTAAACTATGTGATGCGACAAAATGAAGGGTTGATTGCAAATGTTATTGTCCATGTACACAATTTAGGGAATTTAAGAGGAGAATAATATTGATCTCAATAGCCACAAAACATTGCAGGGAACATGGACACATTGAAGGGGGAATGAGTATCGTCTATTTGTAGGTTTAGCATTATAAAGTTTTTTATACTCTTTGCTTTGGTAAATGTATGTCTTATTTTAATATTTCCTATATTAAATTATATCTATTGATGTTTTCACGTATTTATAAAGGAAAGACACCCTATAGCATATCGTCTAGAGGAAGTGCTTTCAGAACAAGTTCTAGATCAGGTTCATGGAGCGTCTATGTTTAATAGAGAACAAGTGAATAATCATATTGAACAAGATGATCATACTGAAAACATAGTTGAGGATGATGGTACAAATATATTGATCCATGATTCATTTAATGTTAGAATGGATGAAAAGTTGCCTCACTTCAAAGAAGAACCACATAACATTAGGATTTATTTAGCAGTAGATGGTGTTAATCCATTTTCACAGATGAAATTCATTTACATGATGTGGCCTATTTTTATTATCAACAATAACATTCCTCCATGGTTTTTTAATAAAGAGGGAGCACATAATGTTGTCGATGATTATTCTGGGTATTTTGTCTCTACAAATATTTCATTTCTAATGTAGTTGTGGCATTGCATTTGTCATATTAGGTTTCCTAATTTCATTTGTATATTTTTGTATTTTACTCTTCTGCATGGTTTATATATCTTAATGGTTCTCATAATTATATATTTTATATGTACTTCAAATTAATCAGTTAAGTTCCAAGTCAAAGATATGAATGTATATATCGAACCTCTTATAGATGAGCTACTGAAGTTATGGAATGGCATCACTATGTATGATGTGTCTATACCGATACGGCAAAGGCAATTTCAATTCCATGCAATGGTTGTATGGACAATACACGATGCCCCTGGGTTAACCCAATTTTGTGGTTTATATTTTTAAGTTCCACTTTAATTGCATTTAATTATATGAAGTAGTTAACATAGTTTATATAAAATTATAATTTAAATAGATATTCCATATCTATATATTGTAGGTCTTTAGACAAAGGGTAAATTTTCATGTCCAGTTTGTGGTCCTAAGATAAAATCTCGTCGCTCAAAAATATTAAGAAAGGAGGTGTTTGATGAGTATAGGAATTTCCTCTCTAAGAATCACTAGTATAGAACAACAAAACAAAATATTTTCAATGGGAAGCAAGAGACTGCATTAAAACCACGGAGAATGACACCTCACCTTTGGAATAGCAATAGAATAGAAATTGTCATCATGGTACGTATGGAT
>LPNX010668823.1:21974-31004 GCA_001517045.1 Pseudotsuga menziesii | reverse complement strand
TTTTATTGTGATTTGTTTACTATAGTGTTCGCATTTGATTCATGATGTAATTTATTTATAAACTAATATTCATGATTTCCATTGTGATTATGAAGGAATTAATGGGCTTTCATGAGGAATGAAAAGTTATCCTACACAATTCAGCAGGTTTCCATACTATGAGCGCCTACAAATTGCTCATTTGTTTGATACAATGCATATTGGAAATAATGTGAATGAAACATTATGGTTTCTATTGGAGCTAAGGAGGGGGAAAGATAAAATTGTGAAAGTTTACCAAGACTTTCAAGAAGGAAACCATGCAATGAAATACGTCATCCAATTTTATATAAACGGAGACCAAGTTAATATAAACTCAATTCCATGGATGTTTACAGAGTAGCAAAGCAATGTTGTCAAATAAGTAATGCAGAAAATTAAATTTGCCACTAGATTTTGTGCGAACTTGAAGAATATCATTAAAAAAGGCAATTTTGCAGGGGTCAAAACACATGATTGGCACGTCTTCATGAAGGTAATTATTATTGTTATGTCCATATAATTTATTTATTTTCATTTTATTGCATAATTTTTTTTCTTGTTTGTATACTCTTTGTTTAATAAATGGTGTGGCTTGTATATTGATACAGTATGTTCTACCTCTCTCTCTCTCCTGGACAAATTTGACAACAATGTCAAACAAGTTATGTATAATCTTGGTAAATACATGAGGTAACTAGCGATTAGTTATTTGTGCTTAGTGTTTCTTTAATTCTCTGTATAATTTATATTTGTTTTTTGTGCACTATTTAATGATATGTAATTTAATGCTTTTTTTGATAAATATTGTTATTGGTTTGTGTCACTTGTATATGGTTGACATCTAAAGAGATCCATAAAGAAGATACAAAGTATTGGAGGAGAGAAATTCATCATCTTATGTGTGAAATGTAGAAGCATCTACCTTCGGCATATTTCAATGCATAGGAACACTACCTCATACAAGGAGTTGAGAGTATTTAGTTGTGTGGACCTGTGCACTCAAGGTCCATGTGGATGGTTAAGATGTGTTGATGTATATGTAACTTGGGAATGTATTCTTCTATGTATCTTATGTAATGTAACCCGATGTTTATTCCAGGATGTTTCTATTATGTATTTGAGTCATGTGGTCATGCCCCGATGTTCCGATCGGGAGGATTAATAATGTAATCAAGTCATATCAAGTCATTAGGTAAGTCCCCACAGTTTCAGGGCACTTGATTTATTATACACTAATTAAGGTGTAGGATCGAGTAGTAATTATTAGGTTGAGCCTACATGTGAAAGGGAAATTCAATTGAACGGATGAATATAAATAGAGAGTGAGAGTCTCTCTATTTATCACTTGTGAAATACATCACTTTCTCTCCCAAGTGTGGCACACTACTGAAGAAGGAAATTTTGGGACTAGATAGAAGACAGAAGACTACTGCTGTTTTGGGAGATCTCTTACTGTTTTGGTGCTGATTCTATCTTAGAGGAAGTTGTGGGGTTTTCTCCTTTATGGTTTTCCCAAGGAAAAACTCTTTTTGCCTCTTGTCTCTTGTGATGTGCTTATGTTTTATTGCTGTGTTTGTTATTCTCTCAGTGAAAAGATCCTAAGATCATAATGCTAGCTTAATGTGATGAAAATATAACATGGTATCAGAGCTAACCTGAGAAGAAGACATTGTGCAGCTACAGGAACTAGGGATTCCTAGTTTGTGGATCTTCCTCCATATATTTTCAGCAAAAGTAAGGTGGAACAACTCTCCTCCTTAGGGCGCATCTTTCTGTCGAAGCGGAATTTGATTCCGAGCATTTTCAGTCTGCGATGCGGAAATTAGGGATTTCTTCAGAAGATGAATTTTTTGAGTGAGACCAGCATAGGATTTTTATCCTCATCAAAACCTAAGTTTAGAGACCTGGATCAATAAATTTGGTTGGGTGAAACTCCAGGAAAGTCAAACCCTAGTTTGACCCTGAGCTAGGAGAAACCCTAAACACTAAAACTGCTAAGTTTTGGTACAGTCACTATATTCCAAGATTGGTGAAGTCTCGGAAGCTGAAAATTGCAGGGACCAAATATAAAATAATGATGAATCCTGTATCCAAAAATTAGACTCAGATTCGCTGTACTCCAGGAGATATGATCTCTCCAAGTTAAGGTTCCAGCCTCTTTCAGAATTCATCCCTGAACAGGACATCTGGGGAGATATGAAATATCTTGAGATACAGAGGTCCAAATAGAGTTCCTGAAGATGTTACAGAAAGGGCATGTAATTTAATTCTGGTGGTCCAAATATCAGACTTAGATGATGAACCAGTGACACATGGCATGCCGTACAACTTCGCTGTTCTGAACAGTACTGTAACAGGTCACCTTGGGAAAAGGATAATAAATCCCAAATGGTGAAACAAATTCTAATTAAACATACATTGTTGGATCAGGGACATGCGAGGTTACCTTAGTATGAAATTTCAGTCACAGAGGAGTATTAATTTCGGAGATATCATAGAAACAGTAACAGGAATTTCTGCAGAAGAAATTGGAAAATTAGGGATTCCTGTTTCGGGAGCTTCCATCCACTGTTTTCAGAAAAGGAGTACATTGGATATCTTCATTTGAAGAGATATATCTGTTTATCCAATCAGATCTAAAATATTCCAAGTTTTGAAAATTAGGGTTTCTGTGACAAACCTTAGATCAGCCAGCTCCGGAACAAGGACAGACACCTCAAATCGGTAAGATCTAACCTTTTGCTATTTCCATTTGAGGTTCTCATTTCAATATGATCTATCACAATAGCTTGATCATAAGCTTGGTGAATTTGACAACTTCCAAGCATAGAAGTATTTGATCTCTCTGAAGAAACTGGATTGGACACCTACATGAGTATAGAGGTTCTAGTTTCAGAGGGAGACGAGGCCAAAGAAGACATCATGCTCATGTTGCAGAGGATGATGAACCATCCAGAAAGAGATCCATATATGAAAGTGAAGATTCTTCAAGTGAGGATGAATATGTTCTGATATCAGTTCTCATAGGTAACACTACTCATGGAAATGATGATTGGCTTATAGATAGTGGGGCTTCCAAACATATGACGGGATTCAAGGAATCCTTTGTAAGACTGTCAGAACATGAATCACCTCACAAGGTGAAACTAGGAGATGGGTGTCAATATCCAATAAAAGGTAGTAGGGAATCTTCATACAAGCTAGACCCTGGTAAGTCTTTAACAATGAAATAAGTATTGTTTGTTCCAAGACTCAAGAAGAACCTTCTCTCCATTTCAGCATTGATGCAAAAGGAATGCGGGTTGCATTCATAGATGGTCAAGTCATCATATGGCCAAAAGGAAAGACTATCGATGATGCAGTAGTGATTGGAGAACAAAAAGGAGGCTTGTACAAATTGAAGGGCTATCCATAACAAGCCTTGATCCATGAAACAGTAGAGCCAAATGATCTTTGGCATAGAAGGCTTGCACACGTACATTACTGAGCACTACCTATTGCAAGCAAATCTATTGAAGGTCTTCCAGAATTTCAAGCTATTTGAAGGGAAGAACAAAAATTAGAACATGAACTAAAGAAACCAGTTGAAGAATGTGAAGATCTAGAATGCAGAGACCATGTAGTCATAAGAGTCTCTTAAAATCAAGAACAACTTGAAGCAGAAGTGAAGAATGTAGAAGTGGTGATGGCCACCTTGAATGGCCTCCCAGGATCGTGGAATTCCTTTATTCAAGGAATGTGTTCTAGAAGGAAGTGATTACTTTCAGCAGACTTTGGAAAGAAGAAGAAGCTTGAATCATAAGAAGAGAAGAGAAGATGGGAGCAATTGAAGATCAAGATCTCGCCAAAGAAGATCCCTCAAGCAATGAGGAATATGAAGAACTCAACTCTTGAAGAACTTCTTATCCTCCATATCATTTGGATAAGAAACGATGCTACCATGAATCAAGAAGACGATGAAGCTGAAGGATCAAGAAGCAGTCTACCCACGAAACAAATAAAGATAAGTATTCAATTGTTATTTAATGATATTGTTTTGTTATGCATTTGTTTATATTTAGTTGATGTATTATGCATGATAGGATGTTTGCATTAAGGACAGTACACTACTAATATGCATGTTATGGGTAAGTAGCTCATGGTGCTATACAAATCTCCATTACTACTTATCTAGAATGAAACCTATTTGCTGACATATTGGATTAGTGCACAATCTCAATGTTGTCCTAGTAGAGATGGAAGGAATCTATAAAGTTTTAGTGAGATATGGATGAATGTTGTATTGGATAAAGTAGTTGCATGATCATATATTTATGCATAAGTATTTGCCAGTATGAATATTCTTTATGAAATGTTATAACCATACAAATGCATTTGACTTGTAGGAAAGATCGCATACATAACCACCTACAAGCAAAGAAGAATGAAGACTTGTTCCAAAGAACAAGTGACGACATTTCAAGACAAAGAATAATATGATGAATGCAGTGACATCATTGATGCAGAACCTTCCAGACAAGACAAAGTAACTAAGAAGAAATGGAAGACCAGTTCAAGAAGAATGATGTCAGGGCGTAGTATCGAGACCTGAAGAGAAGTTCATAGTTCCATCATGCAGTAGATGGAAACATCGTGGGATACAAAGCAAGATTCGTAGCATGAGGCTTCTCATGAAGAGAAGGCATAGTCTAGGAAGAAACATTTACAGCTAATAGAAGTGAAGTCACATGACATGCATAATCATGTGTGCAAATGAAAGAAGGCCTTGTATGAGTTCAGAAGACACCCATGGGATAACACATACATGATGAGATTGATGAATATCTTAACCTTTGCTACAAGGTTGATGGAGGATGACAAGCTCACTGATGGGTGCAAGATGAAATTTTGAAGAAGTTCAAGATAGAGGATCTTAGTATCCAGTGATCCTAGATTGATACTACTTGTCACTCTAGTACAGAATGTTTCAGTGCATAGAGTATGGAAGACAGAGGGAGTATGATGCTCCGCTTCAGAGGGAGTGATTGCAGAAGATCCTGAGGTTCAAAATGGTACGATAGGATGGGTAGATTACTGATGATTATAGGCTTTACCAAGAGTAAAGCAGATTCCAACCTTTACTACAAGGTTGAAGAAGGAAATCCTGTGATGCTCCTACTGTATGTAGATGATCTATTTGTGACAGGTACAGATGGGTTGATTGCTGATATGAAGAGAAAGCTTGCTGCTAAGTTCAAGATGAAGGACTTGGGGATGATGCATTACTTTCTAGGTATGGAGGTGTGGCAGAGTACAGATGGAATATTCCTTGGACAACGGAAGTATGCAGTAGAGATCCTGAAGAGGTTTGGGATGATGGACTACAAGGCTATGGCCACACCTATGGCATCGAACCTGAAGCTATTGAGTGATGCTTCGTCATAATCGGTTGATGCTACGATGTATCATCAGATGATTGGGTCATTGATGTACCTGACGAACATGAGACCAGACATTTGCTTCACTGTGAACACCTTGAGCCAGTACTTGCAGATCCGAGAAGTGTTCACTTGATTGATGCAAAGCATATTCTGAGGTACCTGAAGGGTACAATTGATTATGGGCTCAAGTACGATGCGAATCAGAAGATTAACCTGGAGGGTTATGTTGATTCAGATTGGGAAGGAAGTGCCATAGTCAGGAAGAGTACTTCAGGGTGTTGCTTCAGTATGGGATCAAGTGTGATCTCTTGGTTTAGCAGGAAGCAATCCTGTGTGGCACTGAGTATAGCTGAAGCAGAATATGTCATAGCCTGTTCAGCTAGTGTGAGGCAGTATGGCTGCAGAAGCTACTGTCTGATATATTTGATCTCCAGTTGGATGCTACTTGTATACATTGTGACAACCATGGTTGTGTGAAGTTGTCAGAGAATCCAGTGTTCCATGACAGGTCGAAGCATATCGAGATCAAGTATCACTATATCAGGGATATGGTGCAAAGAGGAGCATTGAAGCTCCTATATGTTGCGACGGAGGAACAGATAGCTGATGTATTGATGAAGCCATTGGCTAGGATGAATTTCGAGTACTTTAGAGAGAGACTTGGTGTTCTCCACATTGAGGCTTCCTCCCAGAGAAAGCGATGAGACCCATAGCCATTCTGACATGGTGAGAGGATTGGTTCCTTCCATGGTCAGATGTAAGGGCTGAGCCATTCTGTCACGGTGAGAGGGTTTCTCCCTTCCATGTCAGATATGAGTGCTGGCCATTCTATCGAGTAGGATAGATGTAAGGGAAATTTCCATTCTAGGAATGGAGGCACCTGGTTAGTTACCAGGAAGACTCAGTGTAAAAGCTGAGTAGCCATTCTGATGTGATAGAGGGATGTGTTCCCACTTGATCAGATGTAAGGGATGAACCATTCTATTCATGGCTAAAGGATTAAGTTCCTTCCATGTGAGATGTGAGTGTTGTCCATTCCGACGAGCAGGTCGGATGTAAGGGAAACTGCCATTCTCTAGGAGAATGGAGGCACCTGGTCAGTTACCAGGTAGCTCAGTCGAGGAGGACTGGGGGCCATTCTGATATGATTGCTGGGATGTGTTCCCCTCATGATTAGATATGAGTGCATGCCCTTCCATCATTGTGAGCAGGATGTGTTCCCGCCTGGATGGATGTAAGCGCTGAGCCTTGTCACAGATGATAGTAGGTGTGTCCTATCATGCTGGTGATTGTAAGTGCTGTGCCATTTCACTGATGATAGTAGGTGTGTCTTATCATGCTGGTGCCTGTAAGTGCAGTGCCATTTCACAGATGATAGTAGGTGGGTCCTATCATGCTGGTGACTGTAAGTGCAGTGCCATTTCACAGATGGTAGTAGGTGTGTCCTACCATGCTGGTGATTGTAAGTGTAGAGCCTTTTCACAGATGGTAGTAGGTGTGTTCTACCATGCTGTTGATTGTAAGTGATGAGCCTTTCCACAGATGATAGTAGGTGTGTCCTATCATGCTGGTGGTTGTAAGTGCTGTGCCATTTCACAGATGATAGTAGGTGTGTCCTATCATGCTGGTGATTGTAAGTGCAGTGCCATTTCACAAATGGTAGTAGGTGTGTCCTACCATGCTGGTGATTATAAGTGCTGAGCCTTTCCACAGATGGTAGTAGGTGTGTCCTACCATGCTGGTGGATGTGAGCACTGTGCCTTTCCACAGATGATAGTAGGTGTGTCCTATCATGCTGGTGGTTGTAAGTGCTGAGCCATTTCACAGATGATAGTAGGTGTGTCCTATCATGCTGGTGAATGTGAGTGCTGGGCCTTTCTGATGGGATTGTAGTTTACTACATGATCATATGTGAGTGCTGGCCGTGCCTTTCTGATGAGCAGGTCATATGTAAGTGCTGGGCGAAAACCTACATGAGGGTAGGCCTACAACCAGCATGAAAAAGGGATGGCTCTGTAGATCTTCCTATGACAAGAAGAATCATGAGATAGCACCAGTGTTGATCCAGATCGAGTGATGATCCAGATCCAGTAATGATGATCCAACAGTGATGATCCAGATCGAGAGATAATCCAGATCCAGATCCAGATCGAGTGACGATCCAGATCCAGTCCAATGATGTTGATCCAGATCAAGAGATGATCCATATCCAGTGATGTTGATCCAGATCGAGAGATGATCCAGATCCAGTGATGATGTTCGATGATGATCCAGATCGAGAGATGATTTAGATCCAGTGATGATGATCCAGATCAAGAGATGATCCAGATCCAGTGATGATGATCCAGATCGAGAGATGATCTAGATCCGAAGATGACTTGAAGACAAAGATGACTTGAAGACGAAGATGACTTGAAGACGAGATGATCCAGCTGATACAGAGAAGAAGACCAGTGCTGAAAATTGTGTCGAAAGAATACCTTCCTAGTTAAGAGGGAGTGTTGATGTATATGTAACTTCAGAATGTATTCTTCTATGTATCTTATGTATTGTAACCCGATGTTTATTTTGGGATGTTTCTATTATGTATTTGAGTCATGTGGTCATGCCCTGATGTTTCGATCGGGAGGATTAACAATGTAATCAAGTCATATCAAGTCATTAGGTAAGTCCCCACATTTTCGGGGCACTTAAGTTATTATACACTAATTGAGGTGTAGGCTCGAGTAGTAATTATTAGGTTGAGCCTACGTGTGAAAAGGCAATTCAAGTGAACGAATGAATATAAATAGAGAGTGAGAGTCTCTCTATTTATCACTTGTGAAATACATCACTTGCTCTCCCAAGTGTGGTGCACTACTGAAGAAGGAAATTTTGGGACTAGACAGAAGATAGAATACTACTGCTATTTTGGGAGATCTCTTACTGTTTTGGTGCTGATTCTATCTTAGAGGAAGTTGCAAGGTTTTCTCCTTTATGGATTCCCTAAGGAAAAACTCTTTCTGTCTCTTGTCTCTTGTGATGTGCTTATGTTTTATTGCTGTGCTTGTTATTCTCTCTGTGAAAAGATCCTAAGATCATAATGCTAGCTTAATGTGATGAAAATCTAACAAGAGGCACTTGAAATTTATGAAGGGTTTGGTGAGACAACGAGCACATGCTGAGGGTTCTATGATGGAAGGATATATGGTATACCAAAACATGTTGTATGTTAGTGAATATCTTCTTATTTTAGCGTCAAAGCTCAATTTATGTCGCATTTGTGATCCATACTCCAATAACAAATTTGAAGGGGAGCAATTGAAGGGGAAATGTAGATCGAGGAAGGTGAAAGGTAATTATTATCGAGTGGATGTTTATTATATCGTTCATATTCTAATTGCATTTTTTAGTTATTGCATCAATTAAGAGCATATACTTTGTTCAGTAAATTTACATTTGTCTTTAATTTTAATGATTATTGTCATCAAGTAGTTGGTCGAGAATGGAATGCAATTCATTTATACATCGCAAAACGTCTTGATTGGATGAAGGTGGGGATTGAATGATGCAAACAATTGGGTCATGGAATATGATGGGAAGGTGTGGA
>LPNX010668823.1:0-19195 GCA_001517045.1 Pseudotsuga menziesii | reverse complement strand
TAGTACTTATTTGAACTATGCTCATTTATTTTAGTATATATATTTTATAATTGTTTAGGAGAAAAAATATATTTTATAATGTTATTTTACTTTTTTATTACATAGTTGGATAATTTTCCATTTATCAGTTTTGTGGTTTCAAATTTTATAATTAATTTATTAACTTTATAAATGTGAAATTTAAAACTTTAAATATAAAAAAATAAATAGATTAACTCTAATGGTTGAGTGTTTTGAATTGCAAGTAAAAAGTTATGAATTAAATCTTCAAGTTGGTTACCTTTGTGAATATTATAGGCCTCACTTAATTAACTTATATAAAAACTATTTCAATTCAATATTACCAATTTGTTAATTAAATTAATGTTTTAAATTCAATATTACCAAATTGTTAATTAAGATTATGTTTTAAATAAGCCAAGAACATGAAACAAAACAAAAAAGTAAATATGGATATAGTACATGACATTGATTCAACAACAAACATTTACATAGATGCCAACATAGCCATCTATAATAATCTATGCATTAAAATGTATGACATTAATACATGTCACAACTACAATGCTTGGGAAGTTGCCAAGTTACCAACATAATCATCTATGAATTACGGGTTCATATAGTGAAATTTTAGTAGAATATAACAATGAATTTTACTTTTACTCTAAACACCACACGAAGTATATTTTATCCTCACTCCTACAGAGTCTACCGACCTCCAGAAAACATTAACAATGAGTTTTCTTCCTAACAATGAGTTATATGAGAGCAAGACTAACTCCCTCTCATAGCCATTCTAGGACACACCATGAAGAAAAAACTCCCACCCAATGTTGAGTTTCAATTGATACCAAGAAAATCATGGAAGAATACATTTACAAATCCATAGGCATTAAGGGAGGCCTAAAGATGATGGCGATGATGGTTATGATGACGATGAAGAAGATCATCATGATCATGATGATGAATATGATGATGATAAACATGATGATGATGATGAAGATGATGGTGATGATGGTTATCATCATCATTTCCATAATCATCATCATCATCATCACCATCATCATTGCCATTACTATGATGATCATGATGATGAGGGTCATGATGATGAGGATGATGATGACGACGACGATGATCAACATGATGAAGATGATGGTGATGATGGTTATGATGATGATGATGATGATGATGATGATGATGATGATGATGATTATCATGATGATGAATACAATGATGATCAACATGATGATGATAATGATGATGATCATGATGATCATGATCATGATGATCAACATGATGATGATGATGATGATGATGATGATGATGATGATTATGATGATGATGATGATGATGATGATGATGATGAGGGTCATGATGATGAATATGATGCCAATGGTGGTGGTGGTGGTGGTGGTGGTGGTGATGATGATGATGATGATGATGATGATGATGATGAAGATGATGATGATGATGAAGATGATGATGAAGATGATGATGATGATGAAGATGATGATGATGATGATGATGAAGATGATGATGATGATGATGATGATGATCATCATCATCATCATTTCCATCATCATCATCATGACCATCATCATCGCCGTTACCATCATCATGATGATGAAGACGACGATGACGACGACGACGATGATGAATATGACAACGATGACGATGTTGATGGAAAGGATGATGATGATGATGATGATGATGATTGGGGTCATGATGTTGAGGATCATGATAATGAAGATGATGATGATCAACATGATGAATATGATGGTGATGATGGTTTTGATGATGATCATGATCATGATCATGATGGTGAAGATGATGATGATGAAGATGATGGTGATGATGGTGATCATCATAATTTCCATAATCATCATCATCGTCGTCGTCGTCATCATCACCATTACCATCATCATCAGTTTCATTGTCATCATCAACTTCATTTTCGTCATCATCAGCTTCATTGTCATCATCATCATCATCATCTACATCATCATCATCTTCATCGTCGTCGTCGTCATCATCATCATCATCATCATCATCATCATCATCATCATCAACTTCACCATATTCATCATCATCATCTTTCTCTTCATCAGCATAATCATCGTCGTTGTTTTTGTGATCGTCATTGTCATCATCATTGTCCTTGTTTTCATAGTCTTCACCATCATGGTCATCTTCATCATCATTGCCATATCTCCCTCATAATAGAAGTCTCAACATGTGTGGAAAACTTCCTTAATTCAAAACCAATATAAGAAAATCATACAATACCAAATGATTGGTAACAACATAAATGTAAGTACATGGCACATTAGATGGATAAGTACACACATTAAATGATTGCTATCAACATAAAGTCTAGAAAATATATTTGTTTTAAATAATGCATTCAATTATTGACATTGGTTTTATGGCTGTTGTCAACTTAATAAAACAAATTTACCATTATCGACACTAGCATCACGATTTGTCGACCTTGAGCCCATGCAGAAATTTCCATTACAATGTTTTGTCCATCCTTCATCCCTCCAATGAGTATTGTTGACCTCTCGCGCCTGTGGAAATTGCCATTACAATGTTTTTCCCATCCTTCATCCCTCTAATGAGTAACATTTCAAAGGGATATTGCTGTAACTTTATTTATAATTACCAAGGGCTAATGATTTGGACAGAGACATTGCACTGACTATGAAGGGCCAATGACTGGTAAGTCAGTCATCAACCTTTCATTCAATGCCTTGTATAATTAGGAGTTTAATTGAGTAAGTTGTAGGTGTTTTCTTAAGTGTCAGTCGATGATTATTAGAGCTAGGCCATGACTATTTGAAGGTTGCTAGATATGGTTTGTGACGATTTCAAGGCTGCTAGGGTTGGGTTGTGACAATTTGAGCCTTCCTAGGTTGGGTCGTAACCCTTGTTGACCTGATAGTGTTTGGTTGTTAATGTTATAATCCTGTTCAGGTTGAGTTGTGACCATAACAGAAACCAACATCATTAAAAACAAATTGTGGATTTATGGGAATGCTCCCTTGGTGAATACAATACATTTCTCCAACATTAAAATGCCTTGTCCCTCCAATCTTGGGTCATTTTCGACTATAAAGCATCAGGATATCTAAATGAACTGATGCTTACTACCTTTACTAATCGAACTATTGGCATGGTCACCTTACCATCCTACTTGGATATTAATTACTTATTTTTAGGAGTGAAAACCCCAGCATATTCACACGAAGGTCTCTCCCTGTCAAAACTGGATGAATCCAACTAATAAAAATAGCATTGGTGGAGAGGAATTTCTTTATCTTTCCCTTATGGGTGCATGGGAATAGTGAGGCTTACTTTTCTCATTAGGGATGATGATTCAGAGATCTAAAGGAGGTAAATATATCTCCCCAGGAGACCTATCTTTATGATTCACCTAAGAAAGGAAAGAAGAGCACAAAGTTACTATAAATTAGCAATAACAAGACATAACCTTTGAATATGGGATGAATCTAAGGGTTGAAATACATTTCTGGGAATTTTGAATCTTAAAAGGTGATTAATAACAAAAAAAAACTAGATTTGGTAACTTCTAGTCCAATTTTCATGGTTAAATCTCTAATTTTGGCATGAACAGGCATGGTAAGAGAACTCAATTCTCATTTACAAACTATTTGGAGGGGTTTTGAGTGCATTATGTGCGCTAGAATAACAATATACAAATGTGATATATCCTTTTGCATTAGGGAAGGTGCCAAATGTATAAACAATAGTCATAAAAGCCTTAAAAAATCTAGGTTTTATGTGTGTTAGGGATTCATGTGTATGAAACAAAATCCCTACACTTTGACTGTGTATGCTAGAAGGCATACACAGTCAATAAAATTTGATATGTAAGCTTCCTAGCGTACACATCAATCAAGCAAATTTTTGTGCTATGTATGCTAGTAGGCATACACAACAAAAAAAAGTTGCTTGCTTTGTTGTGTATGCTAGTAAGCATACACACTCAATAAAATTTGATGTGTATGCTTGCTAGCATACACAGCAAAAAGAATTGTTTGCTTGTTGTGTATCAAATTTCTTAATGTTCTTGGAGGATAAACTTTAAGATTCAAGGACTAGAGCCTAGAGGAGGTAGGCATAGAGTTCGATTGATGAATATGAATCTAATATAGGTAATGATTCTTTGACATGTATGATTTAAGATTTATTCACAATCATTTTTTTAAATTTCCTTTCTCATTGAAAAATATTCCCTATTTCCCCATTTTGTGCAACTTAGAATCTAACCATAACCCTAAATATATAATATGAACCCTAACTTCGTGCTTCTAGGTGCTCAGCTAATACCACTACTGTAGTTGCACATGACCTTGAGGAATCCAAGCTTGAGTGAGATGATGGTGACATTGCTAGTATTGATTCTAGTTATAGCAGTCGTGATAAGTTCGATGATTGATCATTTTGATCAATGACATGTATGATGTATGATCATTGATGTATTTGTGTGATATTGGTATCATAGCATGTTGTTTTTTTGGACTCTAAAAACCATTTAGGCCTCATTAATTATTTATTTTTTTCTAGATATGTATTGCATTGTTTCACAATATACTTTGTGTTATCTTGATATATTCACCCTCTATGATATATACATGACTAGACTTGGTCAAAGTTTCTATTCAAAGTCTTAGTCAAAGATCCTAGTAAAATTTGACTCTGAAATGATTTGGACTCTGAGTTCTTAAAACATCGATAGACATTGTGAGAGTACATTAGTATCTATGCTTGATACATTAATTATTAATAATTATGTTGATATTTAAATATATTATTTTCATGTGTATATTATAAATAAATAATTTCATAAGGATTGTGTACATTCAAGCCTCAATTTAATTAAATAAATTGTTGAATTGTTCCATATGTATAAATGTATAGTTGGTAATTGAGGAGTAAAATCTATGGTGTAATATTGATCATTTTTTTTATTCTTGGCATATATGCATTCTTGGAAGATGTGAATGCTACAACCTATGCATTGTGAGTTGTTTGGCCTAAAGGATCAGTACAATATTCTCATGGTTGCATTAGTTGTTTTCTCATGTTTAAAATAAATATCACTCAATCTGTTTTGGGTAAAAGGTTGTTGTTGAAATACCAAAGGAAAAACATTTTATCAATGTTACATATTTGTTGGAAAAGCTAGATTGCAGATTCGTTGAAAAAGATAAATTATAAATACGAGGAAGTAAACTTCTATAGAAATAATATGTTGTAAGAAGCAATGGAAGATGACACTAATAGGCATAAATTTGTTGTGTATGATTGTTAGCATACACAACAATCAAGCAAATTTTTTTGTTCTATATGCTAGCAAGGATACACAACAAAAATATTTGCTTGCTTTGTTGTGTATGCTAGTAAGCATACACAGTCAATAAAAATTGCTATCTATGCTTGCTAGCATACACATCAAAAGAATTTTCTTGCTTGTTGTGTATGCTTGCAAGCATACACAACAAAATTTATTGACTGTGTATGCTTCCTAGCATACATAGGAAGCATGCATACAAAGTCAATTTTGTTATTTTGAAGAACATTTGGTCCTTTAGTTTTGTTGACATTATGAATCATGATGAATGTTATGAATTTATGACTGAAATTTAAATCCATTGATGTATCACAATTCACTATGATATCATGTTACCATGTTAGTGTTATTGACAAGTTGACACATGCTAAATAGAAGACTTTATTTAATTTTTATGTTAATGTTAGTAATAAGTATGTTATTGTTGTTAACTTGTTTATATCATTGTATCACTATGCATTGTTTTTTATTTCAATCTGAAAATTACATGTTATGATGTTGATGTATCATTATGATGTAAGATGTTAAATTGTTAATGTATGATTCATGAATATATGATTGAGGTATGTAATGCATCTAGAGGCTAGAAATGCTCCCAAAATGTTGTTTAAAGGCTCAGAACAGTTCATATAATGTCCGTATTTGGGATTTATGGCTGTTCTCATGCCCATATCTATTACTACGATTCTTCCTTTACTCACAATCAGCCCAGAATTAGAAATGAATGTTGTTTTAGGGCTGCTTGAGGCCACAAACAGACCCAGAATTTCACATCGTGCTGTAAAAATGGTATAGACCTATTTAAAAAGTAATCTTATTCATAGGACAAAGATTTCTAATCCATTTACTAATTACAAGCAATCTTTTTCATAGGAAAATGATTTCTAGAATGCCTTTGCTTGTAATTGGTAATAACCCCATTAAGTTGGGATCACTTAGAATAGTAGGCAATATTAGGGAACAATATACTACAAAAGATGGATGAGAAAATGGTTCAAATGAAGACTAGACTAAAGGAAGATAAAAAATTATTAAAATAACTATAACAATACAAAAGGGAACTTACTTCCCTATAGTTTATTTATTGGTGTCTCAATCCCATCCTGATGAAGAAATGGTTTCCTAGAAGATCAAGTTTAAACTCTTCCTAGATTAACCAGTTTCATAAAAAAGAACTATAAAGATAACCAGCGCGTTTTTTGTTCTTCTCATGGAGATGAATATTTTATTTTGGAAATGTATGTGACATATATGTTTGGTGGAGATGAGTATTGAATCCACATGTCTCTATATGATTTTATATATGGAAGTCCTTACATAAGCCCTCTAAGTTGGAATTAGTTAAACTACCAAGAAATTTTGGGACTCAAGATACTACAAGAGATGGAAGAGAAAATGGATAAGACAATGATTGTTTATAGAACTACGAGAATAAAAAAGGGGAGTGATTTATTTGTAGCTTATTCAATGGTGTCTCCCACCCATATTGAAGAAGAAATTGTTTCCTATAATATCAGGTTGCAATTCTTTCTAGATAACCAAATTCAGGAATTAAAATTATAAAGATAACCATAGGGTTTTCCAGTTCTTCTCATAGAGATGAATATTTCAATTTGAAAATGTCTATGTCCTATATGCTTGGAGGGGAGATGTGATGAAACTCGTAAATACCTTCTTGTTGTTGTTTCAAAAGGCTTATATTTATAATTCAATATAACGTACAAAGACTAATCCTTTACATCACTGAATTTCCTCTTACCACCACAATGAGGAAGGAAATCATATCCAACTAGGCTGTAATAGTAGAGGACATAATTTACTCTCCTAAAAAGGAACTTAGCATAAATTTGAGCTTCCTAGTATTCCAAAAAACTTTGGAAATCCATTCAATTGAAACCCTTTTTAGGAACCTAAAAGTTGCTAATATATTTTTTTCCATGAATAGGATAGAGTATTGATCCAGAGGACATGACACATGGACACCAATAAATTCCACCCAGAACATAGCATAATTACTTCTCGGCTTACAGAATTACCCCACAATTGGTTTCTCCTCATTCTTTGTTGCTAAAACACGCCTAGAATTATTGTTAAATTGCATAAGTCATCCCATAATATGGAAAGTAGGCTCCTTTTTTCTACTAGACATGAGTTCAAGCACCAATAGAAGCCACTTCAAACTTTTTCTTCCACCTTTTTCTCCCATGAAAGATGGCACTAGAAAATTATTAATATATAGTGGTGTAATATTTCACAGTTATGCATACATATTATGTTGAGTTCTTGGGATTAAACCACATGGAAGACTTTAAAATTGTCCGACACTAGTGAATAAATTTCTTATCAAACCCCATATGGGCCTTAAAATTTAAGAAAATGTAACTATTTACCTAATATGTGACTATGAAAATCCATGCATAAGCCTAGAAATACTACAAATGAACTAGAAAACAATACAAAATCATGCATAGGTCATGATGGGTGGTAAATTGGAGTTTTGCTAAGCTAAACTTGGATAATTACTAATGATCAAAATTTTAAGCACATCATAACCTCTTAAGCATCAGTAAATAGTATCTAGGCCCGGTACTATTTTGAATAATTGTAGGAGCCTTATTATAAGTCCTAGGTCATTTATGTTCATAAAGGCCAGCATTAGGAGGCTTGGTTTTCAATTGTGGTCAAAAAACAATGCATGTTTTCATTTGTCTCTCTACCTTCACAACAACAGTCAACAACATTTTAGGGAATATCTAATTTAAGTTTTGGACATGGAAGAGACCTGAAATATGGTCCATCCTATGGAAGAAATGCATCAATACATTGAGTTTGTCTTTGAGCACAAGGGGTGGGCAGAGGTTACAGGATCAATATTTCTCTATCTGTTTTGGGAAATATTTAACACACCATCAATTATTAACCTATAGTATATTCTCCATTATATTGTCTCTGAGGAATATTTAGTGTGCAAAATAGTGATTATTGGTGAGAGATATTGTCCTTTGATGACAAGAGCCAACTGGAAGCGTAGAAAAATTGTTACTGAGGTGACAGTGAGTAACACCATTAGGTTATAGTTTGGCTAGCTTATTTTTAGGGGTTTAATCACATGTGCTAGCTGAATCTATAAAAATGACTCTGTAAAAATACTTTTGGTAGAGTTCATTAATTAATCATTGATGTATTTGATTGTGTGCCAAACTGTAAGCACAACTACTTGTGTTTTTTTTTAGCTGGCATAGCTTAAGGATTAAATGCAACCCCATGCTTGTTATGATTGGTGCACCCATTAGATTATCTTCTCTTTCTTTGAAGAGAAGGTAGGCCCTACCCATACATACAACATTGTAGTTTATGTTGTAGGTTAGATATGTATGACACTAGCAATGGAAGTCAGGCATTTCTCCACCTATATAGACTCAAGCTTCTTGTGCAAAGCATGCTTTCCACTTGTATGGGGATAGCCATTTTCCAATTCAATACTTTAAGAGTTCAATAATAAGAGCGCCATATTGTTATGTATCCTAATACAACCAAAATATTGGTAGATTCTTCCTTATTCACCCCTTAGTATACTTAGAAAAACATGGACTTAAAAGAAGGATTGACATAAACTTTGTTGGAAATTAATGGATAGTAGTCTATAAATATATATGCCAAAATGGATAGCACTAGAGGGATGGAATTATGAGGGATTGATGTCTAGAGAAGGAATGTTTTCTCCTTGTGTTGCATAAGTAAGTATTGTGGTTTTCAAACAATCGATCCAACATAAAATTTCAATTGTGGTATACTTTGAAAATCCTACCCTTTCCTTTTATTTATAGAAATTGTCCTGATAATGTCTACGTTTCATTTTTATATCCTCTATTTTTCCTCATTTCTAGCATATCTTTGCACCTTAGATCTGGAAACTCAGGATTGCATCATTCATTTTTGCCAAAAACAGCAAACCCTAATTTCCCTATTGTTTGTCTATTGTTATCTCTCATATACCTCTCAACGTTTGGTTGTAACCCTAAACAATGGAAGTTGTCCATTGCATTCATGAAGAATCCCATTCAATTGAACCCTAAACATGAATAATTCCATTCAATTCAACCCTAAACGATGGATCTGGATGCAATTGATACAACCTGAAAAGAATAATGGCTATCGAGACAGGATTTGGATGGGAGTTTGTTGTGATGAGATGGAATTTTTTCTAAGTTATATGTAAGTCTACAGGTGTAGAGTAAGGAGAGAGGAGTGGCCAATAAAATGAATAATCAAACCAATGTAGACTGGAGAGATGACCTAGAAGTTGTGTGATCAGGTCGATGTAGTGTTAGAAGATCTCAGAATGTGAACTCATCTATAAATGTTGGAGAAAGTAATGCATTTCATCAGATATCCAACATATATGCTATACCACTGACATATTAAATGAAGAACCTTTCCTAAAATATTATATACTATACCATCGACTCCTTGATTTTTCCCATCAACTAAATGAAGAGCCTTTACAAAAAATTTGTTGATTGAGCACTCTTCCTCCACTCCTTTCCATTATCCATATTGGTTTATGATTTTTTTTCTATAGGCACAACCATGCCACTCATCAGAAAGAAACATCTCTTAAGCTTCAGTTCACATCAATTAAGGGACAGGAGGGAAATGAAATTGGTGGTAGAAATGTGTAATTCTAGTGTGCAACAACTCCTTGTTCCTTTTGAATCACCTCATGAGACTAAGGACAAATGCGTGGTTATATATGTATTTGGTAATGTTCATGCCTTGATCAATGGTTGCATTGAAAAATGTGAGTTTGTTGATATCCTCGAGCATCAATCAATGCAATGGTAAAAACATGGAGTCAAAGAAAATCTCGGGTGCTTCTCCACTAGCAACTTGTCGATACCTACATAGTTAGCAACATTATTGGTGATTCCCTACACTATATGCTGCACAATGCTTTGAAAAATTTATCCAACTAAAAAAATAACAATGCTACATCTTTAACATGTATAGATGCACCATAAAATTTGTTCCCTTTTCACAGTTTACTATGAAATTAAGAAGGGCCTTTCCCTTCCCACCTGTCCAACCATCAGAATATATCATGCATCTAGTGCCCCCTAATGATTTTCCCAGCTCCTCTAGTTGAGTAATCGCTATATCTGCCTTTTACTTTTGAAAGAGTGCACCACAACTACTTCTCATAGGTAAGGGGCTCTATATCATAGTCCAATTGGACCAATAATAGTGTCAGCAACAAGCATACCCTAGGAGAAGACACTAGTATTAGAAGCGATCAAAGATTTCTTCAATTTCTAAGAGCCTGAATTTCTTTACTATGAGAAGCAATAGCCTGCAAAAGAGTATGCTTGATGACAAATTCAAATGGAAATTATGTAGTTGGTGAATTAGATGAATTTCTAGTTTTTATTGCTACAATTGTTTCTCTATATATTACAATGTACTATCTTTTCTAGGTTCATGAAATGGACAAGAGAAAGGAGGGGAAGCTTGGTGAAGCTAGAGCTTCTTTAAGACGCTCTATTAGAGACAATGTTTAAGGCTACTACTTTTTTTATTAAGCATATATATTTAATTTATTTTGGTTTGATTTTTAATTTTTTGTATGTTTGGCCATGCTTCCAAAAAAAAATTATGCAATCTTTTTCTTAAAATAAATGCAAGTGTCTCATTTAGGCAAAACTTTCTTCTGTTAAGGCACTCCTTGTAATGTCAAGGGGTCCAACCTTGTTCAAAGACTGTGTTCTACACATGGAGCAACAATTGTATGACTAGGGGTATAGTGGTAGTGGATCGAAATAGACTCAGTGTTATACAAGTACAAGTATGATCTCAGGTGCTGGTTACCCTAGTTATAAGAGAATTACTTAGGCTTCCAAATTCTAAAGCTCTTGTAATTTTAGATTTAAAATTTTATCCCATTTCAAGTTGTTATTTTTGAACTGCTTTCTTGATAGATGAGCCAAAAATTGAATGGATTTTCAAGGTGGAAGTTGTGTCTGAATCACCAATCATTTTTTGTATCCTCTCTCATGAGAGTGAGCATGTAAATACAATATCTCCATAAATTTCTCCCCAACGTAAATGAAATTTTGACTAGTAAGTAACACCCTTTGATGCCTTCTTTCAAATGCTACTGGTATCACTACAACTAGACGTTAGAGTATTCATATATCTGTGTTTTAGTGAAACCTACTAGTTTTTGCAAGGTTTCATGATTCTTTAGGAACCCTTAATTATATGCATTTTTCCTCTAATATTCTCACACCTTTGATCTTGAAATTTTTCCCAGTGATAGACATGGATTTCTTGTTTCCAACTTTTCAAAAAACACTCAATTTGGAGGTCTTAGAAAATGTTATAGATCCAGTATCTTAGATGTACTCCTTGAAATCTTCAAAGAATCATTTTCCTTGACACCACTTGTAATGAATAAAGTAAACAATAAAGCATGATAAACTTACATACACATAATATATAGTAAAATGCATTAGTGGCACTTCTCTAAAAAGTATTATTACAATGAATTACAAAATAACTCCTTAGACATTAAGAGATTACTCTGAATAACCTAAATACATCCATATACAATAATCATAATCCAATGCATACAATATTGGCTATATTGACCTTGATATACTTGTTCTCGCCCATTGCTCATGCATGCTTACTACCAGGCTAACCTACTATTTACATATACATATGACCATTTACAAAATTCCACTTGAAAATGATTCCTTGATACTCAATGAAAGATAAGCATTGCAATTTAATAGGATGGGCACCACAAGTGTCTTATTTCCAAGGTGAAATAACCCTCAAAATTCAAAGGAACAATTACTGAACATATGCACTTTCATTTGGTTAGGTTTCCATGACATGATGGGAATCTTCCCTTTCAATTATTGAGCACTTGCACTTGGAATGAACTAGTTTTCCATGTCTCTGGGGGATTTAAATTTTTGTTAGGTGTCTTGACATGCTATTTTCTTCACTGCTTAAATGTAACCCCCTCATATGCTTGTTTTTCCTTGGGATAGAATTCCATCAAGTTATTGAAATACCATCATATTTATTTATGTATTCATGATTTTATTTATTTTTAGATAGAAGATCGAGCTACATTTAAAAATACGTATTTTTCAACTATATTGATCTATATTCTCCTTTCCAAATTTATTTCCAACTTTCCACCTTTCCATTCATCTTATATGGGTTACAACTTAAATCGTTTTGATCAAGATATTCAGAAGTTTTCATGCTTGTAGACTTTTTTATTTTATATCTATTGTTTAGATTTATACATAGCATTCCAAAAAAGTTAATAGAATTATAGACTGATAAAGTAGGTTCAGCTTCATTTTGAATCTATTTTAGTGATTTTCAAGGTTGAGCCCAATAAAAATAGTGGCTAGGACAAGATGACTATTCTAAATATTCGTTCTCCTCTCTTTTATGTTTGGTGGGTCCAAAAGGATTGGGAATTTTACTTTCTTGTAATGAATTCAAATTCCTACAAACAAGTGGAGAAGTCATCATTTCCTGAATATTATCTAGGACCATACCATGATTCATAAATCTAGGATGTTTTTCTTCATTGCAAAAGGAAATTAAACATGTTGAATCCAATGCTTATTCATTTTGCTCTATTAAATTTCCATGGTTTCTTGGATTATTTACTCCCATCTATTCCACATAGCCCAACATTTCCTTATTTTCATATATTGAATTTTTTCATGTTTGATCCAATTTGATAAGTACTATCCTAATAGTTTTTCCATGAGTCACTTCAGGTTTAGGTGAGCTCCACACATTAACTTGTAAATATTTCAATATGAATGCATTTCTTACAACACTGAGATCTTCCCCTTCTAGTACCCAAATGAATTTTTTTTGCTTGTTCTCATTTGCAATATCAAATTTTATTCTATTGGATGTTGTTATGAATAGTTCTTTGCATAGAACCAATGCATAAATATTTTTTAGCAAGACCATCCTCATCATATATTGTTCCCCTAGATCCTTCACACATTTATGAAGAATGGGAAACTCATGATAAAATTGGAACTTGTAGAAATATTATTTCAATATTCTCTATGCCACCATCCTTGCAATTCATTGGATTCAATAACATATTGTTTCTCATATGGAAGGAACAATTCAAAGGATCGATGTTTCCTTTAACCATCAGTTTTGTAGTGCATGGCTCCATCTATTGGATTGGTGAGGTATTCTCCATAGGACAAACTACATCTACTTTCAGGAGATGATGATAGCATTGTAAAGTGGCGGGATTCCATAATCCAGGTATTGGAGTAATTATATTTTGTTGGTTTCTTTTCGAAATACTTTCTAAATTTTCAACAATGTAGAGCATATTTCCCACTGGTATGCACAAGTCAATTGATTCTTTTTTTGTGTGTTTATACAGGAAGAGTTACTAAATATAGAAGGGAATAAAGACTATGTTCATTGTGGTGTTGCAAGTCTATAGATTGTTGATTTATGTTGTGATTGGGATTTATGGTCATATGAATCTATTTGGGTTCATTATTTGATTTAGTTTACTTTCTTTACAATCTTTCAAGTGGACAAGGCTATAGGTTCATATGACCATATAGTACAACTATGGGACTTGTGAAACTCAAAGAATGTCTTTTAGTTGAAGGTTTATTTGTCACACAGATACATAGTCTTTTATATGAAATGTATACAATGTAGTTGTGGGTTTATCTTAGACTGTTAGCTTGGAATTCATATCTATGAGGCTGCTAAAACTTAGCTATGACTGTGTAAGAACTATCCTAGTGGACTATGACTGTGTAAGAGCTACCCTAGTGGTTTTTGAATGTGTATCCTAGTGGGTTGTCACTATGTTGTTGATACATTTGTAACTTTGGAATGTATTCACTTATAACCACTTATACTATGAAACGATAACTCGACACAGTTCTCGTTTTTCTCTCTCCTAATTTTAGTAGCTATTATTACCTCCATTTCAAAAAGGGTTGATACCACTATCACACATTTTCATTTTGAGGCATTTTTTTGGGCCTTTGAATCATCTTTGTTGTAAAGTATTTTTAATTTATATTTACAAGTGTGTTTTTTATAAATTTAAGAAAATACCATACATTTAGAAGCAAGTTATAATGAAAAATATATACATTTTTCAATTTTTTCTTTAAAATAAGACATTTTTATGGACAAAATAAGACATTTTTATTGACAAATTTGTAAAAAATTCTAGAAAATAAAAACATTGAAAACCATTTTCAATGGATTTTCAAAGATATTTTGTATAAAAATGATACTATTTTATATCATTTTCCAAAAAGCGACAATTCACATAAATTCAAGAAACACTATACCACATATTTGTAAATAACATATTAAAAATATTGTTTATAGAAATTTTATTTCTAAAATAAAGTTTAAAAGTCAAAAAATTACTAATATATCTTATCAAAAAGTTGTCAAATTTAACTTTTTCTTCAAGACATGAAACTAATCAATAATACGAGGTCAACCAAATTCTTCATTGAAATTGCATTTTTATGAGTTTGGATTCTCTTTAGGAACATCAATGTCCTCTTCCATTGGATCTCCTATGTCTCCAAGATTCCCAAAGTGATCCTTTCCAAACATCCCTCCTAATGGGGTTTGAGGCTATTACATTAAAAAAAAATTAACACCCCCAACCCCCTAACCCCCTCACCCAATAAATTTAAAAAAATAACAAAATTTAAAAACCCCCCTAACCCTAACATCAACATTACTTAAAAAATAGGTAAAAAAATTAACCCCCCCACATTACAATTAATAAAATAAAAATAAAAAATAAAAAATAAAAAATAAAATCTGCTAACCCCCTAACTCCCCACAACATTACATTAAATCCCCTCCGTAACCCCCTAAACCTCCCTCACAACATTACATTAAAAAAACATTTAAAAAAATACCCCCTAATCCCTAAACTCCACCCCACCCACACAACATTACATTAAAAAAATATAAATATTTTTTTTATAAACCCTCCCCCTAACCCCCACAACATAAAATTTAAAACAATATTAAAAAACAATTAACCCCCTAAATGCCCCCCTAAACATTATATTAAAAAAAAATTAAAAAAAACTTGCACGCCTCCCTTCTCCCTCCTCCCTTCGCCACATCCCTCCTCCACCCTCATCCCCCTCCTCCTCCCCACGCACTCCTCCCTGCTGGAAATGCCCCTAACTCATTTTTGCACAAGCAACTAAATTAATTTTGCAATTGGAAATAATTTATGCCAAACTTTCGAAATTAAAAAGTTGTAAATTATTGGGTTTCCACATCTTCATCTTCTCTTTTGTGGGTTTTCAATTGTAATAATATGCATGAGGGATTGCACCTCTTCAAATGTTCACATGATGTTAATGTTAGTCATAGAGAGAGGGGTTGGGACCTTTGTAAATGATCCAAAGTTTGAGTGATCTATATCTTTTTTGGAGTTTCCTTGTGAATATTAATTTGGTATCAATCTTGGCCTTTGGGATTGTTATTTTTCCATTTTTTCTCTTTTGAGATAACTTATTCTTTGGGAAAGCATCCTTCATATGGAATGCATATTAAGAAACTCTACCCACAAAAGTTATCATTTTGGAATATAAAACCTAATTCATATTAACATTAGACAACATCATAGGTAGTTATTCCCTTTCAGACCCGGTTTCCTTTGGACTTAAATTTGTAGAATTGACATAAAGATAGAAAGATACTATTAAAACTAATTTTAAAATCTAATTAATTTGGTCATGTAATAGCATTGATGATAACATGAGGGTATTATCATTTTTGTGGTCAATTATTACAAACTTTTCACAATGTCATATAACTTATTTGCCATACATAATATCACTGAACTAATATATATTCACATGTTCATAGAACCAGGAAATGGTCTACTCACATATTAATTGCATCATTATCTTTTATTTTGGATGTATTAAATACGATTTTGACCATAATCCGCTAATCCTTAAGCTATATGTTCTTATGCTTTGAAATATTATCCAATATTGCACAAATGTTAGAACTTACCTAGTACACTCATTCCAGTAGTGAGTTCTGCATTTATTCTGGTTAAGCGCTCAGCTTGATTTTAGGTGATGGATTGAAGCATGCTTCTTATTGGTTCATTGGGTTTACTCTTTATGAAATGGTGATTTGATGAATCAACCGGTTATTCCATTTACCTCTACAAAACAAAACATATAATTACCAATAATGTAAATAAATCAAAATGAAATAATTTCTTTACTTTATATAATTTTTATAATTTAATATATGTATATATAGAGAGAGCTTACTATTATTTTACTATCTCCTTGCTGTCTTCTTTCTTTCGAATTTGTAAATAACCATTTTGAATTTATTTAGTGTAATAACAAACACCTTTTTATAATTCATTTATTTTATGATATTTTGTAAAGCTATGTATTAAACACCTTTTTTATAATTCGTTTATGTTATGATATTTTCTAAATCTATGGATCAAGAACTTGTACTAAGTTTATTTATAGAAATTGAAAACATTGATGTGTATTAAAGTATTAATAAATGTGTATATTAAATCTTATTTCGTTTATGTAATATACCATTTGGTTTGTATAAAAAAAGTCATTATGGGTTTACTTGTTTTGTTTTACCTTTATTTATTTTGTAGTAAGTATTGTTTATAATTTGGAATATGACATTGGGTATTTTGCACGGAAGAATTATTACACATGAGAACTAATAAAATGTAACTCTTGTATCATATATCGGAATGGAAAATGAAAGATGGAGTTTTATTTCATTTATAGTTCAGGGCTATTCACATCTTCACAACAAGATTGAGATCATACGTCATCAAAATTTGTAGGTGAGAATTGAATAACTCTAATGGTGATTTGATACCATTTAGATATTTTGCAGTTAAAACAAAGAACTAAAATTCAATATTGCTATAAATAAGTGAAAGATCACTGTCAGCTACAGGATCGAAGGAAATTATTCCACCTAACTCAGTTTTCATCGATCGGTTCAATCGACGATCAAAACCACAAAAGGATTACAATGCTTATTTAAGGAGTTTGTTCTTATTTTGAATGAAAAAATGTTATGAGGAATCCGAGGAATGAACTCTACCTTCCTATATAATGACGAAATCTATCTCTAAACATATAGTTTTGATAATAAAATAAATTTATCGTTTTACTCGAGCTTTATCGTTACACATATATCGATTTTCATCTATACAATGAGGAAGGGAAGAGGGGAGGGAGCTGAGCTCCGCTCCCTTGGAAGCCAAAGAGCTGCCCCTAACTAGTGGCACGATTATAACTCTATCTCTAACCATATAGTTTTGATAATAAAATAAATTTATCGTTTTACTCGAGTTTTATCGTTACACAAATATCGATTTTCATCTATATAATGAGGAAGGGAAGAGGGGAGGGAACTGAGCTCCGCTCCCTTGGAAGCCAAAGAGCCGCCCCTAACTGGTGGCATGATTCTCAGAATCGTGCCACCAGTTAGGGGTGGCTCTTTGGTTTCCAAGGGAGTGGAGCTCAGCTCCCTCCCCTCTTCCCTTTTAAGGAGTTTGTTCTTATTTTTAATGAAAAACTGTTATGAATAATCTGAGGAATGAACTCGTCCTGCCTATATAACGATGAACTCTATGTGTAAACATAGAGTTTTGATAATAAAAGAAATTTATCATTTTAAACGATGAACTCTATATCGATTTTCATATATATAATGAGGAAGGGAAGAGGGGAGGGAGCTGAGCACCGCTCCCTTCACAGCCAAAGAGGCCCCCCTAACTGGTGGCATGGTTATGAGAATCGTGCCACCAGTTAGGGGCGACTCTTTGGCTGCCAAGGGAGTGGATCCCAGCTCCCTCCCCTCTTCCTTTTTAAGGAGTTTTTTCTTATTTTTAATGGAAAACTGTTATGAGGAATCGAAGGAATGAACTCAGCCTGCCTATATAATGATGAAATCCATGTGTAAACGTAGAGTTTTGATAATAAAATAAATTTATCATTTTACTCGAGTTTTATCATTATACATATATCGATTTTCATATATATAATGAGGAAGGGAAGAGGGGAGGGAGTTGATCTCCGCTCCCTTGGAAGCCAAAGAGCTACCCCTTACTAGTGGCATGATTCTCAGAATCACGCCACCAGTTAGAGGTGGCTCTTTGGCTTCCAAGGGAGTCGAGCTCAGCTCCCTCCCCTCTTCCCTTCCTCATTATATATATGTTATAATTATTTAAATGAAATTATAGTGAAATTATGATGGGATTGAAAAGGAGATATATCTACACTTCAAGGACATTGTACTTCCGTAAAAATGAACCTGCATTGTTAACTGAGCAATTCAATATTGAGTAAAATGATAAATTTTTAATGAGATTTATGAGTTATTGTCCAAAGCAATTTGAATTGTAGATAATAAATATGAATTGGAACGGAGCTGTCATAATTCAAAATGACTATTTCAAGAAGATAACATTTTCATTATTAAGCTTGATCTTTACATGAAGGAAGGATACATATTCTGAATATGTTAAGTTTAGTTTTTAACCCAATAATTTAACATAAAATATTCGTTCTAAGGTCTCGGTATAGAAATGTTGGAAATACTCAAAACAAAAGCATATCTAAATTCTATTCAAGAGTGCAGGTATAACGCCTATGCAGTAAGCGCAACAAAATACTCAGACAAATATCTAGAACTATGAATGGAAATAAGCGATATAAATAAATTAAA
>LPNX010668820.1:14077-29403 GCA_001517045.1 Pseudotsuga menziesii | reverse complement strand
ATTGATCTGCTGGGAGCAGACTTATTGTTTAAATCTATATATTGGTGTCTTTTGATGAGATGGGGGTTGGATCCCATCAAGTGAGTTGCTAGTTTGGAAAGGCATATCTGTTTTGAGAAATAAAGTGAATGCATGAGAAGTTTCCTGTCAAAGATTCATGTGTCATTGATGTTGCAGTCTGTGCCATTTCCTTTATGTGCTTGTTATTTCCTTTGTGTAACACCCCATTTTGTTCTTCCTTCGTATCTGGAATGCAGTGTTGAATGAGTAGAATTCATATGTTTATGCTCTATTCATTATTTCAGATATTATATGATTTTTCTGCTAAAGTCGATATGGAATTCGTTTCAGACGCTCTGTATTGATGGATTGTTTCCTCATCTCTTCCATTTCACCCAGATCAAACTTAATGACTGTAATGATGTGATGATCTTGCCTTTGGTAGTTCTCGTGTATGTATCTTTATGATCTTTTACCTGTATATGACTCCATGCCCAATGGATATGCGAATGGTTCAGCCAAATGAATGAATGCTTAAATATTGTTTATCATTTGATTTTGTGAGATTTGTGTTGAGAGATCCCTCTCTGGGAGAGAAATATTAATATCTTCCTAAAGTGGTTTTGCTGTTACCTCGGGGTGTGCTTCCTACAACCCGAGTACATTCCGAGTGCTAACAAAGAAGAGGATAATTGAATGAATCTATGGTGAGATATTCATGTTACATGATAGATATGATCATGAGTGCATTATATCCATCACTAGTAGCCAAATGGAGAAGATACCTATTCATACAAATAAGTATTGGGATAAATTGCATACTTTATCTTGGGTTATGAATATATTTGGTTTGGTTAAGAACTTGAAATTTATGTATTGGAAATCATATGTATGCCATAATTAATGCATAGAAATGCTAAGATCTTCATGTTTACTTTGATGATTCTCTTAGATATATGTTGGAATCCTAAAATTTTTGGAGGTGTGTCAATGCAGTGACGAGCATGACATTGCGAATACAAGTGAAGAATGAACACATAAAGTACTATTGAAGAAATGAGAACACCATGGAAAATGTTATTACAAGAGGGAGGGGACATATTGTTCTAGTTTTAACCCTTTGGAAACCGTGCTATTAATTTTGTATAGATTGTATTTATTCTCTTCATTACTATGTTTTCTCCATTCGGATGTGTCATATACCAATTTTCCCATGTGATAAATAAAATAAGAATAATAATATGTAAAAAATTAAAATTAATTAGTGTTGGGCATGAGTTTTGATATGTTTTTCACTCTTAGTGATGCCCTTTTTGACCTTTTACTCCTATTTCACCTTCGTATCATTACTCTTGCTATAATTACTTATACTTTTCAAAGGATACATGGAAAAAAACTCAAGAAATCTAAACATAGTAAATTGTCTTTTTTTCATGATTTTCTATTTTTTTTAATAAAGCTATAGAGTTAGAATCGGTTTTACCAATGATGGTCATAATAGTTCCAGATCTTGTAACCCCATTATAGATCTGGTAACCTATCATCGATTGGAATATTAAGGCTTCTCAAACAGACCATCTTGCACATGGGTTTTGTTTATAGATTCCCTAAGATGGTTTTGTGTTGCTCAATAGTCTCCAAGATAAATGAACAGAGTGCTATCAATCAAACTTCCAGTCAACTTTATTCTTATACATGAATTCGTGCATAGGTCGATTTCATTTCTAGGGGGAGAGGGATATTTTGATGCATTACATGTCATGAAAATATCATGTAGTAATGATATTCATATCTGATTTAGTAAGTTTAATTTTTGGTAGCTTAATCATATTCTGAATATTATTTGCAAGTTTCCATCACATGTCTTCATATATTTCCATTAACAAGTGTGTTGATCATCTATAGAAATCAATTACTCATTGAAGGTTGAAGAACTAATTTGCTCATAATTTATTACAGGAACAATTGATGTCCTTAAATGAGTTGAAAGACCATGATATATACTTACAATATCACTTTAATAAACATCAATCGAGTGATCAAATATATCTAATTAGTGTGATTGGTTTATTCTTTTATTAGTTTTCATGATAAGTGTGCCTACTTCATTAAGATCTTCTTGTAATCAAATTATTTCAGTGGGATAGAAGTCATTAATGCACTTCCACTACACATATATTTTTGCCATTTCACAACCTTAAACTCTCGTATTGATAATAAAGTGTAACAAAATTTGAATCATATAAATGTAGTACATTTTGGGGTGATTGATGGGAAATGCTAAAAAGCGATTAAAAACATTGATAGCTTTTATTTCTCTAGGTTTGTATTGAATATATTTCTTCTTTTTCATTTGATTTCTTTTCATACAATAATTCTAGATCCGATGGAGTATAGTCTGTACGGCACAAAACAACCTCATTATAGTATTCCTATTACAACATTCTCACTAGCATATTTTGATTTCAATGCAATGAAAAAACAATAAATTGTTGTCAAATGTTGTAGAACATCAAGTTGATCATTAATTTTTGTTTAAGTCGTATACTGACCCAGTCAAACAGGTCTTTATGACAATTTGTGCCAAGCTTGACACCCCCAAGGATGAAGCTATATATGGGACCTTCCACACACCATGTGAATATATATTATATATGTTCACATGAATATACTCATGCAACGTGTTACTTTAAATAACATACCATTTTATCAAGTTGCACCGATGCTTCTTATGCTTACAACTTGGGCAGTAGAAGTATTGTATATCCTACACCAAATATGAGTAATCATGGGATATAAAGATAATAACAAGAATTGGACAAGCTCATAAACTAGCATCCTATTTACAAGAAGTGGTGGTATCTTGAACTTACCATTACTTGAGCTTTTGTTAAACCTATAGATGTATAGTTAGGATCCTCTAGAGATTCTCTATTTGGAAGGACTAAAGACCTCATGCAGGGTCCCTCACAACTACATCATATCACAAATATTATTAGTACCATGAAAAATGATGATAAGAGATAGAACATATATTCAAAAAAAGTAAATACTACATTCTTTTGCTAACAAACTTGTGAGTTAAAAAACATCACCAACTCATTTTTTGCATTAGCTTGCAGAAAAAATTAGATTTTGAAATCTAATAGATGTAATAAATGTTGTTCATCCTAGTTCCATTATAAATAAGAAATGCAAATATTACATTCTAGAACTGTAATACAACAAGTATACTAAGGTCTTCACTCAATGAATAATCTGGAATGTATCATAACTAGAACTAAAACCCTCCCAAATCCTAGAATGACACAATTTTACATTTGGCATAAATTGGGAAAGGACCCATGCCTCATGTGAACTTCCTTATCTCTTGAATAGAAGTGATTTAGACTACGAGCACCCTAAATTTTTTCGTTATTGGTTTGTATCGTCTCTCTAACACACTTATGGATTCTCCCTATAGTGCACCCATAAATGACCATCGCTAATACACTTCTTATGTTGTAATGTTGTACTAATCTAACATTGTTTTTCTCCTTGTTTATCACAGGAATTAGGGTTTGTTGGTTGGTTCAATTTCATCCTTGCGGTCTCGTACGAACCTCAACATGGTATACAAGAGACTGTGGGAATTCCTTAGTCATTTCTCTATTATTTTATGTCCACGACTAGGGTTTATGTCCTAGATGCAACCCTATGGTTTATTGACCTACTATTGTGTTGATTCAATCGACATTGATAAAATTATCTTATCAATCTTATCTTTTGTCATCCATAGCTACATGCCCATGGTTTATTGTTAAACATTGAATTGAGTAGTGATATTATTGTTCAAGTATACCTATAAATAAGATTGTGCAACTCGATTTCGATGACTTATATATTACAATATCGCTATGTAAGAATTTCTTGCTTATTTGTTTGTTGTTGACGCTTAATTTCATTTGATTATACCCTTTCTCAAACTATTATAAGTATTCCATGTCTCGATTGCCTTACCTTTTTTATTTCAAACATCATCTTTCCTTAATCCATTTGCGAGTTCATTACATCATTTGTATCTCGAAGATGCATTTGTCTTGATTCTTTGTACTTATATCTATGCAAGCAAGGAAGAAACTAGGGGTTTGGGAGAAAAATTAGAGGATACTTGAAGTGTTATTGTTTGAGTCCTTTAGTGATATGGGGGTAGATCCTAGAGCACGTGACAAAGAAAACCTAGAGGATAATTGGAGATCTTTGCTTAGATAGCTTGGGTGAGGCATTCTTAGTGAAATAACAAAATTGGACTTGATGGTGTTGGTGATATCTTTTTGTAGATCCTTTAGTGTGTCTAGAAAGCATTGTGGGTAGTCAAACATGCATACCACGAAGGAAGGTTGCAAGTTGACACAAGCTCTATCACTGCCATGAATAAACAAGGACATTTTGACAATTGCGGGGAAAGAGATAATATGTGTAGAGATATGTAGGATCCCATATGTCTTGCAAATGAAAATGGATCTTGAACATAAATAGGTTTGTGGAACTTGATTTCAATGACTTCTATCTGACAATATCACTATGTAAGAATTGCTTTGTTATGTATATATTGTTGGTGCTTACTTTAATTTGATTTTACCTTTTCTCAAACTATCATAAGTAAGTGAGAAATGGATAATTCCTTACCTTGTGAGAGGCTTGGAAAGTAGGATAAGATTCTTTAGTTTCATAACAAGCCCCAGGAAATTCTAAAAATTTAGATGACACGCAAGCGGGTTGTAGAAAGGAACCACCGTAGCCATTCATTGATCTCCTCTTTATTTAGAGAATAGTTTAATATTCTCTACTGAACATGACCAACCTTGTGAAGGTGGAAGCCCTTCTGGACCCTACCCCCCATCACATCACTCTCAATTACCCATGTCCAATGCAGGTACTTGAAATTTTTTTATGTGCAAGCATGCATATTTCATCATAAAGAAACATTTACCATCCACTCAATAAAAGATAACATTCATTCATTCAGTAGGGAAAAAATACGGATGACATTATATTATCAAAAATAATTTCACAGTATTTCTTCAATCACTTCTTTATATATATATTTTTACTATTTACAATAACAACAAGAAACTAATCATCTAGAACTTATTGTTTCGTTATTGGTGGTTCATCAAATTATCGTGATGACTTCCTAGTAGAGTACTCGTGACGTGGATTTTGCCAAAAGGGGTCCAGATTTGCTGCAATAATTTGAAAATGTTGCATTGATATATTCTGGTATTATAATGATTGAGTATTTCATTTTAAAAAACATTACAAATGTGTTTTTTTACCTAATGCGGCCACACCATGTACTTCATATTCCTATCTAGGATCAACCTTTACAGTGTGACCCTCTACATGCTTTGCACTTGAAACATTGAAAAGTACAATTAATGTTCACCATCTGCAATGCAATATTTAACATTGTAGCATATGAATAAATTCATTACCAGGAATCGAAGCATGATCTTCGATTGGTTGTTGTTCATCCTCCACATTTATTGGATTTTTGCTTTCCTACTCAAAACATAGTCAATATTTTACGGAAATTATTTATAACAAATAGATTGCACAAGTAATAAATCTTCATTAAACTATATAGATTTCATATACATGTGCGCAAGATAGATCATGAGAAGGATGTGTTTTTCGAGACAAGATTTTTCAGCGATCAAGTCTTCCTTAGTGGGAACTTCCTTGAATCGACCGGCCTACATATTTGCATAAAATCATGAATTTACCTTATGATGTGCAATAAAATGAAAACAATTTTCAATTTATTATTTGGAAGCATTATTGGTTTTTCGATACTTACAAGTTGTGCCGCCAAATTCGAATAACCACCAGGCCCAAGCTTGTGCCGACCAATTTTTTGTTCTCTTGCCTTTGATGTGTCAGACAACCTATGAAAGTGTTGAAATACGTTAGATATTCCAAATTTGATATATAAATTAATACTAATAAGGTTTATAAATAGATTGTGGAAAGTATTATATACCTCCCTGTGCATGGAAATAGCTTTCCTTATTTTCTTANATTGTGGAAAGTATTATATACCTCCCTGTGCATGGAAATAGCTTTCCTTGTTTTCTTAGATCCCTCTCATTTCCATCTTACATTAGAGATTTCCACTCTTTAGCTGGAATGATCAGAGGGTGCTCATAACTAGGGTTCCTTTCTTGGTGAACCCTATATTGGTCCCAGACAATATTCATATGTTGTCCAACCTTCTTTAGGACCAACATTGCCTTTACCACTAGTGTGTGGTCACATAAAATCCTTTAAACACAAACCGGATTTTATAAGTTCACCATCATATACAAGTAAAAATTATAAAGTACTAAATGAATTTATATTATGATTCAATATTCCACAACTTACTTCCAAGGCATGACATCTCTTTACAAAAACATCAACCTTGGCTCTAATCTCATATGTCTATGGCTAAATGAATAGTAGACGAAGGATATCCTCATTAATTTCTCTCAAGGTTTTCCCTATCATGTTAATTGGGTCTAGAGAAGAACCGATGACAACATCACGCATCAACTCATCCACATAAAAAGCTATNACGAAGGATATCCTCATTAATTTCTCTCAAGGTTTTCCCTATCATGTTAATTGGGTCTAGAGAAGAACCGATGACAACATCACGCATCAACTCATCCACATCAAAAGCTATTGATTTCTCTCACATTGTTTCATACGACGAATTGGTGGTCTACAACAAAAATATATAAAACATTACTAATGTAAAAGCAATAGACTGAGGAAGAAAGTATATTAACAAAACATATCGATCATTATAGATCAATAAAATTACAATTAGGTTTAGCTGATGCTTCGATGCTGGTGTCACCTAATCCACAGCTGTGAACGTGCCTCGATCATCCCCTTTCCAAAAAGAATTAGAAAACATTATTAGAATGAAACCAATATACACACGAAAAAATTAAAAAAAAACATTATGCTCCATATTATATTTGTAGAATTCCAATGAATTATACCTGCTACCATGAGGATCGTCTACTCATCGGATCAATGGTTATATGGGAACTTCTCCAATAATAGGGAGGTTCCCCTTACAACACTGTGCATAAAAATCATAGAAAAAATTATCTAAATGAAACCAAAATACTCACGGTAACAACATAATAAGAAAACATTTTGACGTATTTAAATTGTACAATTACAATTAGGTATATCTGTTGCCCCGAGTCTGTTGTTGTCTGATCAGCTGTTGGGTGGTTTCCTTGATCAACACTTTGCAACAAGTATATAGATAAAACTATCTAAATGAATCAAATATACTCTTGAAAAAACACAACACTTTTTTTTTGTTCATATTAAACTTGTAAAATTGTAGCGATGTATACTTCTTGCCTCGAAGAAGGTTTGGTATCATCTACTTCTAGGGAGGTGCCCCTTACTAACCTTGCTTCAAAAACATAGAAACAATTATCCAAATGAAACCAAAATACTCACAAAAACAACATAATGATAAAACATTTTGGTGTATTTAAATTGTACAATTACAATAAGGTATACTTGTTGAAATGAGGCCGTTGTAGTCTAATAAAGAGAAGGGTGGTTTTCCCAATCAACACTTTGAAACAAATATACAAATAACATTATATAAATCAAATGAATATACTCAAGAAAAAACACGGAAATTTTTTTTTTTTTTCAAATTATGTTTGTACTATTACAAATATGTATACATGCTTCCTCGTGGAAGTTGTACTCCTGTGACCATATGCTTGGGACCTGCCCTGATCTACTAATAGGGAGGTGCCCCTTATAACACCCTTCATCAAAAACATATAAAAAATTATCTAAACGTAACCAAAATACTCACGGTAACAACATAATAAGAAAACATTGTGACGCATTTAAATTGTACAATCATAATTAGGTATACATGTTTTCCCGAGTCTGTTATCGTCTGATCAACAACCTGGTGGTTTCCACGATCAACACTCTGCAACAAGTATATACATAACATTATCTAAATGAATCGAATATACTCATGAAAAAACACAACAACAAAAAACATTTTGTTCATATTAAATTTGTGTGATTGCATCGATGTATACCTTCTTCCTCGAGGCATGTACGGTATCATCTACTGCTAGGTAGGCTCCCCTTACAACAAACTACTTTGAAAACATAGAAAACATTATCCAAACAAAATCAAAATACTCATGGAAACAACATAATAAGAAAACATTTTGACGTATATAAATTGTACAGTTACAATCAGGTATACATGTTGCCTCAAGATTGTTGTAGTATGATCAACATGCTGGTGGTTTCCTCGATCAACACTTTGCAAAAAATATACAAATAACATTATATAAACCAAACGAATATACTCATGAAAAAGCACAACAAAAAAACTCTTTTTTCAAATTATATTTGTACTATTACAAAGATGTATATCTGCTGCCTTGAGGAAGTTGTACTCCTCTGAGCAACTGTTGGGAGATGCCCTGATCACTACCCTATGAATTAAATATAGAAAATTTAAAAAAAAAATTATAACAATAGTCTAACAAAAATCCTTAAAATATTAAAAAAAAATAGTTAAAATGCTGGGTAATTTGTTAGATGTGCCACTCCCATGGTAACTATGTTTGTATCGACTCGATTCAAAATGTAATTAATAAGAAACTCTTCCCGTGCATCTTTTGATTAATGGAACATACAAAAACATGGTTTCCTTCATGTCCCTAAAATATGCAATTGGGTTTCTTAATTGTAGACCCTAGTTGTGTACTGTTTATAAACCCTCCAATATTCCCTGTGGCTTTTGGCCTTCCGTCAATGTACAATGTTGCTCCTTTATGTTGATCTTTGTCTTTTGGCTATAAAGAATTTCCTTAAAATCCATATATGCACATACTTGCGTATATTGGACTAGGCACACCCAATATTTGTAGTTGTAACAGGGTCCAACATACTCCATCAAATATGTACATCTATCATAATCGACCATGATGCGATCCATGCAAAACAACCTAAACCATGTAATGGACATGGTGCAATTCGTTATATAGGCTCTTGTTCACACAAAAATGTGTGCTTAGTTGAGGAATATCCTTGGGTACCCATTGTTCACTAGATGTTTGTACCTCAATGGCACCTTGATGTCACCTATTGTCTCATCATCATAGGATCATAACCCCCCTTCTGCGAGGCAAAATTCTATGCGTTTATGGAATTTTCTTCTGATATTTTGACATCTAGTGGATATAACTCTTGTAGACTACTAGATGTCTCACTTTAATCTAGTCTTACTGAGCTCCCCTTGCTCAAGGAATAAATATATAACAAATACATGTTTGGTTCTACCTGCAACATGGGAAAAAAATTCAAATAGGATCTTGTTGGGTATGCATAATGCATATTATAAAATTACAATGCATTAAGGCATGCATTTTTCACTATCATCATACATAGTTAGCATCTCTCCCCCAAGCTTGAAAATGCATATGTTGATTAGTAAGGTATTTTTCCTTTAATTAACTTGCATGTTCTAAATTGGAAAAAATGCCACAAATAATTTTTGAATGCCTCGACTTCGTATAAGAAGGAATCATCAAAATTTCGAGCCTATGTGATGTTAAACTATATGAGACGTAGTTTGAAATCATCATGGAATATGCTTTGAGATTTGGATTAAAAAAATATTAAAGGCGATCCCAATTCTAAAAGAGGATGATAATATTGTGCTCTAAGGTGATATATTTTTGACATTCCTAAATATATAAGTCCAATAAACATATATCTACAATAATGTAAGGTCTTATGGATGTTGAAATGACTTTTTCCAATAAAATACTATATAAGCTTATTGCTTTGTTACCTTAATAGTACAAATAATTTTTGAAGGTGGTAGAAGTTGTCACAAAGGCACAAATTTTCTTGGAGGATATTTAAGTCTACATACAGCTACATCCATGGAGGTGGGTTACATTTTTTGGCAAGGCACTTTTAGAAAATACACAAAAATGTACCTCGATCGAGGTTTTAACAAAACCTCGATCTAGGTTTTAATAATACCTCGATCTAGGTTTTAAGACCTCGATCTAGGTTTTCAAAAAACCTCGATCTAGGTTTTCAAAAAACCTCGATCTAGGTTTTAAGACTTCGATCTAGCGTTTAAAAAAACCTTGATCTATGTTTTAAGACCTCGATCTAGGTTTTAAGACTTCGATCTAGCGTTTAAAAAAACCTTGATCTATGTTTTAAGACCTCGATCTAGGTTTTAAGAAAACCTCGATCAAGGTTTTAAGGCCGTGACTGAGGTCCTTCTGGCAAAAAAATTATAAAAAGATGTTTAAACGGTAGCTCGATCGAGGGTTTAATAAACCCTCGATCGAGCTTATTTAAAATCCTCGATTGAGGGATGTTAATACCTCGATCGAGGGCCTAAACAACATAGAATTATCCCTCTTGCAAGAAAATCAAAACCTATGTTTCTGTGTTTCTTTTAGGGGTGTAAACCCTGCCATTCATGGCACATAACTGAGCGGAGTTCATATCGATAGATTCATCACCGAATCCTCTATCCATTGAGGTATCATGCATGCATTTTGGAATTCATATGGGATTTTTTTTTTTAATTAGTTCTAAAACTTACACTTAGAAAACCTCACAACAACTTCGAAGCAGATCAAAGACAAATATGTAGGGTAAAAAATACACATCCAAAAATTTCTTAAAAATGCACAACCCACACATCGACGCGTCCTCTTCAAAAGTGTATCTTTGGTTTTTCAATTTTTGAAAATAGTGAAAAAAAAGCTGGGATGGACACACATGTGTATAAAATGATGCTGAAATCAGATGTGATCACTTTTCAAAAATAATAAATAATTGTATATTGTGAAATAAATTAACAAAAAAATATGCAGACCACAGTACATTTTGTGTAGATCATGCTCATATATATATATTTTTTAATTATTAATGTAAGATTGAATTATTGGGGTTGGACATGAGCCACTTATTAACTTCTTCAAATTGTTAAGGTAGCGCAGTTCATTAAATGAGGAATTTCACACATTAAATGACATCGGAATATTTTTTTTAAAATATCATTTGGAATCCAACATAATATTCTACAATTTGTTTTTTTACTGCAAGTCGAAATTCACATGGCATATATACGTTTCGAGGGCTTCTATCTAGCACATGAGTAAAAAATCAGGTTTTCATCGTCAAATTTGGCCAAAAAGTGTTACCCACCTTCATGGAATCACCCATACACAAACATGGGTTTGTGACACATTTGCAAGTTTTATGTCCACAAGTATTTCAGGTATTCAACAGGGCACTATGCATTAGTGGTATCCTTGGCACGCTCATGTGGTCATGATGAGGTATACATGAAATGAGGTATATCAACCATGGGAATGGGTTTGACGCTAAACAAACAAATCTCATACATTAATTCCCATAATTGGTAAAGGAATGCCCATAATTGTTGGCACACAATATGGAATAGAATTAAGGTTTGAGTCTGTCAAGAACTCTCGATATCTAGAGTATGAGCAATATAACATCTAAACTAGTATATTGTATGCCAATTTTGTATAAATCATGACAATGTGGGGTAACCATGTATCCATGCATCCATGTAGTAGATCCTTGTAACTACCTCTTATTTGGCCCGCAACCGAGATGGAAGGTCAAATAAGGTCAAATATATGCAATAACTCCTTGTGATCTGCCGTTAAGGGAAGATGGGAAAGATCTGGTAGCAAAGATCAACAAATATTGGAGGTGAGGCTAGGAGAGCCTCACCTCCCAAATCAGAAACCCAAACAAACACTCAGTCCTAAAACATAATAAGAGACACAAATAAAAGGCACAAGAAAGACTGAATGCTTCATTAGGAGGCCAGATGCCTTTTTATAACAATTACAAAGAGACCTCATTGATGAGGCCAACACAAGCACAATAAATGCTGCTCATTATTTATACTAATATCTAATATATTTACTTAATACATTTCCGAATACATAATGGGGAGCGTGGGCCTCCCATACATCCCATTCCTCCCGGTTTAAGTCAAAAGTGTCCCTGCTTTCCTGCCTCCAGGTTTAAGTTGGAAGCCATGCTTGCAAAGAGGAGATGCTAAAGGTTGAAGAGGTGTCGAGCTTTGTTGCAATTTGATGAAGATCTGGATGATGTGTAGATGGTCTAAGATGCGAGTAGGTGGGGGGATTCCCATGATGCTGGTGTTTTCATCTTTATTGTAAATAAACTAGAGGGAGAGATCTGTATTGTTTTAGATCTGTGAACGTCCTCTCTTGCAAGATGCGAGCAGGTGGGGATGCCCATACAGCTGTTGTTCGTCAACTTGTTGTTGTGAATAAACTAGAGGGATATATCTGTATTGTTTTAGATATGTGAACCTCCTCTCTTGGTGGTGGAGATCTATGCGCCCTTGAGGTCGGGAGACCTGTGTATCCACTCACAAATGAACTAATACTAAAACCCTCACAAGTGTGTGATCTGGACTGATACAAAATATTTTAGCTACCTCGAACTCCATGAAGGCCTTCTTTTCAAACAAAATAGTGTAGAGTACTGCTGGAGGATTGGGAAAATAGAAAAAATGGAACAAAACTATGCAAAGTGCTATAGAGTATTTCAAAAGTGGAACTTATAGAGAACCCACTCAAAAGAGAACTAATACTGCCGCAAAGTAAAACTGAACCAAAAATGCGAGAGCACTGCTCGGCTTGGACTAAGGAGAATGGATCCCTATGCAAAGGCTACGGAAGCCCATTCCATGTTGAACCTCCAATACCATAACCAGTAATTTCTTAAAAACAACCTTGCAGTCATCACCATAGTACAACTTGAAAAGATTAATGGTAACATAAAGGACCAACAGTCCATTTGCAACAAGAAAAAAAAAGCTTATGAATATTGTGTTGAACCAAGAAAGAAAGATATTGTCCTCAAAATTGTCAAATAAGGTCAAATAAGGTCAAATATATGCAATAACTCCTTCTAACTACCTCTTATATGCAATAGCTCCTTGTAACTACCTCTTATTTGACATGCCAAAGAGATGGAAGGTAAAATAAGGTTTTGAGAAAGGAGAACCTTCCCTAGTTTGCCAAATCTCCAAATTAGTCTCACATCACACTCGCATGCCAAATATTCCTTATGGTGAGCTTGTATTGTGGTCCAAGTCTTCATTCATTTGTCATGTGCATAAGAAGTAGTTATTTTAGGACCTAAGAAATTGAAATTTGGCCTCAAAGATGTCTTGGGTGAGGAGGCCTTTCTTTGGTGTGCCAAATCGTATAATGGATCTAGATGCCACTATCAAGGCACACTTTGTACTTGGAGGGTATATCTTGTGGTTTGGAGCCTAGTTCATGGATTGCGTTTGTTTCATTTAGGACCGAATCCATCAAATTTTGGTCCCAAACCCTTTCTAGGGTGATAAAACCCTACCTTGTTCCACCAAACATTAGAATTAGACATGTATCCTATTTTAGGGTTAATGATACCATCCAAAGGGAATGTCTCATGGGTTTATAACTGATTTGGTTCAAATGATACAATAGTAAAGCTTGTTTTTAGATAACAAAGTTAAGAAATTGAAAGAAATGAGCAACCTGAGCATATGGTACTGTGATTGTGTGTTATTATCATCCACCAAGGATAAACTCGACCCTCACCAACACTTAACTTGAGATATTTGAAGCACTTTCATGTTTTCCAAATGGCCCCATCAATAACAAAAGGATAAAATTAGGCTATGTAACGAAGAAACCTCCTATGGATTGGGGTAGACCAAAATAGACAGTATGACACCAAAAATAAATCCATTTCCATATATAGTAGAGATCAATAAAGCTAACACTAAATGATGAAGAACGTACCTTATTCCAAACGGTTGTAGTAGATATTCATTGAGCTTTTCAACCACACTTGCAACTACATTCCATTCTCAACAACAACGAAATAGAAAAGCATGATATATATTAAGCGTTAGACCTACTCTAGCATATATAAATCCAATATGTATAAATCAAATCAACTACATCCAGGGACAAGAAAATTCATAGTTACACACATACAATGGACGAGAAATGCATATTCTATTAATTATAAACAAAGATACAAGTGACAAAAGTTGTCATCACCTTGTCGAAATCGAGAGACCGAGTCCTCCACTTGAGCTTCCACCACTTCAATCCTCCATATCAATGGCAAGCTCACAAGACAATGGAAAGCTTGGGTAGAGCATCAATGGCTTCTCAAAAGGACAAAGGGATGCAGACCGAAGCATGAATGAATGGGGCACAAATCCAATATAGTTTTGTTTCTCTCATAAGTTCTCCTCCTCTAATGCATCCAAGAGGCTCAATATGTAGCCCTTCAATAGGCAGTGAAGGGTCGATTCAGAACGTTTCCAGGCATATGGAATGAAAAAGGTTAATTTATTTGTGACTCATTGAGGAAAACTCCAAATATTTTATTTTTGGGCACATTTCCCGATGTATGTGGGTCATAGTGGAGCAAGCTGCGTGTACACACAATTTTTAAGCTAGTGACCCACGTATACCAATAAATATGACTTTTTTAAAGGATTTCTTGGATCATCAGAGTTTATTTTGAGCAAAGGGGGTCCAAATAGTATGCATAGGGACAAGGAGGGCCATAAAAACATTATCTACCAAGTGTGGTAGAATCATCTATAATTGATGGCCCCTAATGTGTGAGGTCATAGGGGTAACATGATGGTATAAATACATTATACCGATCCCAGAAGTGGAGTAATGAAGACCCATATGGAAAAATCAATCACTCATCAGTACATTACAATGATACATCTCAACATGTGACTACAAATATGAAGTGTAGAAGTCCTAGATACATAATAGTACAATGGCCATGAATATGCATAATATACATATGTCACATGTGGTCATTTCCATGTGAAATATATAGGGAAAAAAATATTCATATTGAATGAAGATATCTGATAACACACTAGAATATGGGCATGAGAGCTTACATCTCATGGATTCTGGCACGATTAAGGAGGTAGCATGTTATTAATTCTTGCACATGATCTAGGAACTAGGAATAAAAATCATCAAAGAATAATTAACAAATACTCATGAATTGGAAATAACTGGAATACCAAAATAGGTTTCCTCTCTGTATATTATATGAACAATAAAGGATTACAATACCATGCATGAGCAATGGCTTAACTCAATGAAGAATTCGAATACCTAAGGGACAATTCAAATTCAATT
>LPNX010668802.1:692126-741722 GCA_001517045.1 Pseudotsuga menziesii | reverse complement strand
TTTACAAATTAAATGAAATAAATAAAATGTTTACAAAAAAATTCAATGTCATAGAAGTCCTTGTAATAGAATTTTTCTAGATTTCTTGAAATAGGTGTTTAATGGGAATTAAAAATACTTACCCACTACCTCAGATATATGATCTATTTGATCAATTCCATGGAGAAACTATCTTCTCAAATATAGAGTTAAGGTCGGGTTACCATCAAGTTTGAATAAAAGATGACATATGTAAAATAACATTTAGGACCTGTTACGGTCGCTATGAGTTTGTTGTAATGCTTTTTGGGTTGACAAACACACTTGCTTCATTTATGTGTTTAATGAATGGTATCTTAAGCAACTACCTATATAAGTTTGTGGTTGTCTTCATCGACAACAAACTAATCTACTCTAAGAACGAATGAGAACATAAAGAAAATTTAAGAATAGTTTTGCAAGTACTAAGAGAACAATAACTTTATGTAAAATTCAGTAAATGTGATTTATTTAAAGATACTATTCAGTATCTCAGACACGTAGTGTCCAAGGATGGAATCTTAGTTGATCCAAACAAATTAAAGGCCATCATGGAATGGTTAGTTCCTAAGAATGTATCTAATATCAGATCATTTATGGGGATTACCGGATACTATCGGAAGTTGATCTAAGGCTTCTCTAAGATTTCCTACCCCATAACCTATTTACAAAAGAAAGGTAAAATTTTTGAATGGAATGAAAAATGCATGGAAAGTTTTAACAAACTAAAACACTTATTAACTACCTCCCTGATCTTAAATATTGTTGATCCATTCAAGGATTTCGTCGTATGTATCGACGCTTGCAATGTAGGGATAGGTGAAGTTTTATTACAAGAAAATTATGTTGTGGCATATGAATCCAGAAAACTAAAAGATCATGAGAAAAACTACACAACACATGATTTAGAACTTGCTTCTATAATTCACACCTTAAAAATGTGGCGACACTACTTAATTGGAAGAAAATTATTACTTATGTCAGACAACATAAGTCTTAAAAACTTATTTGACCAACAAAATTTGAACGCAAGACAGGCTAGATGGATGTCCTTTTTAAGTGAATATGATAACGAAATAAAACATATAAAAGGAAAAGAAAATAAAGTGGTAGACTCTCTAAGTCGTCATGCGAATTTACTGTTTGCAAGTAGTAGCTATGAAGATGATTTGGAAAATCAAATTCTAAGCGCTGAAAATTCTAATAAAGAATATCGGTTTTTAAAAGAAAAGACTGCTAAACATGAGCAAACTCAAGTAAAAACAGATTTCGTCCTAAAACAACAAGGACCATTGCTGTGTAAAAATAGCCTATACATACATTCATGGATGAACTACATAAAATACCATATTCAAGGCATCTGGGTTATCAAAAAATGATCACTATGATCAGAAAGGATTTCTTTTGGAAAAATATGAAGAAAGAGGTGGCTGAGTACTTAGTTGATTGTCTTGAATGCCAGAAAGTTAAGGAAAAGCATCAATATCCCACGGAATTGTTGTAGCCACTACCCATTCCAGAATGGAAGTGGGAGAGAACCAGTATCGATTTCATCACAAGACTGCCCAAAAATTTCAGACAACATGATTCCATCGTTGTTGTCGTTGACAAATTAAGTAAATATGCTCATTTTATACCTGTTAAATCTACCTATAAAGTTGTTAACATTGTAGATATCTTCATGAAATAAATATTTATGGTACACGATGTACCGAAGGTAATAGTCTTAGATAGAGAAACAAAGTTTTACATGTAACTTCTGGAAATCCTTGTTCAAAGGTTTGGGCACACAGTTAAATTTCAATACTGCATGTCATCCAAAAACATATGGGAACATTGAAAAACTAAATCAATTCTTATGGTACATGCTAAGGATGTATGTCATGGACAAACAAGGTAAATGGGAAGATTACTTGCACTTAGTTGAATTTGCATATAATAATAATTTTCAAGTTTATGCAGGAATTAGTCTATTTGAGATATTATATGGGCGTACGTGTAATACTCCAATTTCATGGAGTATCCAAGTTGATAGATTAATATTAGGACCTAACTTATTAAAAGATATGGAACTAGCCATGAAACAGGTACAATAGAACTTGAAGGTTTCCCAAGACAAGAAGAAAAGTTATGCTGACTTAAAAAGTAATCCGAGAGAGTTCCAGGTGGGTGATCGAGTGTACATAAAGGTAAGCCCCAAGAAAATTACTTTGACATTGAGAAAGTATAAGAAATTGGCACCCAGTTATTGCGGGCCATTTGAAATTATAGCTAAAGTAGGGCCGGTTGCCTACCAGTTAGCCCTACCACCCAATATTAAAGTGCATAATGTGTTTCACATTTCTATATTGAAAATATATGTACATGATGTTTCTCATGTGATTTATTGGAATGTAATCGAGGTGGAACTAGAGGGAGAGTTCCAAGTGGGACCACAACACATTTTTTCACTGGAGATAACATTTACTCTAGAACCATACCACTTGATAGGTAAAGGTGCAATGGAATCACCTTATTCTGGAAGAAGCTACTTAGGAGCTTGAAAGTAATATGCAGAAGGCATATCTAGACTTATTCCAAGAAACTGGAATGGAAGAATAAAAAAAAAAGTTAGAACACTAAGGACGCTATTATCTTTTAAGGGGAGGTGTATGTAATACCCTTTGAATTAATAATTATCATTAATTATGTTGGAAAATACTTTATTCATTATTTTTATTATTTTTGACACGAAAGTAAAAAAATAAAACAATTTGTAATAAAACATTTTTATTAAATAAAATAGGGTGAAGGGATAAAAAATTGGATATAGCAGTTGAAGAGTGTTTGCTAACCCACAAGAGGAAAAAAACAAGTGGAAAAAAACATTGAGTGAGAAATCAAGATGCAGGAGGCATCATCCCCTAAAAGTAGGTCTGCACTCCTAGTTGAGTGCTAAAGAGTACAAGGCTCATAAATGACCAAGTCCTAGGAACAATACTATATATTAGTATGTCCATGAGAAAAAAGAGGCTAGCATTGGACAGGGATTAACATTTGTAAAATGCAAGAGATGGCGCATTGAAACTTTTTTCTCTTGTGGTTCAGGGAACAGGATTGGGGTATCTGGAGCAAGTAATTTGGCTGCTCTAGGAGTTGGTTGGGGGGAACAACTTCCAGGCAACAGTGTTTACGCATTTCTGTAGAACAACTATCCATTTTTTTTTGTCGTATATTCAATCTATACAATGTTACATTACTTATTAACGCATCTATGGTTGAGATCCATACCCACATCAAGGACTTCTAGAAATGTTATTATTGTGGTAATTAGTAAGTTGATCCTCAAAGAAAATTAGATCAACGGTTGAGATCTAAGTTGCAAGGACATCGATGACTCACTGGAATTGTGGAAGACCACATTGCAGAAGCCCAGTTTGGAAAATTTGGATGGCACACTCGCAATCCACAATTTGCATTGTGCAAGGTCTTGATCCACAAAAGAAATTAGATCAACGGTCTGGATCAAAGCCGCAAGAAGATCAATGGCTATCAGGAATTGCGAAAGCTAAATTGAGGAAGTGATATTTCTTTATGTTAAAATGTATATTTTTCGCAATTTGCAGAAGGGTAATTTTTATAAGTTAAAATGTAGTTCCACAATCTTCAATCCACAATTTGTGGAAAGCTAATTGCAGAATGATAAAATTGTAAAAAGTTAAATTTACGACCCATAATATGCAATCTGCATCGTGGAAAGATCATTGCGGAGGGCTATTTGTGGAAATAGCTTAATCATGGAAAAATCATCTTTATTATTTAATGTGTAGTTCTACAATCCGCAATCCACACTTGGTAGAAAGCTAATTGTGAAAGCTTATTTGCGAAAAGTAAATGGCGGAAGAAATTTTCTAAAATGTTTTATTTAAGTCCTGTGATCCGCATTGCAGAAGGCTCGTTGCGGAAGGATAATTGTGGAGGGTTAATTTGGTTTACAGTTTAAATTAAATCCTACAACCCACAATCCACATTGCAGAAGGATCGTTGTGGAGGGAAAAAAAGTGGAATGGTCATTGTAGAATGGTTAATGCAGAAGGATAACTGTAGAAATAGCAGTAAACTCAGAAAAAAGGTTTAAACAGTGAAGTGTTCTGAAAACTAATTGTTAAAAATTGGATATTAAGGTTTTTAGGAAAGGATTATCAAACTTATAATGCCAAGGTTAGGCAATAAAATCTCTAATGTTCAATCATGCCCTATGACAGTTAGGGACTTTATTAATGTGTCTATGGATATATGCTATAGAAGAATTTGTTTTTATGGATTTTGAGGTATGTGATAGACTTCTAAAAAAAATTTCAACAACCCTTTGGTATTCTATGGTTTCTCCATGATATTTCGGCTGATTTATCAAACCAACAACTCTAGTGTAAAATGAGTCTATTGAATCTGTTTCTTTCATTAATAGAGATTCAAAATATCTTCTTAGAATCTGCAACTTTGAAGTCTTTACCTTGTTCAAGCCTTGATATGCGGTCTCCAATGTGTCCCATGCTTGCTTAGCATAATTATTGTTGCTACTCTTGGGATTATTCTTTCATGCATGTATTGGTGTATATAGAACAAATCTTTTCCATCTTTCTTCATATGTTCCCTCAAGGCATCTTTCTCAGCTTGTGTGAGCTTATTATATGCTGCTTGATCTGCTGGTTCTGTATAACCATTTTGAACTATCTCCCAAACATTTGGACCTCTGAACAAATCTTTCAATATTAGAGACCAATACTCATAATGATTTCCTGTAAAAAATTGAGTTTGTAAACTAGACATATGTGAACAAGAAGTGGAAGCCATTTTTAATTTACCTTAGGAAATTATTTTTTCCCTTTTAAGACAAGATTTCTTTACTAAACCTGCTTTGATACCAGCTCTAGGGAAAGAAGGTTCCTTCAGCTGAAGACTTCAGTTACCGTGTAGTCATAAAAAATTCTTTCCCTTTTTAGTTTAACGAATAGTCTTGTGAGCAATATAGATGTGATGGAATTACTATGACAAAGTTACTGTGACAGAATCTTCACCTGACACAATTTTACCTCGATAGACTTACTTCGTTTCTACTGAATTTTACTGTGACGGGATTTACGTTGAAACCAACTCCCGTGCGACCAAATTTTGTCCACCTTTATAAAAGAAATATTTCTTACTCTAAATACTTAAGATATGAAAAAAAACACTTTTCACCGACAGTAACTTAAGATAAATCGGTACACAACTATATTGTGACTCAATCACAATATCATGTAACCAAATATTAAATAAGACTTGTGTTGAACAATTCTATGGATAAAAGCTAGAACTTTTCACTGTGAAATAATTATGGATTGTTTGTGTCTTTCACTAAACAGTAAATGTAAATAACATTCACTCAAGTAAATCTGGAGAAGATGTGAAACTAAATAACAAGGAACTACAGCCATAAATACAAACTTAGAAATTTACAAGGATGTTTCACCTTTTACAGAGATTCGACTCTCAACACTTTCACAAAACACAAAAACTTGAGATTCAAACTCTTCATGTCGTTTTTCTTCGTCTCTGCACTTCTCTTCTATGTATCTCTCTATCTATGTGTCTTCTGTCTCCATATGTTCTATTCTATTGTGTCTGTTTGTCTATATTTCAGATTTACAATCTTCTTCTTATTATAAAAAATATATACTGACTTACATTAAATACTGTAATAACTATCTACCTAAAAAATGAGCTTCAACAATTTAATTAGATTTGCTTATATACGAGAGACGTTAACTCTTCATCCCGTCAGTCTGTCTCACAAAAAACTGACCGGCTACAGAGTGTGATAGATTCAACTGATGTGCTATTTGGATCAGTGAGTAATTAATATTTCCAACAAGACCCAAACCTGTCAAGACCTTTAGAGCATCGTTATCCATAGAAATGATGTCAGCCTCCTTTTTCCCTCGGTGTTGCAGGGCATGCAACATGAGATAATAGAGTTACCTAGAATTCAGATTTCTTTATACACTGGAAATTCTACATTGTTCTATGATCCCACCATCCTCCTCCTCTTTTGTCGAGTGTCCCTCTAGCAGATTCCCCGCTCCTACTGCTTTCATTGAAGCTACGGGTCACGCGGATAGCCCTTGAGAATTCATCATCCTAGGAACCGCTGCTACTAAATTTATCTATGCATGAAGGGTTTAACCAAAGCTCTAGAAGTAGAGTTATGTACCTCGGATTTGTGAAACCAGGATGGATGAGGCACACTCATACGACTATTCGTGGCCTCCATAGATTAAACTATGAATAATAAAAACCCCACGAGACCAGAAGAGGTTCTATCTGTCAAAATATATAGAAATTAACCCCAGAAAGAGTCTTATATCTACGCAACCATGCATTCTATAGTATTTGATTTTAAGGAGGCAATCGAGTTGGGAATGGAGAGTCAAAAGGTGAAATCAATGCTTTTACTTTCAATGTTTTTTTTATTAATTTAGCTATAATATTCACCACATGAAGCTTTAATGGAGTATGCTTATATTTTTTAGTTAAAATACGCACCACAATATTTTTTTAAATATTTAAAATAAGTAATACAATTATAGAAAAAAACAGTTGTATAAAGCTCAACTTATAATATCGCTTTAAAGATTATATTACTCCATCTTAAATTAAAATGATCTTAGGTGTTCAACTAAATTTCTTCTAAGTCAAGCCACTAGGGATTCCTAGTGATTTAAGGTTTTTGAAATATGTCCAGCAATATATCTAGTTCGGTTAGGATGATTATATATATCCTTCAATATCTAGTACATTATAGTCCTATGAGTGAGGAATCCTTTAGAAGACCTAATTCAATGTTTTGATATTGAGGGCCTAAAGAAGCCAAAAGTGGAACATTGTTTGCAGAATTAGAAGACGTGTCTGGTGAACATAAATCTAGTTGGTCAATGGTAACAATATTCCCTTCAAATGGGCACTTGACTACTAGAAATACAGATGAAGCAACAAATTGCATTGCGTAGAACCAGTTTCAACCTAGAAGAAGATTGTAGTACAAAGGATCATCGACAACTTCAATGTGAATGGAGACTAATTCCCCCCCGTAGTTCTACCTATAGAGAGGGAAAAAAATCCATAGGGTTGAAAGTTGCGACCATGAAAAGCCTTTAATTTTATGGGTGAACGACTGATCTCAGGAGAGTCGATAGCTCTCAAGCAGGATAAAAACATGACCGAAGTTGAGGCTCCCTCGCTTGATATGGTACAATGGATTATCTTGTTAAAATTGTTGTGCCATTTAGATCTTCAAGCAATTATTTCAGAATTATTATTGTAATAAAAGGAGAATGATAATACACACTAAACAAAACAAACCACAAAGGAAACATATGAGTATCGCTCATGTAATTACAGTATCATTGTCATTAATTAAATCCTGTGTTACAATAGTTTACATAAAGGAAGAATTCAAATTCATTTGGGAGGAATTCGAATATACCAACTGGATGTGACTATACCTAACTGACTAGCTAAATAGGGATGTCTCAATCAATATCAGAGTCCAAATAGTTAACTCCATATGTCTAAACAACTCATACAATCAGTAATCCTAAATTAACTCAGTCTAACTGAAGTGGTAGGTGAGAAAAGGATCCTACCCCACATGCAGCCATGCATAAATAGAGCTAATTGAAATGACTGTTATGTAACTGAATGTAACTGGAAATTAACTAAGCTTAACTGGTTACAACTCCAGCTAACTATAGGAGGTTGGTGTCAGGACTCCCAGTGGCTCCTAAAACGTAGGGATTGGCCTAGGAGGCTCGTAAAATGACGCATGCAAGTGCATTCAGTATCAGTCAGCTTCTAGTAGTGTTCTCCACACTCTAGTAACTGGTACATGTGGCCCCATTAGGTCATGTGGACCCAATGATACTAGTGGACTTGATTAATTAATTAAAACTCCTAAGTTAATCTAAATTAATCTAATAGACAGTTTGGTTAAGGGAGGATTAATAATCCTAACACCCCCCGTGAATCCTAACTTGGACAGCTATGGACCGTGGAAACAAGGCTATAAGTCACCCATATACAATCTAAAAGACATAATGATGCTTAATACAACCGAGGAAATAAGGGAAAACCTCATGGGAAACCCGCCCCTCAAAATAAGCAGAAATCGGGAAATACAAGTTTAAAAACTTGCCAAATATTTTGCTACAATTTGCAGCACTATGCAACAATAGAGTAGTATTCTAGTTCTTTTTTGTAGTAACATTCTGAATATATGCATGTGAACCTCTCAATCGAAACAAATTATTATGTATGGAGGAATCTTCCTCTTTGGAAAAAGAATAATGTACTCAACTAAATTAGAAATATAAACAACTGCACAGTGAAAACTGGAGCCATGTAGAGCAGCTGAAATCAACTGATGAGAGAGAAAACATTATTGAGAATTCGAACCATGTGAGGAACACCCAAGAAACTGATATATTCCATCCTTGAACATCAATCCATGTGAGGTAAAATCATCCCCAAGTGTTAGGAGCAAGTGTCCAGGCAGATGCAGATTACCTCCAACTTTATGTCACATCCCCTCCCGCCTGAGAGGATGTGGCGCGTGAGCTGGTGCTATCATTTAATCGGGAAATATAAGCCCCGTGAACATAAACAATAAAAATGCATTGAACATAAAACAATTACAGATGCACAACGCAATCTACATAGTGGAAGCAACATCATTCAACACATTCATGATGTTCATATTCATACAACAAGAAACATTCATCTTGTTCAAGCATTCAACGTGTTCATTATAATTTATCAAACAAATACAATTTCAAAGTTAAATACAAGAATACTTGTCTTCGGAAGAAGCTTCCCCATAACTAGCTATGTCTCTACAACATTCCACCCAACTGTAGGCTAGTGTGCTCCTTAATCTCTCAGCATCACTGTCATCCCCGAGCTGGGCATGATTCCCACAAGGAATTAGAGGACAAAGACTCACACACAACAAGAATATGCACCCACAGTCAAGACAACAATCACATCCAAACATAGTCATCCCACTAACAGATGTATTCTTGGACTTACTCATCCAAGCCAACACAAGGATGCACTACACAACAAAATACAATTTCTAGGTATGGACAAAAACGTCCTGGGAACCCAAAATCGAATATGCAAATGGGGAAAATGACCCAAGTGACCAAATCATTTCAGAAAACGTTTAATGGCCTTCGAAAAAAAAAAATGACCTCTATTCACACCCAAATCGTGGGTCTACCCTCCCAGCCATAGAACATAACCAAAAGGGATGGGCTTGCAACCTAAATGGACAGGTAAAATGGGGAAAAATGACCCAGGATGAGCAATTCATTTTAGAAATGTTCTATGGGATTCGCGTGGGAAAATATGGCCCCTTCAATCCCCCAATTCGTGTATCTACTCTCCCGTTGACTGTGCAACACCCAAAAACGAAATTCCCCCAACCGTGTCAAGGAGGGAACAATAGAAAAATGCCAAGGAGAGATCCCAGCCGCTGGACATTAACCAAACAACTTCCTAGCAATGGGAAAAAAACAAGAAACTGCTGCAAATGTGAGGGAAAATGCCCAGAGCTCTAGCCCATGCGTGAGGAAGAGAAAACGTGAATGCATAATGGGCGAGTAGTAAATTTTTTTGGTTTCTTTAGTCCCCAATTAAGTCAAAACATGTTTTTCTAAAATGGTTGTTCTGCCCAATTCAAAAATCACCTCAATACCTTTCCCATTCCCATGCAATAACTAACTCAACCACTTTTGGATGACTAGGCACAAAAGACAAAATGGGTAGTTGACAGTTTATGGGTTTTCCCTTTAACATTTGGATTTTCCCCATTGGCTCAAGGGTTTGAATATCCCCGCCACCCATTCCTTGTGAAATCATGCCCCCATCTCTTTAATGTTGCATTGACATAGCTAGTTATGGGTATTTTATTAATTTCATATTTACATGATGTAGAAAATTATATTGTGCCAGCGGCTAGCACGATAACCATTGACATAGATTTTAATTGTCAAAATGTAGAACACTAAATCCATGGAGGGGCCTTTGCCTTGAGCTCCAAACCATGATTTATTAACTCTATTTACATCATTTATAATATAATGTAATTGGGGTTGAAACCAGGGTATTACACTTTACTAGTTTTGTGAGGAGATGAGCATGTGATCAAATAGATAGGTAGAGAACCCATGGGACTATGGAGAGTGAATGATTGAGATCCATAATCTGATATAGCTTCAGAAATATCCAATAATTCAAAAAATATAATATCAACAAACTCATGCGAGAGAACTAGCATCGAATCCTCAACAACAAAATTGAAGGAGACTTGCAATGCTTGATTTGTCACACAAAAATTGATGAAAACAGTTACAAGAAAATATTATTATATTAGAAAATAAATTATATCCAAATAGTTTCATATCAGATACAAAATTATGCTCCACTGAGATGGTAGATGCACAATTTTTTCCTTCTTCAAAATTCTGATTTTTGGTGCATGCAATCCTGTAGGAATTTACTGGAATTTCTAGATTAATGAGAGTGAATGGATCACTCCTATAGTCTGATATTATTTCTAGAATATCCATGGTATTACTTATCTGCACACCAACAACATCTTTATAGATAGAAAAATCAAATTCCTCTTCCTTTTCTGAAACAATCATCGGTAAACTATGCACAAAATTTAAAGAATCACTCGAGAATTTTTGCAAAGAATAGAAGGAGAGTTTTTCTTCAAAAACAGAGATTCAAATATCTTCTTCTAGATCATCCTTGTGAGGAGATGATATATTAGAGATCACATACACTTCTGGAGCAGCAGGAGAAGGACTCACTCCAAGGAGACTTTCTTCAATTCGAATTGACTGTAAGGAAAATTCTACTTCTTCTTCATCTTCAACAATTTTCTTCTCTGTAGGAGAGGGCATGAACTCATCATGATGGAATTTATATGAACCTCTCTCAACATATGGTATTTTATAGTCATCTCCCATATGACTGCTAGGTCCTTCTGATAGAGGGAAAGTGATGAAGGATTTCTTGGAGTCAACCATGTGGTTGGATGCTCCAGAATCTGTCAAATAATCTTTCGATAAAGTGAGGCTTGCATGCAAGTATCTCTCATTTTATTCAGTCTGTTCTTCATCGTCAGACATATCTACACCTTGTGGAAGGGAAATATTGTTCTATACACATAGAAATTTCAATTGGTCGAGGGTATTATTCATGCATGAGTCTTCTGGATGAAAACCCCTCATACAAAAGAGACACTTTTTCTTTTTGAACTTCTTCTTTTTCTTAGAGATGGAGGCTCCTTCAGAAGTATCATGATTCTATTTAGGATTAGAATCAGGTGCTTTAGGCTCCTTCCCCTTAGGTCTCTCATTATATTATGCTTTGGTAGATTTTGTCACTAAGAGAGCTTGATATTTGGAAGTTTGGATGACTCCCATCCAGATCAACTTCTCTTGCTCCTGTATTAAGGACTCAACAAAGGAATCAAGTGAGGGAATTTTCCAACTGGGAAATGCATCCCTTTTGGAATGAAAGATTGAGACAAATACAGAATATGCTGGACCAAGTTTGTTGAGAATGGAAAGCACATTTTTCTTGTCATTTCTTTCTATTTCGTATTGTCTGCATTGGAGTGCCAGAGACTTGAATTTAGTAAAGAAATTCTCTACTACTTCGAAATTGCTAGGATGTAAGGCTACCATCTCATTATCTAGGAGCTGTCCCCAAAGCTCATCTTATTTTCCAAATAAGTCATCAAGATTTTCCCAGGATTCTCTAGGTGTCCTCAAACCTTAAAGGTAGAAGAGGATATATTTGGATATATGAGTGCATAGATAACCAAAAGCTTCATCTAAGCAGTTCATAAACTTGTTCTTCTCAACTCGTTAATGGGACTCAACCTTCCTTCCAAGTATTATCCTATAGTAACCAAGCTTGCGCAAGGCCAATTGCATATATGCCCTCCAATCAAGATAGTTGAAGGGTGTTAGGATCCGAGGAGTTGAAGGCATAGAATCCATAATTCTCCACCTGAAATACCACAATTCTTCACACAAGCTACGTAGCACCTGTATATTTTCACTGCAAAACACTAAAACATTTGAACTATGTTAGAATCATGCTTTTCCTCTCGACATGAACATGTTTTCAGGGTCCGTAACACCCGCACTACCACTTTGAATAAATTAAAAGGAATAAAGGTACCCTTTGTGGGACTTATGTGGAAACCCAATTTCTTCTGATGTTCAATGGAGAGAAACAAACATGAAGACTGCTTGAGATGGCTCTGATACCATGTTAAAATTGTTGTGCCATTTAGATATTCAAGAAATTAGTTTAGAATTATTATTGCAGTAAAAGGAGAATGATGATACACACTGAAAAAAACAAACCACACAAGAAACAGATGAGTATATCTCAGGTAATTGCAGTACCATTGTCATTAATTAAATCCAGTGTTACAATAGTTTACATAAAGGAATAATTCAAATCCATTAGATAGGAATTCGAATCTACCAACTGGATGTGACTGTACCTAACTGACTAACTAACTCAGGATGTCTCAATCAATATTGGAGTCCAAATGGTTAAATCCATATGTCTAAACCACTCATACCATCAGTAATCCTTAGTTAACTCACTCTAACTGAAGTGGTAGGTGAGCAAAGCTGCCTACCCCACATGCAGCCATGCATAACTAGCGCTAACTAAATTGATTGTGATGTAATTGAATTTAACTGGAAATTAACTAAGATTAACTAGTTCCAACTCCAACTAACTAAAGGAGGTTGGTTCTGAGACTCCCAGTGGCTCCTAAAATGTAGGGATTGGCCTAGGAGGCACCTAAACTGATGCATGGAAGTGTAGTCAGTGTCATTCAGCCTCTAGTAGTGTTCCCCACACTCTAGTAACCCATACATGTGGCTTCATTAGGCCATGTGTACTAGTGGACTTAATTAATTAATTAAAACTCCTAAGTTAGGCTAAATTAATCTAATAGATAGTTTGGTCAAAGGAGGATTAATAATCCTAACATATCTTCCCAATTGATTTTGTGGATAATTGGAATGCCATTTGATGGGAGAGCCTAGACTTAAAGTCATTCAGTTTGAAGGAGATAATGTTATTGTGTTCAGGATACATTTCTCCAAGAACTAATAACAAGTTCTTCCACTGTGTAGGGCATGTTTGGAGTACTTCGAGAGTTGACATAGCACACAATGCTTGAGCCGTATCTTCGAATACAGTGTAGTACTAGGAGACTCGTGCGTTAGGATTAAATACATATTTTCGAATTGTACTCTTAGGTGGCTGGAGAATTGCATCAAGAATAGGGTTTTCGATTTGAAGACCATTAGTAGGAGGGGGGGATGCTGAAGTTTTTTTTGTTGTTGGAACATTATTAGTCTTCTTCTCTAGAAGAGGGTCATAATTTTGGGATCGAGTAGTCAGACAAGTTGATTAACTTGACATCATTTTAATTTCATTTATGGAATATGAAGAATTCCCATGCAAGGATTGATGGTGAATCAATTGTTGTTGGGTAGGGAAAGGATCTGAAAGGACTCCTGGGGTCGTGGTATTTTTATAAATTTACAGACCTGCTCACAACGAGGACACTCTTTGGTGAAGTGGTCACCTCGACATATAAGGCAGAGGAATTTCTCCTTTCTCTTGTTTTCGGATTCAAAATTAGGGTTCTGTGTTTTATTGCCTTCCTATTGGTTCTCAGATTTCTTGGATTTATTCTTTCCTTTCTTCTTTCCTCCTGAATATTATGAGGATTGAACTACGTTCACTTCGGTCAAAACAGTAGGAGGTGAAGCAATTTTGGGGTTTGAAACAATTTGACTAAAACGCGTCGAGAACTAAAACTCTACACAGGTATCCAATCCCCCTTGAAGATAACTGCAACCTGTGAAAGCCTTAATGAAACAATTTGACTAGCAGACGTGGTTGGTTGGTTTTTCTTTTTCAAGGATTTTTCCATCGAATGTGTTTGAACATAACCAAGAATCCCATTGATGAGTAGTTCTATTAAAGGTATTAAAGGATCTCAAGTAGGATGAGGAGCATGAGGAATTAAGTCATACAAAGTGCCTGATTTGGAATAGACTATTTCAAGGTATTGAGCACGACTGGTAGCTTTCTCCTTTGTAACAACACCTCCCATGGTGACATCCCTAGAAATGGGGGAAGAATATATTTACTAAACCAATTGACAAGTAATTGATTGGAAATGGGAGCCTTGATCAACCTAGATCTTCGTATCCACTCATGTATATGATAAGATATATGAGTAGAAGTGGTCTGGAAAAGTGAGGTCAAAAGTTCCATACTTGTTTCATATCGGATTGGCATCTGAAAATGTGTCAAGAAGGCCATTGCTAAGGTGTTGAAATCCCAAAAGGAACACTAAGGTAGCTCAATATACCATTTTGTAGCCACCCCGATGAGAATTCTTTGAAACAAACATAGAAAGATTGAAACATCCATTAGATAATTAGATGAACACCACAAATGAAATGTCATCATGTGGTTTTTAAGTTCTTCATTGGGTTTTCCATCGAATTTTGGTATATCAAAGGGTAACTTGACAGGGATAGCCGACCATGAAGGGTCATGATGTATGGGATCATTAATTAATATAGAAAAATATGGTAGATATAAAGTATCCAAAAATGGTAATTATTAATTAGTTTGGGGGTTTTTATAATATTGATAAGGCATATGTGGACTAGTAGGGTCATAATTCAATTGATAAATGGGTATTGCCAAAGTTTCCATAATTGGTTGACTAGGTGGTTGGTTCCTGAATGATTTGTTTGAGGGTATTCCAGGTGATGGACCTCCCGGGGAAGGTGGACCTCCAGGGGGTGGGTTACTGAGTGGTGGGAATCTAGGTGGTATGCCTCCAAGTGGTGGGACCCTTGTCGGTGGGCCTCTAGGTGGTGGACCTCCAGATGGTGGGCCTGCACGTGGTGGTCCTTCAAAAGTTGGACCTTCAGGTGGTGGATCTCCAAAAAGTAGATCTCCAAAGGGTGGTCATATAGGTGGAACTCCAAAAATCCTAGCAGTATTCACAAATGGTCCCCCAGGCATGGGGACATTGGAATAATTAGGTTTCCCCCATAAGGCATAAGTATTTCCGCAGTGGGGAATTCTAGGATAAACAAATCCTAATGGTGTAGGTTGATAAGTTTGATGAACCACAGGTGGTTGATTTCTAGGGTAGGTATAACCCCATGAAGGTTAGCTAACGATAGGTTGAACCCATAAATTTTTTTCTGAGATAGAAGAGGGGATAACCACATTGGTGTTCATAGGAGGATCACTAACTATCGGTTGTCCTACTGCTATATTTTACCCCATGCTAGAAACAGTTCCCGTGGTTGGTAAAACAAATTGGGATGGGGGCTTCCCCCCAGGGATGGAAGATACAGGAGATTAGGAACATATGGGTGATTCAGGGTGGGTGGGGTAGGAATGGAGGGTCGAGCTAAATCATAAGTAACCACGTTTTGAACTAGTGACCCTGCGTTAAGAGCCACATGAGATGGTGAAAGAGCATGGTATCCAAGGGGGTTATTTATGAACGATGGGGTAGAGGAGAAACACTTCTCCTTTTTATATTGTCTCCTAGGTTACAAAAATGATCAAGAGTTTCCCAGACTGGTCTAAAAAATTCTTTGTTCATGGGGATTTCTCAAACGGGGTAACATAAGATGGCCTAGTAGTCCCATATTCAGAAATGGCTTGTCCTAAAGAAGTTTAAAAAAAATGAGCAGTTGGTCCAAAGTCTGTCACCCTAGTATCATCTGATAGGTGTTTGAACACCCAATCTGGTGCACCAGGTTGACCTTCCATTCGAAAATGAAAAGCAGTGTCTTCTATAGAATGTTTTTGGACTATCACAGGGCTTCGAAAAGAGGAAAATTCCTTTCTGGATTCAGTAATCAGAACTCCTTCTACATGTGAATCAATCATAGTTAGTTGGTCCATGGTTTCACCTTCATTTTCTTCCATGACAGGAGGAGAGCTAGGTGGTAATCCATGCAACTTGCGAGATCATCTCATAGGTAGCTTAGCCATGGTGTTGGTACAAGGAAGAGATCACACACAAAAAATCTTATGCAAGCTAAGGTCATAAGAAAACTTAAATGATAGGAGGGGCTGATGAAATCTAGTTCATCACTGGTATTTTCAAGTTGTCACAACTTGCGATATACTGCAAGGTCCAACAGTAAAATGCGACAAGGAGGATTGGGACCGTACCCTATCCTGAATACCTGAATACTTGGATGACACATGCATTGTAGCTTCCCGAGTGATGTTCTCATTGTATTTATCTAACGATATGAACAAAAGAGTTTTCTCAATTGGTTTGGGTGTCCTAGCAGGATTTGCTGATATACACTAGGTATGTGGGAGCTCAAATCCATATTAGTGTTGTCTGATGCACAACCATTCGAAAGGGGCCTTCCTATATACCACTGAGTATGTGAAACACCATTTAATATAGTGATAATACTTGGAATAAACACACTATCCCTAGGATGCAGTGTAAGAAAATAACGACAACTCATATATTTTAAGACACCCGAACACGTCTTTATCCTATCACTCAAATTACTAGAAATTTTTAACCTAAGATACCGTTGATTTTATCTTGATGGTTAGTGAATGTTTATGGAATGTGTATCAAGATGCAATGTTAAGATCTATATGCAGTGCAACTCTTCTCTTCAATGAATGCTACCTTGAGCAAGGGAAAAACTTTTCTTTTTTCGAAGCAAAGATACTATGCAACTTTCAACACTTTTAACTTCAAGATTTTTCAAGAAATTTCCAAACGCACAAGAATTTATAACACTAAGCTTAGAAAATATCTGAAAGGATAAAGAACAAACAAATTCTAATGTCTAGAAAGCTATGATTTCTCAATCAAATGCATAAAGAGATATTGTTCTAACTACTCAAGCAAGCCAAAAGTAATCAAAGCAAACAAAGCAGCATTTTTTTTATATGATTTGAAAAATAAAGAGAGATAAAATAATCCACTTAAATAATTGCAAAGAAACTACAAATCTTATTTACTATAGAACTAAGATCGCTTTTAGAGAATAAACCAAATAAACCATGAACCCAAAACTGCAATTCATACACAATTTTGAAATTTCTAAGCTTCCTATCAATGAAAATTTCTAGATCTAAACTAAAAAAGGGAGATTAGACTACCAAGATATAAGAATTAACAATAAGAAAAAATGAAAATCAACAATCAATCAATGAGGAACAATTTTTTTTTCAATAACAAGCTTCAAAAAAGGGGATGTCCTACCTCGGCACACATTGAAAGGATGCACCAAGGCATCGGGGGGGTCTCGACACACCTTGTATATTAGATAAAGACGTCAGTGATGCACACTATGTTCAGAAAACATGTATCAATGTCACTACTTGATAGAATTCAGAAAGCACTAGGGTATGTTTGGCTCTCTGTCGGGATTACCCAAGAGCATCAGCGAATCCTCAGACTTGGAAAGGCCAACAACCTGCAAAAGAAACCAGTATGGATAAAGATGGAATAATAGTGAGTTAAAACACACATAATAGAAGGAAATTCAAAGTATGGTAAGGTGGATCATTCACATTAACAAATCAAATGAGTTAAGTAAACAAGAATCACAATTTTACAACCAAAAGTGTTATTAAAAATCCCAAATCTAACTGGAACTGCTCCATATTTGATTGGATCTATCCCAAGATTTGACTGGATATAGTCCCCAGTATGGGAAGCCAATTTTGTTACTAGCAATACTTCAACTAGTGCAGACACTACTTGTTCCTCTATCCTACATGGTGCAAGTCTAGAACAAAAAGACACAACAGTATATCCTCTCCCTAGATGACTGATATATTTGAATAAATAACTTTCTTTACCTTGGATTTGGAAGGTTGTCCTTGTTTCACTGATCTTAACACGATCTACCATACCTATAAAGAACACAAGAAACAATACAAGGGATGAGAGTAACAAGACAAATCAATAATCTATATTAGTGATCAATGAGACTAATAATAAATGATCAATATTAACATAAATCATGTATGGGAAAGGAGACACTTTTGTATTAAAGATGAAAAAAGATACAACCAAATCCTTGATTTCAATAGCTTTTCCTTTACAAGATCTTCGACACAGTCCACACCTATTATCAACAAATACAAACTCTTTCTCACAACACTCTCTCAAATTGCCTCTACACCAGACTTTAAACCAATAGCATAATGATGCTCTTCTTGGTCTCCCCTCACATGATCCATTAAGCTTTCTTTTATAGGCCAAAGGAATACCAAATAAGTTGAAATATTTTGGGAAGAGGATAGGGAGTGATCCCTATGGGATAGGAGGTTGAATGCCATATCTCCTAAGTAGATAGGATCATCCTCCACGAGAGATTTCACTTGGAATCTTCTCAAAACATATATTTTTTGCATTCTTGGGCTTGCTTATGCTCCTGTGATAGGGGTAAGTGCGTCAGTGCACCTTGTGGTCAATGGAAGGGCTCCATCGATGCCTTATGCCAATGGTACATAAGTGTCAAACATGGATGATGCTCTGTCATAGAAGGAAAAATGCACTAGCCTAACTAGGAATGTGAAGTAAAACCCCAAAAGAGGTTTTGGCTAGGTACTTTGAGTGATTGAAGCATTGGTACAGAATTTAGGTGTAACACTAAATTTCAAACTGGTGGCCTCTCATCTCATCAGTCTTCCAAAAAAGTGACTCAATATTGAGCCAAACTTCATTGGGTGTGTTAATACTGTCTACATGGAAGAGAAAGTCTCTCGAAATGTTGAGACAAAGCATCCCAAATTCCTCATCAAGTGTGCTTAAGTAATTCGATTTCTCCACAGCATAGTTGGGCTTCATCTCAGTCCCCATGGTAACTATGCACAGGCCTTTCGACCTCAGATGGATCCCCATTTCATTCTTCCATTCAAAATAGTTGAATGGGGTCAGAAATGCATGATTCTTATCCTTTCTTCTTGCGCACAGAGTGACAGAAACATTGTTGTACTTGCAATGCAAACACTCAAATTTCCTGGAAAATGCCCTAAACAGCAACTCAAACACTCTAGTTTTGATTTGCAGCTACACAAAGCTCTGATACTGTGTGATAATTTCTTCACAGTTAGATCTAGGAGCTAAGGTAATCTTCACAATCTAAGCTATTCACAAAATATGCAAGAAAACAATAAAAGAGAGAAAAATAACACACATAGATGGTGCTAACTAGCATAGATCCAAATTCTAGGCTCTATCAAGCGCCGAGATGGATCAAATCTCTTCATCCTATCAACTTTGGTGTGTCCTATATATATCCATTTATTTTATTTAAATAAAACGACTCATATTTTTATTTAAGATTTATTTTTTATTGTTTTCTTAGGTAGGAACATTACAACATCTCCCCCCATGTTAGTTTTTTTTAAGGCCGACATTTATTTTGGCCGATAATTAAAAATTTTAAGCTAATAGCCTGGAGATATTTGATCCATCTCGGCACTTGATAGAGCCTAGGATTTGGATCTATTCTGGTTATTTTGTTAGTAACGTTACATAAAGTTACAAGATCTCCCCCATACTAGACTATAGGAAAAAAATTGGCAAAACAACATGTGACAGTAATTTTTCCTATGAAATTCCAAGACTTCTGCTTCCTCTTGGCATGGTCCAACCGTTTGGCATGGTCCATGCATTATTTGATTTGTATGAAACGTCAAAGAAATGGGGACCTTGTGTGGTCCATATCTTCCAAGATATCCATTGATTTTGGTTACGATCTCCTCTAGGTAGTCCAGATTGTACTACAAGCATGCACATGTCAACAAAACCACCAAAATATTTATTTTCTATATTTTCTTCCATTACTAGGTTGATTGAACATATACACACGTTGGGGGTCTTTCTTAATTGTGAAATCTATGACTTACCTCTGTTCGAGCGCCCCCTGCACATCCATGATGAAGGACCGGGAAATATTTATATTTCACGCTGTCATCCCCTTCCAAACCATAAGTCAGTTGAATTGAAGTTAACCAATTATCTTTTGAATTCATGGAAATCCTTTTGATTCTTGAATATGTGCCATCATTCCAATATCCTCCACTATTGCCTCCATATGTTTGACAACAATCAAACTCCTGTTGTAAAGAAAACGTTTAAATTTATAGAATAACAAGAGATTCAAAGAAACAAGAACTGAACAAAAGAGAGAAATTGATAGCTCTTGAATCATTTCCAGTGACAATTTATTAAGCCACAATGTACACACATAACAACATACAATTACACATCAAAGTTGTCTAAGGCTAAGACCATGAGGTTATTTGCAGTTTCTTTTTGTTGACAATTTAAAGCTTCCAGGAAAAAGATATGAAGTTTGAACAACCATACCTTTTTTCTCTATGTATTCACTGGCTTCATCATTGAAAAATATTAGCTTCAGTATATACAATCCGATTGAACCCTAGAGAGTTCAACTTGACCCAAAGAATCATATAATATTCCCTTCCTATTCTGTCTCAAAATAAGTTCCTCTTTCTTGGCTGCATGGTCCATACTTCCCTTTATTCATATGAAAAGTCAAAGATTTGATCACAACCCAACATTGCGGCCAAGGTTTGTAGCTTTCGAAATGACCACTGATTTTGGTTATGATGTCTTCTAGATAGTTTAAAGTGTACTTCTTACATTCACGGGAATTCAATAGAACAAAAAAATCAATATAATTTCTTATTTTTTGTGTCTTTAAATGCATTGCTACTCTTCACAAATACAATACATGTAAGTGATTTACCTCCATTTTATCACTGAGTGCACCAAGATGTGGAATGCCGATTACACCTCCATGCTTACCGTCCAAAAATGATCTAGCCCTCAATCTTTCATCGTCATCGAGACCATAATGTACTTGAACAGAAGTTAATGAATATTGGTTTGTCATCATGGTAATCTGTCTAACTCCTGAATATGTTCCATCACTCCATTCACCTCCACCAGATCCATCGTATACGGGAGAGCAGTAATACTTCTTTTAAAAGGAAAACATTGAATTATAAAAAAAACAAAGGTAAAGAAATAGAAATTTGGATGGGTTAAATAAGAATAGGAATAGGAATTTGGATGGGTTACATAACTTTACAACGTCTTCCTCATAATCAGAAATCATAAATAAATAAAAGTAAATATTTATAGCGGACATTTACATGAGGAACATTACATAACGTTACAACATCTCCCTCATAATATGAAATCATAAGTAAATAGAAGTAAATATTTATAGCTGACATTTACATGAGGAACGTTACATAACGTTATAACATCTCCCTCATAATTGGAAATCATAAGTAAATAGAAGTAAATATTTATAGCCAACATTTACATGAGGAACGTTATGGAACGTTATGTAACGTTACAAGATCTCCCCCATACTGGGTTGTAGAGTGCCTCTCGATGCAATAACTGATGTTTCTATTAGTGTACAACTTGTAGATATGTATGGTACATACATATAATACACCCGAATAAAATCATTGTCCTATGGAGGCCATTTGGACTCATACATGTGGCAGGATAGGATTTGACCCAAAAACCTCCTAGGTGGACCAATTAGCTTCCAAACCATCCCAAACAATCACAGATACTAGTGTGAACATGGATGAAGCATGTTGGATCATAAATGAATGTTGACTAGGCATGGGTGAGCACATGTGTGAGTGGGAGAGGCTCGAGGAGGCAATAAATTCCCAAGGAAAGCCAAAAATCACCAAATACATGCACTAGCACTCATGTTCAAACAAGTTCCCTGGTTTAAGGGATGGGCACTCTCGAAGGAATACTATCATCAAGGAGGGTGCATGGGTTTCCAGGATGATCAAACTAGAGTGCCTCAACTATCAGAATGATCAAAGTGGAGCACCTCAACTATGAGTAAATGAGCCAGAATTCACCTAATATACCAAGATTGATCAGTATAACCTATGTTGGACCATATGACCATCCTCCAGATAGAAAGAAATTTTTTGTAAGATGAATGAACCTCTATTTCGACAATAAGCACATTTTTAGAGTTTGTCACACCTACAAAGACTTCTTCGGGTAGAATCTAGATTTAGCAAGGAATATATTACGGGATCTATGTGGAAACTTGGCTAATTCTAGTGCATCAACAAAAAATATATGAGGGAGATTCGAATAGCCTGACCAGGATCTAATACCAATATTCGATTATGACAGGAATATCTTGGGATAAAAATGGTCTTCACATAGACTGCACAAGAGAAATAAGAGAAGAATAATTGAAGAAAAACATGAGAAATATTCCATTAATTATTATTCACATTATGGGTGAATATATAATACAACATCAATGAATAAATTGAATACCTACTCATGTAGTTGAATCTACCAACCTAGACTGACTCTAGAGCTAGCTAGGAGTGGGAAAATCACTATTATAGCTAACTAGTGTACTGCATATCACAAAATCAGTTAATGACCAGTTACAATCAGTTAACGAAAGGGGGTAGGTGAATAAAGACGCATATATTCCCATGAATCATGTAAAATGGCGCTAGAAACACTGGAAGTGATATAATTGATGAGGATCATAGTGTAACTAAGGATAACTAATGACCAACTGGAGTCAACTATTGGAAATTGCTGGTGGCACTCCGAGTGGGTTCCTATAAAGTAGGGATTAATATTTGGAACTTAAAAATGCATGAAAACATGTGTAGTAAGTGGTATATATCCATTATTTATGTCCCCCGTGCACTAGAGAAGTGATGAGACCTCCTAATCTAGGGAAATTAATCAAATAGACTTTATGTGGTCAAAGGAGGCAAAGGGAGGATTAATAATAATCTCAACAGGATTTTTATTTGTCAAGGTAAAAATGGAAGAAATAATCGTGGGACTATGATGTATAATTAAGGTTTGGAACATAGAGAGCTAAGTGGACAATTTTTGGATTTAACATGGCTATCTTCAATGTACTCCATGCTTCTCCATCGGAAAGGTGTTGAGTTCCAGAAATGCACTTTTTTCCTAATTTTATTTATCCCTTTTTCCCTAATTTTTCCTCTTATTTATAACCAAGTCCTTACCTTTTCCAAAGGAAAAGCATGGATTTCCAAGGTATAATTCATTATTGCTATGTTTCATTAATGCTTTTTTTTTCTTATGGTTATGAACTTTATCTTTGGTTTGCGCTAACTCATTATTGGTTTTATAAGAAAAGTTCAGAATCTCTAGGTGTTCTAAGTGTAACAACTCACTAGAATCAGGAGATAAGGAATTCCTGGCGCCAATTTCCATGTTATGATCTGGTCGAATCCATTGATGATATCAGATCAGATGTTCTTCCACGTAGTTAACTAAATTTTCCTGAGCATCTTTCTTCATCAGATAGAACACATTCAGCTTCTGAATAGTTTAGATTAAAAGTTCATTTCATGATTATGAACTAATTCCATGTAATGTAATTATAGCTGTAACTATTTTTGTTGGATTCGAAAGCATGAATATCGTAGATCCCCATGGTTTCCCGATATTAGTGGATCTGAACTACTTCATTCATGTATAAGTATGAACAAGAGGATTGTAGCAAGAGGATATTGTAACTGTACTTTGATCACTTTAATAAAGGAGTATAAATTCTTAATATCTTTGTGTTGTAGATCTTGTTAAGCCTTTAACAACACCTATGTTTGAAGGCCAAGGCCTGCCTTCTTACAATGTTGTTGGTATTAGTAGATGTTGTAGTTTTACTTATTTTGTTTTGGTGTGAAATTTCAGTTTGATGCATTAGTAGATATTTGCAACAATATTTATCAGATAACTGCATTTTTCTACTTTCTTTTGGTTTTATGCAACGGTTTGGTGTGAACAGTCGCCCGTGTAGAATAATTTCTTTATGTATGCAAAGTGTGCTGATAAATACTGTTACATTAGTAGATAGTTGCAACAGTATTTATCAGATAACTGCATTTTTATACTTTCTTTTGGTTTTATGCAACGGTGTGGTGTGAACAGTCGACTGTGTAGAATAATTTCTGTCTGTATGCAAAGTGTGCTGATTAAGTATAGTTGTTATAATCACACTCAACTCCTATGTAGTGTTGTCATTGATCTTTCTTATAGTTTATTGAATTAGATATATCATTATATTTATGAATTGGCTGATGGTTTGTAATTGTCTTGATTTGGTAATTTAGGATTTAACTTCTTGCAAATGCAATTCTAGATTAATTCATTCTTAGATCACTAATCGTAGGATTGATATTGTAGGAATTAGGAATCCTTTGTGTTCTTAGATGGATAATTAAGATTTGGTTTTTTAGGGAGTTGAGTCGATTGATCAATTATTAGGATTGAACGATTTGCATTTCATTAATCAACTACTGAAGTGTTTATGCATATATTTTTCTTAGTTACCTTTGAAATAACCATACATTTCTGGGTTGACAAATTATATTGAGCACTCCTCTTGTTACGTAAATTAATAAGCATATATAGTGACCAACATTTTGGCACCATTGCAAGGGAAAGTAATTGGTAGACACAGATAGTAGTTGATTGGTTCAATTTCTTTAGAAATTCCAATTTTTGGGGTTGTAGGTACGATAAGACGTAGTGAAGAGTTGTGCATCCTTCAACAGACCGAAGAAGTTCCTACCTATAGGATCTGGTATGATTATTTAAGATTTCATGAAAACAATAAGAAATCAATGGGAAACCCTGAGAAACACTAACTTTGTAGGTGGAAGAGGTTGTGACTATAACCCAGGCTTAGGAAGAAAAACATTCATTGATGAACCAATTTCTAGGGTTGATTCCTCTACCAGAGCCTTATATCGAATATCATCTTCTGTAAGGAGAATCCATGTTCCTCCTAGGATGTAGTCATCAGTATCAATTATGGAGAGACCAGTAGGAGCTACAACCCCATCTGGTATCCATGCAGAGCAGACTCGAGGGGATAGGGGAATTTCTATGGGGGAAGGCATACCAGAGAAGGTATACTAAATCAATGGGAAGTAGGAAGGTATACTAAATCAATGGGAAGTAGGTTACTAAATAAGAGTGGTTGTAGTTTTGACAAGAGTTTGAAGATCAAAAGAGTAAATAAGAGAAAGAGGAAGAGGAAATCATGAATAACGAATGTCATCGTGACGATCATGAAGAAATAGTGTGGGACAGTGATAATGAAAATGGAAACAATTAGCATGAAGAGACAGTTTATATGCTTTAGTTCCCTATTCGACTGACAACTAGACAAGCCCCCATGAAAAATATTTCACCTTCATTACTACTGAATTTCCATGGTAAGTCTACTGAAGATCCAGATGAATTCATTTTATAATTTGATATCCTTTGTCGAAGCTATGACTATATCTCTAGTGAGTAGAAGTTGAAGTTATTTTCTACCACCTTGAAAGGAAATGCCTTACGATGGTTTATGAGTTTGGGTGGTAAACTACAACAACATGGGATCAAATGAAATAGGTATTTCTTGCAAAGTACCAAGATTATTGCAGGACAAAGGATAAGAGAGAGGAACTATTTAAAATGGTGTATAAAGATGATTAAAGATTGGAGGAATTTGTATAAAGAGTCCTATATAATGTGCATAGATTAGGACACATTGATATTGGAAGGGGTGTCCTTAAAATTATTTTGTTGTGAGGGATAAGAGAAGACTTCCTTGATATGCTCAATTTATTAGGAAAGGGAGAAATATCCAAGGAATGTTTTGATGATACTGTGGATCTATGTCTAAGATAATCTAGAGGGTATTCCAGAACCAATACAATGGAAAGAGATGTCTTTACACGTGGATCATACTATGGATCTATGTCTAAGATACTCTAGAGGGTATTCCAGAACCAATACAACGGAAAGAGATGTCTTTACACGTGCACAAAAGTGATCTAGTGGAGGGGCTACTCAAGCAGAGGTATGTAATATTCTAAAAAAATTTAAAGCTGATATGATTACTTCCATTTCCTCACAGTTGGATGTCATGGGAGAAAAGCATAAACAAGTGACAGAATATCTAGTACTTGGTGTATTATTCCCTAATTATAGAAGGAATCACTGGCTAAGGGAATTCCCTCTTGGAAAGGTGGAGGTATGTGGTCTATGCAATTTGGAACATGATACTAAATATTTCCCTTCACTGCCAAAAGTCAAAGTAGTTTTTCAAGAATCCACTGTGAACACGGAGAAAACCTATTTTATCTCAAAAAATAAGCATTGGAAACCTCGAACTCATGGTATGAAATCATACCCTACATATTTTAATTCCTGGAATAACATGAATAATCAATTCCCTCAACAATGTTTGTATCCTAATACAAAGTGGAACCCACCTACACAACCTGCAATTCAATATTCAACCCCTTGGACTTCATGGGAACCACACTCAAGACAACAATCCCCTTGGTCTTCGGGTTAGAGAAATCATTATCTAGGGAACCCGTTTCCCCATAATCAAGAACCCCATCCATAGTATCAGCAGCTGAAACTACAACTCCCTAACAATATTGCACCAATGGGTGCACCACTTCGCCCTCAACTACATGCTCAACCTAACCCAAATCCTAATAATAAGGAAGTGCAACAATTTGAAACTTCCAAAATGCCACCTTATTGCATTTCCCCTGTCTCTTACAATGACTTTCATTTATGATTAGTGAGGGTAGTGGAACCTATTTTCATTGAGGATGTTCCATCCCATGTGACCGAAGATAGAATGAAGCAACGACTTGAGAATTCATTCAGCACATCAATCCCGATTATTGAGGATGTTGAAACAACAACTGAAACACATGATAAAACACTAGCTGAAACACTTGCAGAGACACGTACTAAGACTCAAGATACACAATTTTTGAGAGAACGACCATATCTGAAACATTTGACCTTGCAGAAAGCAGTGGAACAACCTTATTTCAATATCCTAGGAGAATTGAAAAATCTTTATGTAAAGATTCCACTACTATAAGGCCTACACGATGTACCTATCTATGCTAAGAGTGTTAGAGATATGGTTGTCAAAAATCCAGGAAGGAATCCTAAGGATCGTCCTACAACACATGTAGTGCAGAAGTTATATGAAATTATGATGGGAAGGCATCCATTGGCTAAATTAGATGACCCAGGTAAGCCCACTGTTACAGTATATTTTGGGCATACCCAGATCCCCAACATTTTGGTTGATTTAGGTGTTGTAATAAATGTTATGACCATTGAGACTATAAAGAAATTGGGACTCACCAATATCGGTCCTAACCCTACCATATTAGAAATGGCTAATAGATCTATGATCAAATCTGAAAGAATCTTGAATAACCTGGTGGTATTCGTTGACTCGTGGGAATACCTTGTGGAGTTCCTTGTGTTACATCCTAATTTGCAGCTGGGGGACACCCATTAATCTTTTGGATACCATGGTTAGCTACGATTGATGAATGTTTCAGTTGTATATCAAGATCCATGATGAATTATGATGGAATTGATATAAAAAACATGACCTTATATCCTCCAACTCGACCAAGCTTAGATGTTGAAACTCCATTATGGATGGATTTGGAGGAAGAGGAAGGTACTCAACCATTGCTAACAAATCGGAGGGACAATGTATATCACCAAACACGCATATCAAATATTGAACAGTACCTTAAATGAACTAGAACAAGAAGAACTTACTAAAGAGACCCTAGTCAGTAATGTTGAAACAATCCCAGTAATCAAAAACTCAAAAAATATTCCTATAGAAATTGAAACAGGGAAGACATTGAATATTAATCCTAATATGAAGGCTAATGAACTGGAACGTCTGGTTACATTAATGAAAAAGTATAAGATGGATTTTTATTAGAAATATACAGACATTAGGGGTATCCCCTTAAGACTGTGTACTCACCACATTTATATAAAAAATAATTCTAGGAAAGTATGCCAACCTCAATGTAGAATGAACCCAAACTTAAGAGACATTGTGAAGGAAGAGATTCAAAAGCTCTTAGAGGAAAGTTTCATCTATCCTATTTCGTATAGTGAGTGGGTTTCCCCACTAGTGATCATACCCAAGGAAAATGGAAAATGGTGGATTTTTGTAGATTATAGAGAATTGAGAAAAGCAACATAAAAACACCACTTCCCTTTAGCATTTATCGATAAGGTCTTAGGTACCTTTTATGAATTTTTTGTTTAGTTTCCTGGATGGTTATAGCATATATAATCAGATCCAAATTTCCCCTGAAGATAAAGATAAAACCACCTTCACTTGTCCTTGGGGTGCCTTTTCATATAGGGTGCTTCCTTTTGGGTTATGTAATGCACTATCTACATTTCAGCGAGCTGTAATCAGAATCTTTTCTGAGATGGTAAATGATTGCATGGAAATATTTATGGATGAATTCACTCTATATGGTAGTAGTTTTGACAAATCTTTAAGAAATTTGGAAAACGTTTTAGAACGCTATGAATAGACCCACCTATCCTTGAGTACTGAAAATTCTCATATGATGATGAGTGAGGGTATATTTCTTGAGAAGTTTATCTCTACTGCATAAATCTAGGTAGATCCATATAGAATAAAGGTAATTGAAAACATTCCTACTCCTGTATCACAAAAATAAGTATGTAGTTTTCTTGGACATGTTGGCTACCATAGAATATTTATAGAATTTTTTCTAAATTGGAATCTCCTTTATTCACTCTATTAATGAAGGATGCACAATTTGTTTGGACAAATTCATGCCATAAAAAATTTGCAAAACTAAACAAAAATATGTCGATGACACCTACATTAAGAGGGCCTAATTGGGCCTTTCCTTTTCACATTTCTTCTGATGCATTAGATACTGCTATTGGAGAAGTCTTGACACAGCAGGGAGGTCACACCCCATATGCCATCTATTATGTTAGTGAGAATCTGGCCCCTACTGAACTAAACTACATAGTGATAGAAAAATAATTCCTTTCTATTGTTTGTGCCATTCATAAATTTAGACATTACATCATCGGGTATTCTACTTTTATGCTTACTGATCACTCGACTATTAAATATTTAATGAATAAACCTATTACTAATGCTCGAGTTACTAGGTGGTTGTTGTTGTTACAATAATTTGATATAACTATTGTTGATAGACTAGAAAAAGGAAAATGTGGTTGCGGACTTCCTTTCTCGACTAACTTATAATGAAGATAATTGACCAGCCGAGGACTCTTTTCTTGGAAAACACTTGTTCGTAGTCTTAGCATATTCCCCATGGTATGCATATATCACTAGTTATTTGATTGCAAGTAAGATTTCAATGCACTTATCAAAATGATAAAGAAGAAGGATCATACAACAGAGTGTTAGATACTGTTGGATTGAGGTCATCTCTTCTACATAGGGCCTAATTTGGAAATCAGATGTTGTGTGAGGGAAGATGAGATTCATAGCATCCTGAAGGATTTCCATGATAATCCCTATGGGGGGCATTTTTTTTAAGAACAGGGTATTTTTTTCCAACCATGTTTTAGGATGTGAAGAAATATGCTCAAGCCTGGGATATTTGCCTAAGGATGGGCCAACCAAATAGATTGGATGAGATGCTTCTTCAACCACAGTTAGTGGTTGAACCTTTTGACAGATGGGCTCTGGATTTTGTAGGTCGTACCAACCCTCCTTCAAAATAAAAGTTTTATATTTTGGTTTGCACAGATTACATGAGTAAGCGGGTGGAAGATGTGGCTTTGGTAAAATCCAATCCTCAATCTGTGAAAGATTTCATTTATGGAAAGATATTCACCTGCTTTGGAGTACCCACAGAGATAGTAACAGATGGAGGACCATAGTTTGTATCCCATAAAATGGAATCCCTATTTCAGAAATATCATATTCAACATCGAATAACCTCACCATATCACCCACAATCCAATGGCTAGGTGGAAAGCATGAATAAGGTAATTGACGCTATCCTTACAAAAATAGTGAAGAATCACCACAAGGATTGGGATGAAAGGCTTCTAGAATCATTATGGGCCAATTGTACTACATGTCGCAACACTACAAGTGTCTCCCCATATGAACTAGTGTATAGAAAGAATGTTGTTTTTCCCATTGAATTCTAGATCAAAGTCCTTAAGAAAACTATAGAAGAAAATATGGACTTAATAGAGGATCAGAGGAACCGGTTGAATCAATTAAATGATCTAGATGAGAATTGCACAACTTTTGTACATCACATGGCTTTAATTCAATAGAAACCCTCCAAATTGTTGATGTATTTGTAACTTCGGAATGTATTCATCTATGTATCTTATATCTTGTAACCTGATGTTTATTCTGAGATGTATCTATTATGTAACTGAGTCATTATGTCATGCCCCAATGGTCCGATCGGGAGAATCTATATTGTAAACAAGTCATTTCAAGTCATTGTGGGTAACCCTCCTATTGTTTAAGGGTTAAAGGTCTTGTAGTTCTGGGGCACTAGGGTTATTAGACTCACTTGGTGAAGTTGGCCCTAGTAGGGTTTTAGTCATGTCGGGAAGTAGTATAAATAGAGAAGTGACTTCTCTATTTATCACACATGACATACACACATAAGTGTAGCGCATAGTTGAGGAAGGAGAAGACACTGGGGCTAGATAAGAAGAAGGTTACTGTTGTCGGGAGATCGCTTACTATTTTGGGATTTTCTATTTCGGTGATGATTCTATCTCTGAGGAAGTTGTGGGGTTTTCTCCATTTATGGTTTCCCAGAGGAAAAACACTGTGTTCATTGTCTCTTGTGTTTGATTTTTGTGCTTGTTATTCTCTTAGTTAAAGATGCTAATAATGCTAGCTTAATGTTGAAAAACTAACATGGTATCAGAGCTAACCTAAGAAGAAGACATTGTGTAGCTACGGGAACTAGGGATTCCTATTTTTTTTATATTCCTCCACATATTTTCAGCAAACGTAAGGTGGAATAACTCTCCTCCTTAGAGCGCATCTTTCTATTGAAGCAGAATCCAATTTTGAGGTTTTTCAGTTTTGGACCCGACACTACTGCTGGAAATTAGGGCTTTTCACAGAAGAGGAATTTTTCACTGATCCTAGGCATGGATTGATCTCCTCCCCAAAATAAAAGTTAGGGATCAATTTCAAAGCATTTGGTTGGGTAGAACTCCGGAAAAGAAAAACCCTAATTTGCTCTTGATCCAGCACTATAGGATTTCAGCTCCAAATCCAGATTCGACATCTTGACCTGATAAGATCTAAATATTTTGTATTTACATTTGAGGTTCTTAATTAAGATGTCTAATCATACCAAGCTTGATGAAAAGCTTGAGGGAGCTGATAACTTCTGAGCCTGGAAGTATAGGATCTCCCTGGTCCTGGAAGAGAATGAGTTGGACTCCTACATCCATGAGGAGGTTCTAGTTCCATAGGTAGATGAGACTAAGGACTTGCATAAGAAGAAGTTGGTTATGGAAAAGAGGATCATTGCTGATTCTATCAAGGATCACCTTATCCCACAGGTGTCCTCTCTCAAGACACCTAAAGCTATGTTTGATGCCCTAACCAAATTGTTTGAAGGGAAGAACATAAACCGGAAGATGACTCTGAGGAATCAATTGAAGAATGTGAAGATCCAAAAAGTAGAGACCATCCATTCTTACTTCACAAGGGTTTCTTAGATCAAAGAACAATTAGAAGCAGTAGATGAAGAAGTGGAGAATGCATAAATTGTGATGACCACCTTGAATAGTCTCCCTAGGACATGGGACTCCTTCATTCAAGGGATCTATGCTAGAAAGAAGTTAGTCAAGTTCAACAGACTGTGGGAAGAATGTTCTCAAGAAGAAGCTCAGATAGCAGCTCGAGAAGAGAAGATGGGAAGTGAATATCAAGCTCTCACAGTACAATCCAAGAAACCCAGATCTAGCCATCACAGAAGTAAGTACTCTCATCATAGAAATAACTCTAGAAAGCCTAGAGATAGGTCTAAGTACATTTGATATACATGTAATGAAAGAGGACACTTTGATAGAGATTTTCCGAAGAACAAAAGTAACTCTCACAAGAAGAAGGGAAACAAAAGAAGACATCATGCTCATGCTGCAAAGGATGATGAACCTTCATCCAAGAGAACCAGATATGGAAGTGAAGATTCTTCAAGTGAGGATGAATATGTTTTGATCTCCGCTCTCACGGGAAACATAACTCATGGAAGTGATGATTGGATTATAGATAGTGGGGATTCCAAACATATGACTGGATTCAAGGAATCCTTTGTGAGACTATCAAAACATGAATCACCTCACAAGGTGAATCTAGGAGATGACTACCAATATCCAATAAAGGGTAGTGGGGAATCTTCCTATAAGCTAGACTCTGGAAAGTCTATAACAATGAAGGAAGTTTTGTTTGTGCCAGGACTCAAGAAGAACCTTCTCTCCATATCAGCATTAGATGCAAAAGGAATTAGGGTTGCATTCATAGATGGTCAAGTTATTATGTGGCCAAAAGGAAAGACTATTGATGATTCAATAGTGATTGGTGAACAAGAAGGAGGTTTGTACAAATTGAAGGGCCATATAGAACAAGCCTTAGTCCATGACACAGTAGAGCCAAATGAACTATGGCACAGAAGACTTGTACATGTGCATTACAGAGCACTACCTTTTGCAAGAAAAGCTGTTGAAGGTCTTCCAGAAATACAAGCAAAACATGATGGGGTTTGCAAAGGATGTGCAAAAGGAAAGAACACAAAGAAGACATTTCCAAGTAGCGAAAGAAAAGCAAAAGAAATCTTGGAAATCATCCACTCCGATGTATGATGTCCTATGTCATCAAGCTCACTAAGCGGGTATGCATATTATGTTTCTTTTATTGATGATTTTTCTAGGAAGACATGGGTTTACTTCATGAAGAACAAAGACGAAGTATTCAGCAAGTTCAAGGAATTCAAAGCCTTGCTCGAGAATCACACTGAAAAGAAGATCAAGACTTTTCGATTAGACAATGGTGGAGAATTCACTTCGAATGAATTCAAATAGCTATGTAAAGAATCAAGGATTAAGAGGGAGTTGTCCACTCCTTATAATCCACAATAGAATGGGATTGTGGAATGAAAGAACAAAACTATCATGGAAGCTGCAAGAGCTATGCTTCATGATCAAGATATTCCTATGCATCTTTGGGTGGAAGCTGCCAGAAAAGCGGTGTATGTACAGAACCATACTCCACATAGAGTACTTGAGAACAAGACTCTTGAAGAAGTATTCTTTGGAAAGAAACCAGAAGTCATCCATCTTAGAATATTCGGTTGTCATGTGTACATACACATTCCAAAAGAGAGAAAACAAAATTAGATCCTTCAGGAAAGAAGGGTACATTTGTGGGATACTCTGAAAGATTGAAGGCTTACATAATATATTTCCCAGGATACAAAAGATTGACATCAGCAGGGATGTAACATTTGATGAAGACATAGCTTACAACAAATCCAGAAAGAGGCCTACTCAAGAACCTGAAGAAGTAGAAGCACCCAGAATTCATGATACAACCATGAATGAAGAAACTCAAGAAGAAGATCGAAAATTTGAAGAACGACAAAGACCTGTAGATCCACCTCTAGAGAAGAATAATCATAAGAGCAAACCTGCTTGGGTACATGAAATTATCCAAGGTGCAGAAAGATACGGGGCTCCAGAAGAGAAGCCCAGAGAAAGAAAGAGGACCATATCTTGTTCTGAGTATGTAGCTTTACTATGTGATTTCATTGATAAAGAACCTTCCAGTTATGAAGAAGTGGCAGAATGGAAAGAATGGAAGGATGCTATGATCGAAGAATACCAATCGATCATGAAGAGTGATGTTTGGGATGTTGTCCCAAGACTAGAAGGGAAGTCAGTTGTAACTTCCAAATCGATCTACAAGATCAAGCATGCTATAGATGGTAGCATTGAAAAATATAAAGCAAGATTTGTGGCTCGGGGTTTCTCTCAGAAATAAGGAATAGATTATGAAGAAACCTTTGCACCTGTAGCCAGATACACTTCCATTAGATCAGTACTAGCTCTGGCTACAGTGATGAAATGGAAGATACACCATATGGATGTCATGACTGCTTTCTTGAATGGCGTGGTAGAAGAGGAAGTGTATGTAGAACAACCACTCAGTTTTGAGACACATGACAGAGAGTCTCATGTATGCAGATTGAAGAATGTCTTGTATGGTTTGAAACAGGTACCCAAGACTTGGTACAGAAGAATTGACAGCTTTTATCTAGTTTGGACTTTACCAAGAGTAAAGCAGATTCCAACCTGTACTACAAGGTTGAATATGGAAACCCAGTGATGCTCCTACTATATGTAGATGATCTATTTGTGACAGGCATGGATGGGTTTATTGTTGATATGAAGAGAAAGCTTGCTATCGAGTTCAAAATGAATGACTTGGGTATGATGCATTATTTCCTAGGCATGGAGGTGTGGCAGAGTGCAGATGGAATCTTCCTTGGACAAGGAAAGTATAGAGTAAAGATCCTGAAGAGGTTTGGGATAATGGACTGACAAGCCATGGACACACCTATGGCATCGAAACTGAATCTATTGAGTGATGCTTCATTAGATTTGGTTGATGCTACAATGTATCGTCAGATGATTGGGTCCTTGATGTACCTGACAAACACGAGACCAGACATTTTCTTTGCTGTGAACAGCTTGAGCCAGTTCTTGACAGATATAAGAAATTTTCACTTGATTGCTGCAAAGCATATTCTGAGGTACCTGAGGGGTACAGTCGATTATGGGCTCAAGTATGAGTCGAATCAGAAGATTAACCTGGAAGGTTATGTTGATTTAGATTGAGCAGGAAGTGCCATCGATAGGAAGAGCACTTCAGGATGTTGCTTCAATATGGGATCCGGTGTGATCTCTTGGTTTAGCAGGAAGCAATCCTATGTGGCACTGAATATAGCTGAAGCAGAGTATGTCACAGCTTGTTCAGCTAGTTGTGAGGCCGTATGGCTGCATAATCTATTGTCTGATTTATTTTATCTCCAGATGGATGCTACTTGTATACATTGTGACAACAGAGTTGTGTGAAGTTGTCATAGAATCCAATGTTCCATGACAAGTTGAAGTAGATTGAGATCAAGTATCACTATATCAGGGATATGGTGGAGAGGGGAGCAGTGAAGCTCCAGTATGTTGCAATGAATGATTAGATAGCTGATGTATTGACAAAGCCATTGGGTATGGTGAAGTTTGAGTACTTCAGGGAGAAGCTTGGTGTTCTCCAGATCGATGTTCCCTCCAAAGGGAAGTGATGAGTCCGTGATCCATTCTGACATGGGAGAGGATTAAGTTCCTTCCATGTTAAGATGTAAGGGTTGATCCATTCTGTCATGGTCAGAGGATTTAGGTTCCTTCCATGTCAGATATGAGTGCTATTTCCATTCTGGGAATGGAGGTTCCTGGTCAGTTACCAGGAAAACACAGTCTAGGACTGAGAAGCCATTCTAATGTGAGAGAGGGATGTGTTCCCACTTGATCAGATGTAAGGGCTGAACCATTCTATCATGGCTAAAGGATTAAGTTCCTCTGATCCATAGGACCTCAACTTGAGTGCATTAAAAGTTTGTTTGAAAGAATGCGTGCAACAGGTTAATTAATGGAACAACATTAACAGAAATTAAATGCTCAGAACAAGAATGAAAAACCACAACACTGATATATAGATACAAGGAAGAAAACACAGAAACAGAGTCACAAACAGAAGTTGATAACAGAGTTCACCGCCTCTAGTGGGCTACGTCTCCGGGTCCCTCTCCAATGGGTACCGATCCAATTAATGGCTTTAAATGGTACAAAATGGTTCTGGCATCAACTTCAGCATTTGCAAAAACAGAATGCTAGATAGGAAGTCTTCAAGACCTCCTCTCTGGAACTTACAACTTGGACTTCAAAAGATAAAGAAGCCAAACTATAATAGAGAAATGGTTGACTTCTAAATACAAACAACACTCTGGATAAATTGCAGCAAAAACTCTCCTGCTATCCTCTGTCTCTGTCAAAATTAACTACAGAAAACTGTAAAACAGAAGGCTGAACAGAAAGTCTTCAAGACTCCTCTCTAGAAATTACAATCAGGTCTTCAAAAGGCAAGGAATCCCATAGGTAACAGAGAATGGTTGACTTTACACTAACAGCATCTGGAATAATTTTACAGTAAACTTCCCCCTTCTTATGTACTGGCTGAAACAACTGGAATATAAAGCTTCCCCTGTATCGTGGCTAGAATCGAGCTGTTGAAGCATTCAGTGGGAGGAATCATCACCAGTTCGACTCGCCAAAATGTTACCAAAAGAGTCTGTTCCGCATCCTCCTGCCAAATTCAACCTCGTTCATCATAACCGACCATTCCATATTCCCGTAACATTACAAACAGGTTGTTCATACTACCCAAACATGGAAACAAAACTGTGCATAAAACTGCAAACCGTTTAGAAATGTCACCGCGCCATGCAATATGGCGATGCCACTTAACTACGCACCTCACTTCGTAGTGTTATGGGATGTTACCGAGCTACGCGACATGGTTATGCCCCACCGCCAGACTAGCTGCGCTTCCTTTTCACAAACGTTAAGTGGATGTACCATTGAACTATCCAATAACTATGCCACGCATAACATATGTTACATATGATGTAACTGCTACTTAACATATGTTACATGCAGACTTTGGTTATAATATCGTATCATATGATATACATATATACGTGGAACATTGTATCGATATTTTCCTCTGATGAATTCTGCCTCAATCGGCAGTCATCTGGTTTTCCATCGGGACGTCTTGTCTCTAAGTCTTCTGCAGTGGCAGATGGCACTGTCTCTAATTCTTCCACAGTGGTGGATGGCGCACCACCTCTTTTTCCCGATTCCGTTGATTTATTTTGCCGGCCCTTAAGGTTTAAGTTTCCCCCATTGTGGCTCCTTATCGCTCCGAATTTCGATCCGTTCTGAACGTCCTTTAAGTTTCCACCATTGCGGAAGGAAGAAGTTCTTGTGAGCTCCGACGTTGCGGAAGGAAGAAGCTCTTGTGAGCTCCGACGTTGTGGAAGGAAGAAGCTCTTGTGAGCTCCGATATTGCGGAAGGAAGAAGCTCTTGTGACCTCCAATGCTGTGGAAGGAGATCTTCTTCCGACCTCCGATCCTTATATTTTTGCCGTCCGATTTTTCATCCGCTGCTTCTTTGAACCATTGTACCATATTTCTTTATCTTGGATCAGTGTAACTTTGAAAAGGAATAATCCGCTGGATCATTCCTCCCCATTGGAGAGCTTTTGGACCTCCAAAATCCTGAATCATTCTGCAAGTAAGTGAGGATACAACTTCCTCACCTTTCCAATCTCCATACATCCTGCCTTGCTTAGAATCTGCATATTAGTCTCATTGTCCATGAACAAAGGAGGTTCATACCATTTAAAATTATTCACATATACAACTGCATTCGTTGGAGATAAGCTCAAACAGAAAGACTGTTTACACTTCTTTTTAAAGATCTCAAAATGGTCATAAACATAATTAAGCTTTTTACCTTTCAACCTTCCCTTGATGATTTGCAACCAAACTTGCTTTTCAACTTCAAAAGGATAATGGTTTTCATGTCTGGATTTGCAAATTTCCTGACTCGTCTCCTACTGTTCTTGCACTATCTGCTACACAGTTTCCTTTGCATCATGATGTCCACCTCTCACATCTTTTGTGTCGAAAGAAAAGTCCACAGGTGACTTCAACATATAACAAAAACAAGTCTCAAAAGGAGATTTAATGCACTGCATGTGCTGCAACTGTTCACCCCAAGCCTTACAATAATCATGAACAGTCTTTTGAATAACCATCCGATTCATGCCAAGATTTGGAAGAGGCATGCTTTGCTGCAACTGCACTTCATGTGGTACATCTCTATTAAGTGATTTACCACTTTACAATGATTCACATTTAACTGCCATTAATGCAAACTTCCTACTAGCATTCACTATCATTTTCATTTGACTTGTAGCGACTAATGCTAGATTTGTTTTCATATGATGTGCACGAACAATATATTCCACACCACCTTTAAAAAGATGATATTTGTTCTTCTCTCTTTAAAGACTGCTTTCGGGTCATACAAATATGGACTCCCAAGTACAATTCCACAAATTTCAAGTGGTACTACATCTAGTTCTACCTCATCCATAAACTTTTCAGAGATTGCGAATTTCAAAACACATTTCTTTGTAACTTGCAATTGTGTATCATTAGTAACCCAACCAAGAGGATAGGTTTTTTCATGAGGCATAGTAACTAAATGCAATTTCTTAACCACTTCTTCTAATACCAAATTCACTTGAGAACCACTATCAAACAATGTGTCAACCTTTGTATGATTTGTAATGACACAAACATGAAACAGTTCACTTCTTCTTTTATCACTTTGCATAGAAGTAGATAACAGATTTGTACTTGTATTGGCACATGAATTAGAACTTGAACTTGCATCAATGGAAAGAGATATACCTTTATCTTTACCTCGGATCCCTATTGCTGTGATCTTAGTCTCATCACCTGAATCAGATCCCAAGTCTTGAATTATTGCTGCAGTAGCTGCTTGATTATCCTTATCTTTGTTTTTATTTCTTCCCATCCACTTAGGCTTTAATTCTGGATGAAGTTTCCAACACCTAGAAACATCATGCCCTTTCTGACAATGTGAGCATGTGGGTCTCTCACCCTCTTTCGTGATGGTAGCTGTTTCATTTCCCTTATCTTTGCTTTTATCTTTGCTGTCAAATTTAGATGACTTATTCATAAATGAATCATCATCAAGATTACCCCTAGCTTCTAAATGTGTAGCTTGAACACATGCATCATCCAAATTACTGGGGTTAAAAAATCAACAAAGTATGTCGCAAATAAGAATGCATGCCACCAATATATTTAAGAAGAGTTTCTTGCATATCCAATGCAACATTCAATGCAATAGCCTTCTTTCTGAATTCATGAGTATAATCTTGAATGCTTTGTCCTTTAGTTTGTCTAAACATTTTCCAACTCATGGTTAATTGCTGCATGTGACCTAAAGGATAAAATTGCTTTCTTAATACTTCGATGAATTCATTCCAAACTGAAATAATTTTACCATTCTTTCGAAGATCTTGCTAAATCTTGCTCTCCCACCAAGTAAGAGCCATTCCACTCATCCTCAAAGTGGCCAATTGAATCTTGGAAGGGTCATCATTAATGCCTTGCATCCTGCAATATACTTCAAGCTGCTTGATCCAATTGTCTAATTTTTTAGCATCGACATCTCCATTATAAATAGGTAATTCAAATTTTACATCCAATTTGAAATAAGGAATATTAGGACTTGAATTATTTGAATGAGAAGTTTGAGAAGAAGAGAAAGTCTGATTAGTGTCAGGAGGATCACCATCACCTCCTATGCCTTTACCCTTTTCTTCCGGCTTCACTTCTGCATCTCTGGATGAAGATCCTTCTTCTTTCTTCTTCCTTTCTACTCGCTCATCAAGTAGAATTTCCATCATGGATTTCATGCTCATAAAAGCCTCCAAAAACTCAGTTTCATAAATAACAGGTTTTTCCCGTTCGGTATGCCCTTCTTCTTCCCCTCGTGGATAAGACATGGTTCTTGAGAATGTTCTCCTGGAGCCAATCTCAGGATCTCCTTCAACTAATTATCCTTCACCAACCTTTGACCTGGACCTGGTAAGCATTCACAAACTTGCACAACAGTCAACCAGCTCTGATACCATAATATGATCTGTAGGACCTCAACTTGAGTGCATTAAAAGTTTGTTTGAAAGAATGTGTTCAACAGGTTAATTAATGGAACAACATAACATAAATTAAATGCTCAGAATAGGAATGAAAAACCACAACACTGATAGACAGATACAAGGAAGAAAACACAAAAACAGAGTCACAAACAGAAGCTGATAACGGATTTCACCCCCTCCACTAGGCTACGTCTCCGGGTCCCTCTCCAATGGGTACCGATCCAATTAATGGCTTTAAATGGTACAAAATGGTTCTAGCATCAACTTCAGCATTTGCAGAAACAGAATGATGGACAGGAAGTCTTCAAGACCTCCTCTCTGGAACTTACAACTTGGAATTCAAAAGATAAAGAAGCCAAACTATAACAGAGAAATGGTAGACTTCTAAATACAAACAGCACTCTGGATGAATTGCAGCAAAAACTCTCCTGCTATCCTCTGTCTATGTCAAAATTAACTACAGAAAATTGTAAAACAGAAGGCTGAACAGAAAGTCTTCAAGACTCCTCTCTAGAAATTACAATCGGGTCTTCAAAAGGCAAAGAAGCCCACGGGTAACAGAGAATGGTTGACTTTACACTAACAGCATCTGGAATAATTTTATAGTAAACTTCCCCCTTCTTCCGTATTGGCTGAAACAACTAGAATATAAAGCTTCCCCTGTATCGTGGCTAGAATGGAGCTGTTGAAGCGTTCAGTGGGAGGAATCGTCGCCGGTTCGACTCTCCAAAACGTTACCAAAAGAGTCTGTTCCACATCCTCCTGCCAAATGCCAACTCGTTCATCATAACTGACCGTTCCATATTCCCGTAACATTGCAAAAAGGCTGTTCATACTACCCAAACATGGCAACAAAACTGTGCACCAAACTGCAAACCGTTTAGAAATGTCACCGCGCCATGCAATATGGCGATGCCACTTAACTGCGCACCTCACTTCGCAGTGTTACGGGATGTTGCCGAGCTACACAACATGGTTATGCCCCACCACCAGACTAGCTGCACGGCCTTTTCACAAATGTTAAGTGAATGTACCATTGAACCGTGCAATAACTATGCCACATATAATATATGTTACATATGATGTAACTACTACTTAACATATGTTACATGCGAAATTTGGTTATAATATCATATCATATGATATACATATATACGTGGAACATTGCACCGATATTTTCCTCCGATGAATTCTGCCTCAATTGGCGGTCATCTGGTTTTCCATCGGGACGTCTTGTCTCTAAGTCTTCTACAGTGGTGGATGGTGCTGTCTCTAATTCTTCCACAGTGGCGGATGGTGCACCACCTCTTTTTCCTGATTTCATCGATTTATTTCGCCCGCCCTTAAGGTTTAAGTTTCCCCCGTTGTGGCTCCTTATCGCTCCGACTTCTGATCCGTTCTGAACGTCCTTTAAGTTTCCACTATTGCGGAAGGAAGAAGTTCTTGTGAGCTCCGATGTTGCAGAAGGAAGAAGATCTTGTGAGCTTCGATGTTGCGGAAGGAAGAAGATCTTGTGAGCTCCAACGTTGTAGAAGGAAGAAGCTCTTGTGACCTCTGATGCTATGGAAGGAGATATTCTTCCGACCTCCAATCCTTATATTTTTGCCGTCTGATTTTTCATCCGCTGCTTCTTTGAACCATTGTACCATATTTCTTTATCTTGGATCAATGTAACTTTGAAAAGGAATAATCCACCAGATCATCCTCCCATGTTAGATGTGAGTGTTGGCCATTCTAACTAGTAGGTTAGATGTAAGGGCAACTGCCATTCTGGGAATGGAGGCACCTGGTCAGTTACCAGGTATCTCGGTCTGGGACTAGGGCCCATTTTGATGCGATGGTAGGATTAGTTCCTCCATGATCAGATGTGAGTGCATTCCCTTCTGATGTGGTGCTTTCGAGCATGGTCGGATATAAGTGCAGATCCCTTTCGATGCGGTGCTTTCGAGCATGGTCGATTGTAAGTGCTGAGCCCTTTCGATGAGGTGCTTTCGAGCATGGTCGACTATAAGTGTTGTGCCTTTCTGACAGGATGAGGTTGGATGTAAGTGCAGAGCCTTTCTGATGCGATGTGCTTGCACATGGTTGGATATAAGTGTTGATCCATTCTGGCGTGATGTGTTTACACATGGTCAGATGTGAGTGTTGGGCCTTTCTGACAGGATGAGTTCAGATGTGAGTGCTGGGCATGCCTTTCTAACATGATGAGGTCAGATGTAAGAGCTGGGCGGGCCATTCTAACTTAAGTGTCAGATATAACCACTGATGAATACCTGCATGAAGGGTAGTCCTAAAGGATTGACTCTATAGAACTTTCTGTGACAAGAAGAATCGAGATAGAACCATTATGACATAGCATGTGATGATGATCCAGATCAAGTGATCTAGATGTGATGATCCAGACTTGATGATGATCTAGATCAAGTGACAATCCAGTTGTGATGATGATCCAGACTCGATGATGATCTAGATCAAGTGATCTAGATGTGATGATCCAGATCAAGCGATGATCCAGATGTGATGATGATCCAGCAGTCATGATGGTGCAGATCCTGTGATGAATAAGAATTGAAGAAGAAGATGACTTGAAGAATCGAAGATGAAGAAGAATTGAAGACTTTAAGACTAAGAAGACTTGAATATGAAGATGACAAGATGATCCAGTTGATGCAGAGAAGAAGACCAATGCTAAAAATTGTGTCGAAAGAATACCTTCCTAGTTAAGAGGGAGTGTTGATGTATTTGTAACTTCGGAATGTATTCATCTATGTATCTTATGTCTTGTAACTCGATGTTTATTCCAGGATGTATCTATTATGTAATTGAGTCATTATGTCATGCCCTGATGTTCCGATCGGGAGGATCTATAATGTAAACAAGTCATGTCAAGTCATTGTGGGTAACCCTCCTATTGTCTAAGGGTTAAAGTCCCCGCAGTTCCGAGGCACTAGGGTTATTAGACTCACTTGGTGAAGTCGGCCCTAGTAGGGTTTTAGTCATGCCAAGAAGCAGTATAAATAGAGAAGTGACTTCTCTATTTAGCACACATCACATACACACTCAAGTGTATCACATAGTTGAGGAAGGAGAAGACACTGGGGCTAGATAAGAAAAAGGTTACTGCTTTTGGGAGATCACTTACTATTTTGGGATTTTCTATTTTGGTGCTGATTCTATCTCTGAGGAAGTTGCAGGGTTTTCTCCATTTATGGTTTCTCTGAGGAAAAAAATTGTGTTCATTGTCTCTTGTGTTTGATTGTTGTGCTTGTTATTCTCTCAGTTAAAGATCCTAATAATGCTAGCTTAATGTTGAAAAACTAACACAAATGGCATGACAAGTTTATAAAGAAGAAGGAATTTTGTGAAGGAGACTGGTCTTTATTATATGATTCACAATTCAAAGAGGATTTTAAGGGAAAATTGCATGGCAAGATGATTGGGACCCTACAGAATAGATAAGGTATTCGACAATGGAACTGTCTTTTTGACCACTATCAATGAAAATCAGATGCCCTTGTTTGCGAATGATCATCAGCTACGACTTTATTATAAACCCATTTCAAATGATGTGTTCATATCTCATGTTGCAGTTGATCTAGATTGTCAATTGATACAAGAGTAGGTATTTTTCCCTATTTATGAGAATCTTTAAAATTTACTACAATTCCACACATAAAATTGTATATAAATAAATGGTTAATTTCTTTTGTTTCTTTTAAGCTTTGATTAGTTTGTAGTTTTGATAATTGTGTACAGCAATACACGCAAAGGTTCAGTAAGAGGGAAGAAATTGCGCTGGGAGAAGAAATTGTGGGAATTTTGGATGATCCTTCTCAACTTGAATTACTCCTTGTAAGGAAAAGTGAACAGAATTGCAAACCTCTGTCGAAAGTCCATCATCTTCCCCATGCTTTAACCAAAATTCCGTCCATTTTTTTTTTAATGGAGACTCCACTAAACTGCCTATTTTTATCCATTGAAACTCCACTAAACTAGCTATATTTTGTCGTAACTCCACTCTGTTTCCTCCAAAATAGACATTTTTCTGCTGTAACTCCATTCTTTTTCTGTTGCAACTCCGCTACTTTTTACACTCTAACTCCTCCAATATTTTTGCTAAAATCTCACTAAAATCTTGTCACATCTTGGGTGGATTTCCACCCAAATATTTCTATTTTATGATGTGATTCTGCTAAAGATCCACCACCCCTCTACAGTTCATATAAGTAACGTCAAATATTTCATTTGTCTTCCACGTGTCCTTGAAATTAATGCTAACATGAACATGTTCAATCTGTTCATTAAACTACGACCAACTTGTTCTGCGAAGACGCGTATGTAATTATGTCCCTCTCATTTTTTTTGGAATCAAAGGAAACCACCTAGGAAATATGACGGTTCGATATGACAATGAAAAGGTATGAGTTCTAATTATAAGAATGATTAAGCATGAATTGATATGGTGATAATTATTATATTACTCATTTTAATCCCTTCCAATCTCACGTATGTTGGAGTCATGATCCAACTTACACACTTTATTTGGTCAATTTTGGCCTAATTAACCACTATCCTAAGTTTAATAGACTTAATTTGCATTAGATGAGCACGCCATGACATCAGCATGAGCACTCCCATGCCTTCCTTCAATCAAGAAGGCCAACTAAGACTTCTCCTTCAATCGAAGAGGCTAATTGGGCTTCCTCCTTAAAACATGGAGCAATTCTGGGGTGATCCGAGTGTCATAAGTGCACCAAATTGTTAACTGATTGTTGTTTCACCTAAAAATTAGTTAAGGTGAGTTGTAAACGTGCCTCCATCATCAAATTGTCTATTTTGGGATGATTGGGATGAACCAGAGTGAACTAATGCACCTCCAACCACTTCTGATGACCAGTATCACTTCAGTTAACTTCATCAGAGCTACTTGGAGTTAGTGATGCACTACCACCTACTATTTGGCATGCAGCGACATGTGTCTAGGTTACATTCAGTTAGACTCAGTCATCTATTAAACTTTGATTCAGTTAGGACTCAGTGTGAGTCAATCATGGCTAGATTAGTGGTTAACTAAGTGTGTCTAATGTTGCTTACATTCAGTTAAGCTACACCCATCCATGCAATTTGAATGACCTCCTAGTGAATTCCAATTGGCTTGGAATTCATGTATTCAGCATGACATTGTATTGTATTATTCATTCTATTATTGATTATACCGAGCTGCAACCTCCTATTGCAGTACCGTTACATCATTTCATGTCTAATTTGTCTTGAATCTCTTATGAGTATGTGCTTTGTCTCAATATTGTTGTGATAGAATTAATATGGTATCAGAGCCACAATGGGACGAAGCTATTTATTCAAGAAAAACATTTTTTTTGTTGGATATAGCATGCAAAATTGAGCAAAAAGCTCAAAATATTTCCAGCACTGCACCAGAAGCTGAATGTTTACCAATTAATACCCCAAGTAAAGGAATTTTTTATCAAGATTGCTTGATCAATTATGTTGGGTGTGATGAAAAAATTAAATGTGTAGGATGTCCAACCTTACAGTGACTTTATTGTGTTGATTGTAGGTTTTTATAGGTTTTTCACTGCATTCGCTACACCAACTCCATGAATTCTTCTCTAGATCCTCTCACCTCCTTCAATTACCACCAATGGAAGGAGGATATGGAGATTCAACTCCATTCAAGAGGACTCTACCGGGTCACAATGAACACAAAATTAGAGCCTAATGCTGCTACTGAGAAGATAAAATACTAGAATAAGCTGGGTGAGGCTTATGCTTTCCTTTGCTTTTCTATATCCAGGGATATTCTTTACCAAGGAGATTTGGGATCATCTCACTACCTTGTTTGATAAACAAGATGATCTTCAGATCTATCAGCTTGAGAACAAGTTTATTTCCTTGAATCCAAGTAGCTTCAAATCCATGAATGGATTTTTCACAAAATTCAAACATTTGGTGCTCCAGTTAAAGCAGTGCAAGATTGATAAGGATGATGATCAGCTCATCCTAGCTATCCTCTCAAAACTTGGTCCGAATAATTCAGTATTTTTTTCAACATTAGATATTGGGAACCTAACAATCCCAAATTGGAATATTCCTTCATTGGATGCCTTCATCAAGACCCTTACAAACAAGCATGACAAGCTTGTATAGATGGGGATCCTTAGATCCTCAAAAGATCAAACTTTGTTTTCTTTGGGGTCAAAATCTTCGTAGGGAAAAGGCAAGTAGAATAATCCAAAGGCTAAATTTGATGCTCCAAAACCTAAAGAAAAGAACCAACAGCAAGAAGATCCTCCCAACTCAAAGAAACACAAGAACAAAGGACATAAAAGAAAGGATAAATTCAAGTGTTCCTACTATGGGAAGGGCTTCCATCCTGAAAATTCCTGCATGAAGAAGAAGCTTGATGAGATGACTCTCCTCTTCGAGAGAAACAATATCAATCTTCCGGAGAGTGTTTGGAAGAGAGATAACCAAGATCAGGATACCTAGAAAGAAAGAAGTCATTATTTCATGGCAAGAACCTCGAAGCCCAATGCTCTCCGCATAGAATCTAGAGATTCAAATAATATGATGGAAAGCAGAGACTCCTTATCATCCTTGGACACTGAAAAAAGCATTCCCATCCACATGGGAGATGACTCTACCATCATTTCATACAGTAACTCTTGAGCATGGAACCTTTTTTTATGTTTTATATGTACCATCCTTGGCCTCCAACCTCCTAAGTGTATATCAAATGACTCATACTGGAATCCCCAAGTGAGTAACTTTCATCCCCAATGATGTAGAAATAACTGAGATTGCATCTGGAAAGCTTGTTGCAAAAGGATTAGCAAACCATCATGCTAAGGCCTATGAATTTTCCCAGTGAATGCAAAGCCCACCGCTCTTATGACTCATGCAAATGAGGTCATTAGGATTTGGCATGAGAGGTTCATTCATTTGAACTTCAATTAATTGCAGAAAATTCAGAAAAATTCCACGGTTGAAGGCCTCCCAGCTATCAAATCTACCAAATAAAATTACAAGGGTTGTATTGTCGGTAAACACCCTGAGCACAAGTTTGATCGAGGGAAGGAAAGCTGAGTAAAAAGTATTTTGGAGCTGATTCACTCTGATATCAGTAGACATATGCCAACCACATCCATGAATGGATCCCAGTATGTACTCACCTTCATATATGATTTTTCTAGATACACTTGGTTTTTCTTCATCAAGAAAAAATATGAAGTGTTGGAGAAATTCATTGAATTGAAAGCACTGGTTGGGAATGGCTCTGAGAGAAAGATCAAATATCTATGATATGATAATGGAGGGGAATATATTAGTTCTGAATTTATGTATATATGTTCAAACAGTGGGATCAAGATCCAACATTCCATTCCCTACACTCCCCAGCAGAACGGTGTAGCGAAGAGAAAGAATCGGGCACTCAAGGAGATGACCACATGCATGCTGGAATCCAAAAGTTTGGCTGAAAATTTGTGGGTTGAGGCCATGAATACATTCAAAACATATTACCTCACTCCTTTTTGAAATGCAAGACTCCTTTCGAAGCCTATTTTGGACACAAGCCGGATGTGTCAAATTTCAAGGTGTCCGGGTCCACTGCATGGGATCGAATTCTGCTTGACAGGAGAAAATATTTGCAACCGCAAAGCATTGAATGTTTGTTAATTTGATATCCATAAGAATATAAGGGATTAAATCTTCTGAATATTAGAACAAAACAAATTTTCATTGAAAGAAGTGTCAAATTTGATGAGCCTCTCCAAGAGGTAGAACTAGTTGAAGAAACTTCTGCTGAAATTCCCTCCTGTTCTACTGATCAATTGGGTAATGAAAGTGGGAGTGAAGGTTATGATTTTTCTGATATGATATCTGATATTAGTGAGAAAAAAACATCAGGTTCAGAATAATATTTTTATATGCCAAATCATCTTCCAGCTTGGGCCAAAAAGACACTATCTTCCGTCGGGAAAAACATTGGAAATCCTGTAGATCCAAGAAGAACCCAGTATGATTTTCAAAGAGCAGGTATTTATCTCTCTTGTCGTGAATAATTGTTGTATGAGACATGTTATTTAATTATTGGATAATATCCTAAGTCCTAATACCATTCTCAGAAAGATCTGATATGGCAAGCTGCTATCGACGAAGAGTTTAATTCTGTTCGTAAAAATGCTACTTGGGAGCTAGTTTCTCTTCCACCTAAGAGGAAATTAGTTTAATGCAAGTGGGTGTTTCAGACAAAGGTTTCTACTGATGGAAAAACCTAAAAATTTAAGACAAGGCTGGTTTCAAAAGGGTTCTCCCAGGTCCAAGGTGTGGACTATCATGAGACCTTTGCACCGATGGAAAAGATGAGCTCCATCTACCTAGTTTTGGCCATTGCGGCATCCAAGCACTGGGAGGTGCATCAAGAGTACCTTTATACATGGAGACCTTCATGAGGAGATATAAACAAAGCATCCCAAGGGATAAATTTCATATTCTTCTTTGGTTTTCAAATTACAGAAGTCATTATACGGGTTGAAACAGGCCCTAAGATCATGGTATGCCAAGATGGATGCCTTTCTGCTTTCACAAAAAATACAAAGATGCAAATCATATCCAAATGTGTACCTACAGAAGTATGATGTTAATTTACTTATAATTGTTTTATATGTTTATGATATTTTGATTACAGGAAGTACACTTGCTTCCAATACCTTCATTAAAACTGCCCTTCATGATGCATTTGAGATGAGCGATTTGGGTCTCTTAAAGCAATTTTTCGGGCTTGAAATATCCCAATACTTTGATGGGATAATGGTAACTCAATATAAATACATTTCAGACCTGTTAATTAAGTTTAACATGGATGAATGCAATCCTTCCCCATTTATTTTCCTCTCAGGGATCAGCCTTGAAGAGGGAAAAAACACTCCACCCATGGATTGCACTATCTACCGCCAACTGATTGGTAGCTTGCTTTACTTGACACATTCATGGCCTGATATTTTCTATGTCATGAATGCTATATCAAGATACATGTGGTAGCCTCATGATATTCATTGGAAGGCAACCAAGAGGATACTTCAGTACATTCAGGGCACAAGATCCTACGGCATTCATTATGCTGCAGATTCTGAGCTAGAGTTGGTTGGTTATACAGATTAAGATTGGGCAGGGGATTCCATAGATCGAAAGTCCACTTCCAGGTATGTATTCATGTTTGATGGTGGACCCATTTTTTTCTCTAGAAAAAAGTAGGCTTCCATTGCATTTTCTTCAGCAGAGGCCGAGTACAAGGGAGCAGTGAATGCTTGCATCCAAGATGTTTGGTTGCAAGGAATTCTTTCAAAGTTTGAGATTAGTAGTACTTTGTCCGCAGTCATATTTTGTGACAATCAAAGTGCTATTAAAATCTCCACAGATCCAGTTACTAGGCAGAGGTCCAAACATGTTGAGATACACATGCACTACATCAGGGAGTTGGTGCATGATAGGACCATTGTTCTGAAATACTGCCCTACAGATGAGCAGATTGTAGACATATTCACCAAGATCTTTTCTAAGAAA
>LPNX010668802.1:609666-689679 GCA_001517045.1 Pseudotsuga menziesii | reverse complement strand
AGTCGATGATTTCACATGTTTGTTGTGATTATGTGATTACTTTACACTTTGGCGTGCGCATATTCCATTAATTTGTTCTTTTGAAAATAAAGTAAATAATCTTATTACAAAATTTTTTAGAATAAAATAAAATTTTTAAATATATTGTAAAATACAACTTTTAAATATCAAAACTGTAACGCTTCATCTCAGAAATCTTAGAAATACTTCACTGTATTCTATATTAAATGTATTCTATATTAAATCTCACAATACTGAAAGAACAAATAAATTGAAGTTTGCTGGATTGACAAACCCTTTTAATATAGCAGAAGACTTTTATGTACCGAAAATAGATTAAATCTCTGATTCTACTAGTAAAATTTAACATGAAATCACAGAGAACTGAAAATTGAATAAATCTCGGAATCTAAGTAAATATATAGTTAAAAGTGGACAAATCACACAGGCCAAACACCGTGAGTGAGAAATTGGTGGACAACCCTAGTGATTCGAAAGTAGTAAAATTATTTCTACATAAACCTACCCTTCCCTGGGCAGCAGATTATTTTTAATAGCTAGTTGGGTATAATAATGCTGAAAATAATAATAATGCTGGAAATAAGCTATTTCACTAAATCAATTTTCGAGTTCGATAACCCAGCAGATATATCATATGCTTCCCACACTGGAGAACAAGAATAACCCAACGAAGACAGACAGAACCCGCCCAACGAATAAAGCTTGGCGCCCCAGGGCCGGTCTGAACCCGTTCATATCGTTTTTCTTTTTAATACATATTGAAACTACAGAACCCTTGAGGCTAACGGGCAGGTTACACTAGCTGCTTATGGTCTTAGATAAAGAATGGTTCGTCTGGTCAGCTTGACAGGTATTATTGTCCATAAGCTCAGGTATGCTACGAAGAAGCCACGTCTCGTCAGGTATGGTCAGGTCCTCAAAAAGTGCTACCACCTAGTGCTAGTGCTAGTGCAATAAGTGCTACCACCTACTATTTGGCATGCAGTGACATCTTTCTCTGTTGGAGACATTTACCACCATACACACTCTTTTTGTTCAAATTGGCCTAGTTAAACCACTATCCTAGGTATAATTGACATTAATTGACATCAGTGGAGCATTAATTGCCATCATCCAATCACACCCATGCCTACCTACAGTCAAGGATGCTAACTTAGCCTTCTCCTACAGTCAAGGAGGCTAACTAGAGCACTCCAGGGGTGATCTGAGTGATATTAATGCACCTAATTGCTAACTGGTGGTTACAATCAGTTCAACCAGTCAGTTAAGGTGCCTCCTCTCATTAAATATATTATTTAATGATTATTTATTATTATTTAATGATCTAGAGTCAAAAGGGTGCCTCCACCAACTTCTGATGGTCATTTCAGCTTCAGTTAACCTCATCGGGGTTCATTGAAGTCATGGAGCACTAGCACTTGATGGTTGGCTTGCTATGACATGTGTTTGATCTCCTTCAATTGAGATTTATTCATTTATTGCACTTTGACTTCAGTTAGGGTTTGGTGAGTCAATAATGGTGTTTTGGTCAAGTGGTTAACTGAGTGTGAACCAATGGTTGAGAGTCAGTTAAGCTAGACTCACTCATTGAATTTGAATTGTCTCCTTAGGTATTCGAATTCCTCATGGATTCAAGCTATTGCTTGACATTGGTATTGTAACCATTTATTGTTTATTAAATATATAGAGAGGAAACCAATTCCGGTTCCAATTAACACCATTTCATGAGTATTTGTTGATTATTCTTTGATGAGATTGATTCTTAGTTCCTAGATCAATGTGCAAGATTAATATGGTATCAGAGCATATGGCAGGATGAAGATCTATCTCTCAAAAACAAGCTTTTTGATAGATTTCTCCATGAAAAGTGAGCAATAGCTCAAAATTCCAGCATTGCACTAGAAGCCAAGGCTTACCACTCAATATCCCAAGTAAAGAACTTGTTGATCAAGCTTGCTTGATTGACTATGTTGGGTGTGATGAAAGACTAGAATGTGCAGGCTGTCCGACCTTATTTTTCCCTTTCTGTTTTGATTTTCAGGTTTCTACAGGTGAAGCATTTGCTACAGCATATCCAGATGGCCTCCTCAGTACCTCTCTTGACTCCATACAATTTCTGCACATGGAAAAATAAAATGGAGATTCAGTTGCACTCCAAAGGACTCCATAGAGTCACCATGGACACTGAAGTTGAGCCTGGATCTGCCATAGAAAAATCAAGATTCTTGAACAAGAAGGATGAAGCCTTCGGCTTCTTGTGCCTCTCTATTTCCAAAGACCTTCTCTTCCATCTTATGGATCTGAAGACACTGAAAGAAATATGGGACAAATTGGAATCTCTATATGGAAAGCATGATGACTTGAGAGTTTACCAACTCGAAAATGAACTCATGTCTCTCCAACCTTCCAATTTCGAGACTCTGAATGATTTCTTTACAAAGTTCAAGCATGTTATTTTACTCTTGAAGCAATGTAAAGTGGAGAAGGAGGATGATCATATCATCCTTTCCATCATCTCCAAACTCGGGGCTGATTATTCAGTTTTTGTTTCTACATTCCGTGCAGGGAATCTCACAACCCATGGATGGAAGATGCCTACACTCAATGCCTTCATTGAGTCCCTAACAAATGAACATGACAAGCTTGTCCAGATGGGGATCATCCGATATTCCCGTGATCAAGCCCTCCATGTCTCAGGGCCCAAAGATATGAAGGGTAAAGGAAAGCAGCAGAAAAATTAGAAAACTAAATTTGATGCTCCCAAGCCTAGAGTTGAAATTCAGCAGCATGGTGAATCTTCCGGCTCAAGGAAGAACAAAGAAAAAGGGCACAATGGGAAAGAAAAATTCAGGTGTTCTTACTGCGGGGAGGGTTTTCACCCTGAACATGCCTACATGAAGAAAAATCTTGATGAAGCAACCTCTCTCCTTGAGAGGAATCACATCAATCTTCTGTAGAGCTTTCGGAGGAGAGATCACCAAGATCGGGAACCACAGCATGAGAAAGGTCATTCCCTCATGGAAAGCACTTTGAAGTCCAAAGCACTACTAATTGACAGTGGAGCTTCGAATCACATGATAACTGAAAAATACTCATTTTCATCCTTGGAGACCGGCAAATCCATCCCCATCCACATGGGAGATGACTCCACCATCATTTCCGAAGGACAAGGTACTGTAGATCTAGAAAATGGTTTTTTTCTAATGTTTTGTATGTACCGTCTCTAGCAGCAAATATCCTTAGTGTCTATCATATGACACATATAGGAATGCCTAAGAGAGTCTCTTTCATCCCAAATGATGTTGAGAGACAAGAAATTGCATCCGGGAAACTCATTGCAAAAGGCCATGCAAATCATCATGCAAAATCCTATGAGTTCTCTCACTTTGTTGCGGATGCAAAGCCCACTGCTCTGCTAACTCATGGAAATGAGGTTAGTAGGCTATGGCATGAGAGGTTTGTCCATCTTAATTTCAAATATTTGCAGCAATTACAGAAAAAATCCATGGTTGAAGGCCTCCCGGTCATCAAGGCAACCACGGGAGTCTGCAAGGGTTGTGTGATTGGAAAACACCCTGAGCACAAGTTCGATCGGGGAAGGCAAACCGAGCTACAAGCATATTGGGGCTGATACATTCTGATATTAGTGGTCCAATGCCTATCACATCCATGAATGGATCAAGGTACCTCCTTACTTTTATTGATGATTTTTCAAGGTATACATGGGTTTTCTTCTCAAAAAGAAATCAGAAGTATGTGAATTTTTTTTTGAATTGAAGGCCTTGATCGAAAATGCCTCTGGGCTTAAGATCAAGATCTTGATATCTGATAATGGAGGGGAGTATGTCAGTAATTATTTTCTGTACATATGCTCCCAAAGTGGTATTCAGGTCCAACATTCAATTCCCTACACTTCCCAGTAGAACGGAGTAGCGGAAAGGAAGAACCGGTCTCTCAAGGAGATGACCACCTGTATGTTGGAGTCAAAGAAGCTTGCTGCAAATTTGTGGGCTGAAGCGATGCATGCTGCAGAATATATTCAAAACAAGGTACCACATTCATCTATGAAAGGAAATACTCCTTTCAAATCATACTTTGGACACAACCCAGATGTTTCGAACCTACGAGTGTTTGGGTCCACTGCATGGGCCCGGATTCCGCTTGATAAAAGAAGGGCTTTGCAACCGTAGAGCATAGAATGTCTGTTTATTGGGTATCCTAATGAATCTAAAGGATTCAAGCTTTTGGATATCAATACCAAACAGATCATCATCGAGAGAAGTGTCAAGTTCAATGAGCCTTTTTAGGAGGTGGAACTAGTGAAGGAGAAAACTGTTGAATTTCCTTCCTATTCCACTGAATATTTGGATGATCAACTTGGGGGTGATGACCCTGATTTGGACCCTATGATTTCTGATATTAGTGTGCAGCAATCACCAAATTATGAATCAAAACCTTAAGTGCAAAATCATCTTCCTACATGGGCCCAACAGACACTCTCCTCCGCAGGAGACAACATTGGAAATCTTAATGATCCAAGGAGAACCCGGTCTGATTTCCAAAGAGTAGGTATTGCGCTCTCCTGTTCTGATAATTTGTTGTCTAAAAATTACTATTTGATGATTATTTCAGATCCAAAATCCTACTAACATGCTTGGAATGATCCGATATTGCAAGTTGCCATGGATGAAGAGATGAATTCTCTTCAGAAAAACACTACTTGGGAGCTACTTTCTCTTCATCCGGGAAGGAAATTGGTTCAATGCAAGTGGGTGTTTCAGACAAAGGTTGATGCTGATGGAAGCACTTGAAAATATAAGGCAAGGCTAGTATCAACAGGTTTCTCTTAGTTCCAAGGAGTGGACTACCATGAGACCTTTGCATCGGTTGCAAAAATGGACTCCATCCACCTTGTTTTGGCTATTTCAGCATCCAAGCATTGGGAGGTGCATCACATGGATGTTAAGTCAGAATTTCTGCATGGAGATATTCATGAGGAGATATACATGAAGCATCCTAAGGGCTACATCACTGATCCATCTTTGGTTTGCAAGCTAAAGAAGTCACTATATGGGTTGAAATAGGCCCCAAGAGAGTGGTATTCCAAGATGGATGCCTTCCTTCTCTCGCAAAAATTTCAGATATGTAGATCAGATACAAATTTGTATTTACAGTAGAATGATGGTCATATAATTATCATTGTTTTATATTTTGATGACTTACTGATCACAGGTAGCACAATTGCCTCCATTTTAGCCATCAAAACTGCTCTCCACAATGCCTTTGAAATGAGTGATTTGGGGCTTCTAAAACAATTTTTGGGGCTCGAAATCGAGCAAAATTCTGATGGGATTATGGTCACTCAGTCCAAATACATTTCAGACCTGTTAGTCAAGTTTAACATGGTTTAATGTAGTCCTGCACCATTCCCTTTCCTTTCAGGGATCAGCCTTGAAGAAGGAAAACACACACCTCCCATGGACCGCACTATCTATCGACAGCTGATTGGTAGCTTGTTGTACTTGACACATTCTAGGCCTGATATTTGTTATTCCATGAATGCCATATCAATATACATGCAGAATCCTCATGATATTCATTGGAAGGAAGCCAAGAGGATCCTCCAGTATATTCAAGGAACCAGGACCTACGGCATTCACTATGTTGCAGACTCCGAGCTAGAGTTGGTTGGATCCATAGATTCTGATTGGGCGGGTGATTCTATTGATCAGAAGTCAAATTTTGGATATGTATTCATGTTTGGTGGTGTCCCTATTTTCTGGTCAAGCAAAAATCAGGCTGCCATAGCACTATCTTCAGCAGAGGCCGAGTATCGAGGAGCAGTGAATGCTTGCATCCAAGCAGTTTGGTTGCAAGGCATTCTTTCAGAGTTTGATCTTGGTAGTAATTTTTCCACTGTCCTCTTTTGTGACAACCAAAGTGCTATTAAGATATCCATGGATCCAGTTACCATGCAGAGGACCAAGCATGTAGAGATTCACATGCACTACATCAAGAAGCTAGTGCATGACAGGACCATCTGCAATACTGCCTGGCTGATGAGCAGATTGCAGACATCTTCACCAAAAGATTTTCAGAAAAGAAGTTCACTTACCTCCATTCACTGTTGGGGGTGAGTTCATCAGGGTGATCTAGACTACTTTCAGTGTTAAGCTTGACGGGGGGTTTTCCCACTGGGTTTTCCCTCTTTTCCTCACTTAGTTTGTTTTGAGCATTGTTTCAGTTTCGGCATTGTATAGGGTGACCTATGGCCTTAGTTGCGAGGGCCCTAGCATTTTTATGCATCTATGTTTTCTAACTCTTCCTGAGTATAGCTTAAGGGGGGGTGTTGGAGACATTTACCACCATACACACTCTTTTTGGTCAAATTGGCCTAGTTAAACCACTATCCTAAGTATAATTGACATTAATTGACATTAGTGGAGCATTAATTGCCATCATCCAGTCACACCCACGCCTACCTACAGTCAAGGAGGCTAACTTAGCCTTCTCCTATAGTCAAGGAGGCTAACTGGAGCACTCTAGGGGTGATCTGAGTGATATTAATGCACCTAATTGCTAATTGGTGGTTACAATCAGTTCAACCAGTCATTTAAGGAACCTCCTCTCATTAAATATACTATTTAATGATTATTTATTAAAATTTTAAGGATCTGGAGTCAACAGGGCACCTCCACCAACTTATGATGGTCAGTTCAGCTTCAGTTAACCTCATCAGGGTTCATTGAAGTCATGGAGCACTAGCACTTGATGGTTGGCTTGCTATGACATGTGTTTGATCTCCTTCAGTTGAGATTCAGTCATTTATTGCACTCCGGCTTTAGTTAGGGTTTGGTGATTCAATTAGGGTTTTGGTCAAGTGGTTAATTGAGTGTGAACCAATGGTTGAGAGTTAGTTAAGCTAGACTCACTCACTGAATTCGAATTGTCTCCTTAGGTATTCAAATTCTTCATGAATTCAAGCTATTGCTTGACATTGGTATTGTAACCATTCATTGTTTACATAGAGGAAACCAATTCCGATTCCGATTAACACCATTTCATGAGTATTTGTTGATTATTCTTTGATGAGATTGATTCTTAGTTCCTAGATCAATGTGCAAGATTAATAGTCTCACTTACATTCAGTTATTTTCATGCATGTAGTTCTTGGATCAAATTGTAGTTATCTTCTTCAAATATTTTCTTATCCTCAATGTACTATATTTTCAAGAGGTGACATTTTTCTTCCATCAGGTGGATCTCATGCTCATGATGCAAGTGAGAAAACTAAGTTTTATCATGCTTTTCTTCTTCTAACACCTATTCCATTTCACCACTTCTTTCTCTTGTCTTTATAAATGATTTTGCAGCTCTAAAATTTATTACTTATTTTCTTGCAATAAAAAAAAATGTTTTCCATACTTGAAGTGGTCTTTTATGTGATTGTTTCAAGAGGACTCTCTAGAGTTTCTTGTGTTTAACATATTGGGGATCATGTTGGGCCTCTATATCTGATGGTTTGGGAGATTATGCTTCCTTTTTACCTGCCTTTCGCTTCTATTAAGTCCTACATTTATTTTTCTTACTCATATGTGTAGATGAATTGGTCTGCTAAGGGGTAGAACTGGGAGTACTGATATGCATTAAGTCATTAGTAATATATTTATATTTGGTAGGTGTTTCCTTGAATTCCTTCTCCCTTTTTTTGATCAACTTTCCTTCTTGAAAAGGCTCTTGATTTTCTAGGAAACCCAGTTGATATGACCAAATTTTCTTTATGTTTCTTACTAAGGGAGGAAGTAGATGTAGGGTCTCCTTAAGGATATTGTGAGCCCTTTAATTACTACACTTCATTATCAAAGAGATGAAGAAAATTCTTCCAATACAAGGGAGAATAGATAGATTACAAAGCATCACAAACTAGGAGCTTAACTAGACAATGATGTGACAAAGGGTCTAGCTTTCCTAATTGAGTTTGTATACTCACAGAAGCTAATGATCATAACAACAAGCATGGGAGGCTAATTTTGTTTATAATATTTTTCCATTGGAGGTTCTTTATTAAATTCAAAAACCTGAAGTGGTAGGAATACAAAATAGAATTCCTACCATCACACACGATGTACTTCATTATAAAAAAGGAAATTTCATCACATGGCTCAAGGAGAGAGTCTTTTTACTCTTCTTTTTACTTCATCATAGGTTTTAGCGAATCTAAAGAATCATTTCTTGTCTTTTTATTCCAATTCATGATATTCTCTATCTCACAACATGTGTCTTGGTAACCTGGTTACTCTATTGATAATTTCTTCATTTAATTCGATGACAATACCCTTAACCATGGTTACATGTCTGTACTCATCCGCCTTCTCCATTTTCTTTGCAAATTATTATGTTACTCCATCATGGTATCCATCCAATTTCTTAAAATATTATATACATCCCACATCGCAAAATTACTTTGATACTTTAGTTTTGCTGTACAACATAGAGTGGTTGGCGGGATCCCTTTTATCACAGTATACAATAGAGAGAGAACTATATACAAAGAATGAAAACTATAGCCATAAAAAATCATATTTTTATCTCAAAAACACATAACACCAACCCTAAAATGAAAAGGGGTGATATTGGTATCACCCCTTTTGAGGAGGATAAAATTACAACATTTTGGTAACCCCGAGTAGTGTCATTGGAATCAAAATCCTAAATCAACCCCCAAATTGAAAAATAGGCATCCTATAATCACCCTCCTTTTTTATTCAAGGTTAAAATTTAAAAACAGTTACTTTAAGAAAACAAAATTAAAAAAAAACGAAAATAAACAAAAACTATTAAGACATTATAAAATTTATAAACAATTTTTTTTTTAAATGAAAAATTATAAAAATAAATAAAAATGAAACAATTTAAAAAAAATAAAATGTTTCTAACATTATAAATTTTTTTAATAAATAAAAATTAACAAAATTATGAAAAAAAACTTTTAAAATAACTAAACTTTTGTAAAAAAAAAAAAAAATTAAAAAATTATTTAAAAAAAACACACAAAAATTCAAAAATAAATAAATAAATAAATAACAAAGAAAAACAAAACAAAATACAAAAGGTTTTAAGAAAAACTAAAATTTATAAAAAAATTTAAATTTAATAAATAAATAAATAAATAAAAATTAAATTATATCTAAAAATAAATACAAAGTAAAAAAATCAAACCCTACCTACCCTCACCCATCCACCTTGACCTCTACCCTCTCCCCTCTTACCTCCCTGTCCCCGTCCCCCTCCCTATCCCCACCTCCTCCTCCCCCATCCCCCTCTCACATTCTCTCTCCCCTCCCCCTCCCCTGACACTTGGCATCACTTTGGGCACACAAGGGGCAGTGGTGTCACTCCCTCGTGTGCCCAAAGGGCCACCCAATTGCTAGCATGATTATGAGGAATCGTTGAACCACTTGGAATGCCCTTTGGGTGGACAAGGGAGCGGCACCGCCACTCTCTCATGTGCCCAAAGGGCCTCCCAAGGAGCAGTGTGATTCTAAGAATCATGACACTCCTTGGGAATCCATTTGAGTGGGAAATGGAGCGGTACCACTGCCTCTTGTGCTGCCTAAGGGATTCCTAAGGGATGAGGGAGGGGGAGTAGAGGCGGAAGGGAGAGTGGGGGTGAGCAACGGAAGGGGTGGGAATAAGGGAACGAGGACGAAGGGATGGGGGAATCTGAGAACAAGGATGGAAGGATGGGGGTAAAGGAGGGTAAGGAGAGATAGGGTGAAGGGGGGTAGGTAAGCTTTAATTTTTTTATATATTTCAAAATTTCAAAATTTCTTTTTCTATTTTTTTTACAAAAGTTTAGTTTTTTTTAAGTTTTTTTAAGGAAAAAAAAAACCAATAAATTCTAAAATGCTTTTAAATAAATAATTTGTTAATAAACAAATGTGTTGTTTATTTTTTAATTTTTTAATTTTTCAAAGTGTTTGTGTTTTTTCTTTCAAGTTGTTTCAATGTGATTGTTTTATTTTCTTTGAAGTTGTTTTAATGTGTTTTTTTTCATTTCTGTTCAAGTTGTTTTAATGAGTTTTTTTTTTTCATTTTTGTTTTTTCTTAAAAAAAATCTAGGAAAATGTAGACGACAATGGGAAGGGGTGTTACTGGTAGCACTTGTTTTCGAGTTGCAATTTTATTTTGTCCTTTTTGTCATAACGATCGCCGCAATGAAATCAACTGTTAAGATAATGTCATTAATGAAGTTGTAAGTTTCAATTATTGATTTGACGTTGGTCACTACTGGTTCAATTCAAGGGTCGATATAGGGGTTTGATTACAAGGGAACCCGACTTGGTTTCAATAAAGTTGTACATTTGGCCCAAGATGAAAAAATGGTGCTACCAGTGGCACCACTTTTGAAAATGGACTAAAAACACCTACTAAATGTGACCTCCAAAAAAAATAACTCATGTGCATTTTCATTCTATTATATACTGTGATTTTGGAGAAAATCCCCCTTCATATTGTTGTAACTAGCCTTCTTCTAAGCCATTCTCGTAAAAAAAATTAAAATTAAAATTTTAGTTTCACTATTTTGTCTTATGTGATTCCTTTATAGGGACCCATTGAGTATATAGATGGCTCCACCTTTTCAATAATAGAGTAGGTAATTACTATTGTAGCAAGAAAAAAATAGAAAAAATACCAACATAACTTTTCTCAATTAACAATCATTTATGCAAAAATACTAAGAGATCTAGTATATGAGAAATACCCATCTCTAGCTTACCCGTATATTCACCTATGTTTCTCTTGTAGCTTCACTAGGCTTCCTATGCATGCATCTTTGCTTACTTACAGGAGGATGGATCAGATGCACTGATATGGCCATCTTAATCTTTGCTTGAATTCACAAAAAGCTCCCCAATTACTTGGATTACCTTCCCAAGTGATTTACGCTATCATGACTCTGAGACATATTTGAGTCCATATCCACTCATAACTTGTAGGTACCATAACACATGATTTTTTGTACATGTCTATGTACTGAATGCAAAGCATATAATCGGCCTGGTGATCACCAGGTACATATGAACTATTTTTGAGATCCTCCAAATATGAAGAAGAATTAGCTTCAAATTCATCATCATGTGTGTGGCCTTGAACTTAGATTCTATCTTCCTAAATCTCTTCAGGGTCTCTACTTTGTATTTTCCTTAACCGAGGAAAATATCATCTGGTTTCTAGCACAGATCTAATTTCAAGAATCATGTCAATATTCTTGAATACAATGATATTCTTTCTTCTGTATATGTGCATCATGTAGCTTTCCTCTTAGTAAGAGATTCATCGGCCAGTTTTTTTGGTTCTTCGGTAGCTAGAAAATCTTGCTTCTCCCTCTCAACATCTAGATGGGGAGAACCAGGATCTGGTTCCTCCATCATTTTCCTCTTATATTTATGTACATGAATGTACATAGTACTAAATAAAGGCCTTTGGGATTCTTCTCTTCCATAATAGTATTACAGTTTCCATTATGGATATATATTTCTAAAGGCTTCCTCCCATGGGAACCTCGATCTACTCCTAGAATATTCTTACTTCAGAGTAACCAGCTCTTTTTTGGGATCACATTCAATACATGTCATACTCTTCTTGTAGGTCAAGGCATTTGGTTTTTACCTACAAGACAATTTTGTTCTAATGGTTAACAACATTTCACAACCATGATTTTCAATCATATGAATACTTCAATGCAATGGAAATGGTTCACATGGTTATGTACATAATTTAATTATTGTCTTAGCATAACCTCCATTCATATCTCATGAAATGTTATTCAACCCTAGATTCTGCATTATTTAATCATAGCTTGAACTTCATGAGTTTTACTATTTTCTAATAAAAGAAATACTATAAAATATTCTCAGTATGTTATACTATAACATACTTCCTAATTCTAGGAATACATATCTCTATATAATTGTAACGAAATGTGGAAATTTAACCCAGGTGTTAGAACAATTACACTCACAAAAATTGCCAATTACACATGCAATTTACACACAAAGGAAACTGAATATGGAGCAAAACACTAATCTGTATTGAATAAGTGTACAATAGCCAACCCTGTGAAGTCATAGGCTACCACAATAAATAATTACATGAGATATTCGAACGCATAAGGATGCCATTCAAATTTGGTCAAAAGCAGGCTTACTAAATCTAAGCAAATCCCCCATAGGTGCATAAAGCAGTTTCCAAATCTGTCTAGGAGCTCATGAATTGGAAAAATCAATTAGGAAAGCTAATAAATTATGGAAGGACAAATCATACATGTTTTTTTTTGGAGAAAAGAGTGGAGGATGATGAGGACAAAAAACAAGTTAACTTCACCTAGACAAGCTTTCCCAATTGCCTTAAAACTCAGAAAAAGCAGGCAATAAAGAAGAAAAAGCAGACATGCACTAGGAAGGCCAGGGATAAATTAGATTTGATTCCAACTAGTTTCCCAAGTGCTCTATGACTCAAATTTATCAAGTTTTACCACTTTGGATGTATGGAGGACAACTTGCATAAGGTGGAATATGGAAACTAGGAAAATAAGACAAAAAATGGATTAATTAATGTCTAGGGTAGCTAACTATGGGTTGATTATTCTAACACCCCCCCTTAAGCCTGACTTATGAGTAAAAATATTAGAAAATTATAGGGCCTAGCAACAAGGCTTAGTCACCCTTTACATACTGCATGTCCATTTAACCAAGGAAAGAGGAAAAAACCCAGTGGGAAAAATCCTCCCTTAAACATGAATAGTAAAACAAAATTTGAAAATCTTGTCATCACTCATGCTTCACAGCATGATCAGCAATCCCCAGCAGTGATTTGAGATTGCTGAATGTCTTCTCACAAAAAAAATTGGTGAAGATATCTGCTACTTGTTCTGAAGATGAACATAAGAGTAGGTGAATGGTGCCATCATGCACAAGCTATCTGATGTAGTGCATATGGATCTCAACGTGTTTGGTTCTCTATTTTTGAACTGGATCATTGCAGATTCGAATGGTACTCTGATTATCACAATAGATAGTATTTGAGTATTCTGATTCAAATCCACACTCACCAAGTAACCCCTGCAACCATAAACATTGAGTTGCTGCATTTACAACTCCTCTGTACTCTGCTTCTATAGATGAGAGTGCAATGGCACTCTGTTTCTTGCTTGATCAGCTAATTGGTCCCTCAGCAAGCATGAACACATATCCTAATGTTGACTTTCAATATGTGTTGTCACCTTCCCAGTCACTGTTAGTAAACCCAATCAAATCAAGATCAGATTTAGCTTTGTAGAAGATCCCATGAGTCCTTGTTCCCTGAACAAAGTTAAGGATCCTTTTGGCTGCTCTCCAATGGATCTCATGAGGCTGATCCATGTATCTTGAAGCCACACTTACTGCATAATAAATATCAGGTTGATTATGTGTAAGATACAACAAACACCCAATCAGTTGCCTATACAATGTATTATTTATCATAGGTGAAGAATCTGCTTTTTCAAGCTTAATTAACTCCTGAAAGGAAGGGAGTCTTGCTTGGCTTGCAATCCTTCATGTTGAATTTGTTCAGAAAATCCAAGGCATACTTGGACTGATGTACTTTGATTGCTTGTTTGGTTTGAGCAATCTCGAGCCCCAAGAATTGGCTCAATAAGCCCAAATCAGTCATTGAGAATGCATGGTTCATTGCATCCTTCAAGGAGGCAATTTCATCCTTTGAGCTTCCTGTAATGAGAAGTTCATCAAAATACAAAACAATAATCATTAATGAACCATCAATCAGCTTAAAATATACATTTGGATCTGACTTGCATCGAACAAAATTCAATGATAGCAGAAAGCTATCAATCTTGGCATACCAAGCCCTGGGGGCTTGCTTAAGCCCATACAACGACTTCTTTAGCCTGCACACAAGAGATGGATTAGTAGAAAATCCTTGATGATGCTGCATATAAATATCTTCAATGAGATCTCCACTTAGGGAATCACACTTCACATTCATGTGATGTACCTCCCACTGCTTCAAAGCTGCAATGGTTAAGGCTAGCCTGATGGAGTCCATCTTTGCCACTGGTGCAAAGGTCTCATTGTAGTCTATGCCATGTGCCCATGAGTAGCCCTTGGCTACCAATCTGGCCTTTTATTTCAAATTTGAACCATCAGCATCAAATTTGGTTTTATAAACCCACTTACACTGAACTAGCTTCCTCCCTGGGGGAAGATCAACCAGCTCCCAAGTGTTGTTCTTCTGGACTGAACTGAACTCTTCTTTCATGGTTGTTTTCCATCTTGGATCATTTTCTGCATCTTCATATGTCTGTGGGTCTGATTCAACCATCATATGGCATTTCTCTGCAAACATAGGATATTTCATGGACAGATCACTCTCAAACTGAGATCTAGTCCTCCTAGGATCATTAGGATTTCCAACTAGTTCTCCAACCGCATGAATGGTCTTTGCTGCCCATTTCAGTCTTGTAGGACTGTTAGTATCTGCAATTAAATCATCATTATCAGACATATCAGAATCAACAAGTTCAACTATCTCTTCACTTACATTCAATGGTTCTGGTGGTGAAGAGGATTCTCCAACTTCCACTGCTGCTAAAGGCTCTTCTTGGAACTGAACACTCCTTTAAATGAAGGCTTTGTTTGTTCTCAAATTGATCATATTTTACCCTTTTGAATCTTCAGAGCACCCAACAAATAGACACTCTTGGATTTGGGGCTGCAAAGCCTTCCTCTTTTCTGTTGGAATTCTAGCCCAAGCCCTTGAGCCAAAAATCCTGAAATGGGTCACATCTGGCTTGTGCCCACTCCATGCTTCGAAAGGAGTCATACCATCAATTTGTTTATGAGGCACCCTATTCTGAATATAGGCTACACATTTTATAGCTTCGGCTCAAAATTTTGGTGGCAAAGTCTTAGCCTCCATCATGCATGTTGCCATCTCTTTCAGTGATCTGTTCTTCCTCTCAGCAACACCATTTTGCTGTGGTTTGTAAGGGATAGAATGTTGCATCTGAATACCTGCATCTGCACAATATTTAATGAACTCAGACTTGACATAATCACCACCATTGTTAGATCTGAGCACCTTGAGTTTCCTCCCAGACTGGTTTTCAACCAAAGCCTTAAAGACTTTGAAGAGGCCATAAACTTCAGACTTGTGTTTCAGGAAGTAAACCTAGCAATACCTGGAAACGTCATCTATGAATTTCAATGCATATTTGTCCTGACTCATTGAAATATGAGGAAATGGGCCAGCAACATCACTATGGATCAACTCAAGAGGTGCAGAGGTTCTCTCATGACTAGCTTTCTCAAATTTATGCTCTGGGTGTTTTCCTAAGACGCAACCTTGACTGACTCCTTTGGAAAACTTAATCTTTGGTAACCCTATGACCATTTATTTTTTGCTAAGATCAGAAAGATACTTGTAATTGAGGTGGCCAAATCTTTCATGCCAAAGCTTGCTTGCCTCATTAGCATGAATCATAAGAGTAGAGGGGTTTGAGTAGGGTAGGAAGTGTGAGAACATGTATACCTTCGAAGTGTGATTTGCAACTCCTTTTGCAATGACTTTACCACTTGAGATCTCTGTGATCTCAACTGCATCAGGAGAGAATATGAACTTCTTTGGAGACCCTGTGTGGGTAATCTGATACACTGATAAGAGGTTAGAGGCAAGACCTGGAACATACAATACATTTCTGAACTTACCATGGTCAAGATCAATTCTCCCTTTGCCCAAAATTTCAGTGAGAGAGTCATCTCCCAGTAATATTGGTGGACCTTTCGACATGTCAAGTGAGGTGAATGCCTCCTTGGTCGAAACCATATGTCTTGAAGCTCTAGAATCAATGATGAAACTAGGTGAGCTTGTTGTTCCAGCAACCAATGCATGAACTCTCTCTCTGTCTTCTGAATTTGATCCTCCTTCCCTCTTCTTTGAGCTTTCAAGAAGGGAGATGCCATTCTTCTCCAGGATTTGGGTCATCATTTCAATTTTCTTCTTCATGCAGGAGCTTTCAGGATGATTTCCCTTATTGCAGTATGCGCACTTGCTCATTTCTCCTTTGTTCTTCTTCTTCTGGAAGTTCTTCTTGGAACCTTGAGGCTCCTCTGGAGACTTGTTCTTGTCTCTCTTTTGCTCAGGTGTCTTCTTAGCTTTATTCTTTCCTTTTGAATCCACCCTCAAATCTCCAACAACTAGATCTTGGCCTTTGGAAGGTTTGATGGTGCCCATCATCACCAATTTATCTTGTTCTTGTGTGAGAGATTCCATGAAATCTGCAAGGCTAGGCATTTTCCAAGCTCGAGCTATCAAATTTATGGCATGGAAGGTCGAGACAAACATTGAATAGTTAGGTCCAAGCTTCGAGAGTATGGCCAAAACCAGTTTCTCATCCTTCTTTTCTATCCCACACTATTTTAGCTGCAAAACAAGGGCTTTGAACTTGGAAAAATAGAGTTGCAGGGATTCAAAGCTATTGGGACTTACAGAGATCAATTCATTTTCAATTTGATGTCCCCTCATCTCATCTATCTTACCAAAAATCTCAACAAGCTTCTCCCATACTTCATTTGGTGATGTTAATCCATCAAGATGGAAAAGGAGGTCTTTAGATATGCTCAGACACAGGAGACCATAGGCCTCATCCCTCCTGTTGTGCCATTTAATTTTCTCTGCAGCTGCATTGGGCTCTACTTTTGTTTCCATAGTCACTCTATAGAGGCCTTTCTTTCTCAGCATTATCTCCATCTCTACTTTCCATTCAAATAATTTAAATGGAGTCAAGATGATCTTCTAATATTGATCCATAGCTCAGAAATTGTCCCTTCAGTTAGCAGAATGCTCCCGGTCAATGATGTCGAACCTGCAATAAAAAATTTGAAGGAGATAAATTGATATACAAAGGCCCTGATACCATGTGGAAATTTAAACCAGGTGTTAGAACAATTACACTCGCAAAAATTGCCAATTACACATGCAAATTACACACAAAGGAGACTAAATATGGAGCAGAACACTAATCTGTATTGAATAAGTGTACAATAGAAAACCATGTGAATTCATAGGCTGCCACAATAAATAATTACATGATAGATTAGAATGCATAAGGATTCCATTCGAATTTGGTCAAAAGAAGGCTTACTAAATCTAAGCAAATCCCCCATAGGTGCATAAAGCAGTTTCCAAATCTGTCTAGGAGCTCACAAATTGGAAAAATCAATTAGGAAAGCTAATAGATGATGGAAGGAAAACTCATACATGTTTTTCTTAGGAGAAAATAGTGGAGGATGATGAGGACAAAAAACAAGTTAACTTCACCTAGTCAAGCTTTCCCAATTGCCTTAAAACTCAGAAAAAGCAAGCAATAAAGCAGAAAAAGTAGACATGTGCTAGGAAGGCCAGGAATAAATCAAATTTGATTCAAAGTGGTTTCCCAAGCACTCCATGACTCAAATTTAGCAAGTTTGACCACTTTGGATGTGTGGAGGACAACTTGCATAAGGTGGAATATGGAAACTAGGCAAATAAGACAAAAATTGGATTAATTAATGTCTAAGGTAGCTAACTCGTGGTTGATTATTCTAACATGAAACATAATCAAAATAATTAAGATATTATTTATAATAGCATATATTAATCAAAATACAAATACTTATCTTTTTTTTGTTTTTTGTGGGCTCCCTCTTTGTTTTGTGCGGGCTTCCTTGTGGAGATTTCTTGGAGTCCCTAACTCTTTACCTTCTTTCTACACTTACAAATTTGACTTCATGCAAGGGGTAGCTCGAATCTTTGCATGGGAAATTAGGAACCCATGCAAACTAGAGTGAATGCTCTTCTACAGAAAAGGAAATACTCCTATCAATGGGAATCTTATTTTTCATTGAATGAGTTGTTCTGAGTTTTCATCCTCTATATCAATATAAGCATGAAATTGATATTTACCCTTTTTCTTTGCTTTGCACTCCATTTCATAATGGCCCTTCCTGTAACAATTGTAGCATCTAACCTTCAAATTGTCAAAGTCCTTGTTAAATCTCTTTGAAGTGAATGTATTCATCCCTTTCTTTATTCTTTCCATAAGGGACAGATTTTCTTCTTTGGTGCACATTAACTTGCTCTGAATTCACCCCTCCTCTTGGAAGAATTCATGCCACAATCTCTCAAAATTAGGTTTTTCCTCTCGGTCGTTTACCACAACCAAGAATGTCTCCCATGCATATGGGAGACCATTAATATCAATGTGGAGAAGATAATTTTCTTCTGTCACTACTCTAATACTATCAAGTTGATCTATTAAATGAGAGATATTGGTGAATAATGATGCCAAAGTATTGTTATTTTCCATATTTATGTTATGAAGCTTATTCTTTAGTTCCCTCTTTTGGCTTGGGGCCTTCTTCTTCAACAGAGTGATCACAGAAATCAAATTATCTTTAACTAATTCATATATGATCCTTTTAGACTTGGCTTGTTTCTTCTTGAATTTGATTCACCTTGCATTGGATGCAGGCTCCTCCAACATTGTGTATATGAACATGATATGAAGCTATCCAAGTCATGTTCCTCCAGGATGTTTAACACCCGCATCTTCCAAATGTTGAAATTTGAAGTACCCTCAAGACAGTCTTCTGTTCAAATAGAGATCGATGTCATGGCTCTCAAAAAAAATTATCAACTCCTTAAAATCTACAGAGGAATCTATTTTTCTAGTAAAACTCAACTCATTCACATCTTGAGATCCAATACCATGTTGATTTTTGAGAAAATATGAATATCTTTTAACTTTAAAACTTTATTTGCAAAAATACTTAACACTGGAATCAATAAAACATAAAATCACATAAATCATTCAACCACAACGCAAGATGTACCCTAGGAAAACCCCTCAAAACCATGATTATGGAAAACCCAACAAATATTCAGAGTATAATTATTATAGATTGCAAAGAATGTATTTTACACAATAGCATATTGCTTTTGGCACCACGGGTACGAGATAAGAGAGAATGATGAGAAATAGAGAATAGAGATCAACTGTATGAACTTTCCATGTTCCCAACACATTAATAATAAGTCAAAATCAATACCATGTAAACAATAGAAATTGGTTGCATGATAATAGTGCACCACTTGCACCAAAACTATGAACTTCCTTCATGGATAATAAATCATGTACATTGGATTTTGCATCATGCATAACATATGCGCAAGGCCTTTCATCTTGAACATTAACTAAGGCTTAACTGAATCCATAGTGAACTCACCATCTAACTGAATCATGAACACCTATTTAGGATGCTAACTTAAGTGTTGTAATGCATTAACTCAAGTGTCATCATGAAAACACTTAATTAACTAAAGTGACATCTTTTGATTGACTTAAGTGTCATATTTTAGTTTAACTAAAGTCTAATTAATGCAAAATACTTTATTTAACTAGTCCCTATTTATTGACACTTAGTTAACTCATATTAATTGAAATCATGTTGATTGATTTACTAAAGTGATCATTGAGTTCTCCTTTAATTAGCTAAATGCATACATTGTTTCTTTGATTGAAGCTTAACAATATTTAACTAAAGCATGCATTGTTACATTAATTGAATCTTTAACTAAATATTAATAATTAAAGTTCATATTAGTCAACTGAATTCATATCACGTGCAATTCAAATTCTGTTATTCTCCATGCTTTATCTCTTATCTTTACTACATGGTCAATATGTGTTAAATTTAATTATCTATCATATCATATTATACTCAGAATATTTGTTAGATGGTGTGATCATATAATATTACTCTGAACCAAATGATCATATGCCAAAGTAATTCATTCTAGAGGTGGTCAGTCTCTAGAGGAGACTCAATAGCATGTAGTGACCATGGTTATTAATATATCACACAACATCAATGCTTCAACATTTAAATCATCCACCTCTATAATTAGAGGCCCACCCCATGGGTACCTACTATAACTAGAGGCCCATGTGATAATCAACTACCTCTATAACTAGAGTTCCACCACATAGGTACCTACTATAACTGGAGGTCCATATAAGAATCATGACTTGATATACACACAAGTCCTGGGCCTTGTACTACAAGTCGTTACAACATCATCGCTTTGGTAAATCAAATCATTCACCGCAACACATGAGGAATAACCTTTTATAAATGAAAGTCTTAGTCATCCTTGAGTCCAACTCAAGAATCTACTCCAAGTTATTGATTCCAACTCAATATCTCTACCTCAACACATGAGTCACAATCCTGGTTGCACAAGATTGGCTTGGAGAATGAGTCGTGATGTTGTACATTTAACATTTCATCTAGTGCCCATTCACTAGTAGTGGTATCTAATATGCATCTATATTTTTTATTCTTATTGATCCATTTTCATAGATTATCTTGATTTGATAAGGACCTAACCATCTTATTGTCAAATTACCTTTAAAATATTTAAATATTGCATCATAAATTAGATCTCAATCTCTTTCTCTAAATTGTTTTATCTTTATGTATTTGTCATGCCATATTTTCCTTTGTTGGTAGATAAGCTCTATGCAATGAAGAGCTTGTCATTCGATCTCATCTAGATTGCTAAGATGTAATAGTCTTTCATTCTGAGATGATGACATATCCACATTTATATATATTGTTTTCCTTAATGTATTATGCTCAAACCCAATGGGTAGCATGATATTCTTTCCATAAACCAATTCATAGGATGTAATACCTATGGTTTTCTTCCATGTGGTATTGTATTCACATGCATCTTCATGAATCCTATTGTCCCAATACCTTCTATGAATTTGGACTATCTTGGTCATATTATTTTCCATGTCTCTATTTTTTACCTCCACTTGACTATTTTCCTAATGGTGATAGTAGGTTTATTATCTATGCTTCACCTTGTTTTCCTTCAGGATATCCTTAATAAAATTTTAGGTGAATTGAGCTCCTATGTCGATGAGAATTTCTCTTGGAATTACAAATATGGTGAAAATTTCTTTAGTTAATAACTTTTCCATTTATTCTTCATCTTCCAATCTTAGAGCCTTGACCTCCACCCACTTTTTCAAATAGTTAGTACAAACTAGTATGCGATGTTTTTAATTTCATGGGGGGTCAATGGTCCTACAAATTCCATTCCCCATTTATCAAAATATTCTAGTGCCACTTGAGGATGAAGAAGGATCTCATCCTTTCTTTTAGTTTTCCTTATCCTCTAACAACAATCCCACCTTAAATCATAGTTTTCTTGCATGCTTGTGTAATGTTAGCTAGTAGTACTGAGTCTGCAAATTTTTGTATGGTGTCCTCTTAGTTGCATAGTGTCCACTACGAGATTCATTATAACATGCATGAAGAATATCATGAACTTCATATTCTCTAATTCATTTTCTCTAATGCACCTTCTCAATATCTGATCTGGTCCTTGCTTGAATAAGTATTCTCAAAACAATGAGAAGGTGGCACTCTTCCTCACTATGTTGCAACATTTCTTGTAGCTAAAATGTTGAAGAAACCTCCTTGTATCTAGGTACTTTTCTATGTCAGAAAACCATGGGGTATGTGTTGATATAGAAAATAGATACTCATATGGAAATGCATCATCCACAAGTTCCTTATCTACAACATAGGTCAGTCTTGAAAAGAAATCTACTACTACGTGATTTTTTCTAGAATAACCAAGTATTGTAATATCAAATTCTTGCAATAATAATATCCATCTAATCACCCTACTACTAGAATTTGATTTATTCGTTAACAAATTAATTGTTGAGGGGTTAGTATGGACAAGTTCCTAATAACATATGGTGTAATGTATGAATTTGTTGATTGCATAAGCCACATCAAGGAATTCCTTCTCCATAATAGTTTTATTCGTATCTACCCATGCTAGGTCCTTGTTGATGTAGTATGTGGGATAATTGTCTTTATCTTCCTGTTGTCCTAGAACTGCACCAATTTCCTTTTGTGATGCATCTGAGTGGATGTGGAAGGGGATTTTGCAGTTAGGTCCTTATAATATAGGGGCGTGCATTGTCTTATCTTGTTGATCTCCCTATAGTTTATATAGACTCTCCGGTTCCCTCCTTTCTTTGGGACTATTTCCAATGGTGATACTAATTCACTGTATGATATAGGATATATAAATCCAACATCAAGGAGTTTCTATAATTAAACCTTGACAATGTCTCTCAATGTTGTGTTCATCCTTATCTGAAGTTGTCTAACAGGTTTTGAAACATCATTAAAGTAGATATGATCTGTGAAAATATTTTGGGCACACCTTTCATGTCTACATACTCCCATGCAAAATATGCTTTGTATTTCGTAAGAAATTTAGTCAACTTTTCTTCTTGAGCAGTGGTTAGATGGTTGTTATTTTTCATGGTTTTTCTAGGGTCAGCCTCAATAGTTTTGGTGTAAAGTTTCCTTTCTTGTATGAGACACAACTTTTTCCATATAGGTTTTTATATTCTAGTAGTTTCCCACTCTTGAAATGTAAGATAATCTCCTAGAAGGAAAGGGATGTTGTATATATTTTAGAAGATGTTGGAGATTATCACATCCTCCTGAGGTTGTCTTAGTACTAAAGCAGTAGAAATGTAAGCACGATATGGATGGTATGGTAAAAATAATCTTCCTCTTTGATCCAAAGAGGCCCTCTAGTGTCTATATAAGACTTGGAAAGGGGGTAAATATTCAAACTTTTCTTTTCACGACCATTTGCAATGGCCATGTCTCCTTTTCTATGGCCTATATATGCATTAGTTGGTGCACTCCAAGACATTCCAAAGATGAGAGGGTATCCACTAATATTATATTATGTTTGTAACATAATGAAATCAGCAAGGTACAACCATGATTCTATGGATACAATGATGCCTGGGCCAAATCCTTTCAAGATACATTGTAGAGATATCTACTAGATGTAAAATAGTTGTGGTATGTATGAGAAATGTTTGAAGATTCAAATTCATCATAGTATATTTTGTCCTAACGTTGATAGATGCACATAAATAAATTAGTGTTTTTTGGATTAAAGTTCCACAGATGTGTGCATCAACTACAAACGAGATCAACATAGTTTGGATTAAGTACCTTTCCTAACATGAGGTCAACAAGTTGTCCTACAACTTTGAGAGTAGTAGGATCCTTGCTTTTTCACCTAGATATTTTTATCCATGTCTACTTAATGAACTGGTTGTATATTGGGATCTCCTTTGTGTATTGCATAAGAGGTATTTTTACACACATATTCTTGAGTTCTTCTAAAAGAAGGTTTCTAGACTTACTTGGCTCTCTATGTTCCAATCTATGAGAGAATGGAGGAGCGGGAGATGGTAGGTCCCCTATGTTCCCTTATTTCTCAAATTGATGCTCTTGAGGAGGGTGAGTTTTTTTGGTGAAATAGGGATGTTGTGCTGCTCTATAATATTTGGTGGGGTAAGATCTCTTATAATTCTTCCTAAATGAAATCTTAGTTCCAATTTTCCTCCGCCATGTTCACTGAATATGTTGGGTAATTATCCACTTCATTGTTGTAAACATGTTGAGCTTGTGTATTGTTTGGATTTGGAGTTGGTTGATCTGGTAGTTGAGGTGTTTTAGGTTCTTGCTGAGTACAGTGTTGGGATTGGGGTTGAACATGCTTACTTGTTGGAGGAGGCATAAGGGTGGCTTGCGTCTAGTTTGGCCTCCATCCTGTACCTGGAAAATATTTCCCATATGTAGGAGGAACTCCTTGAGGATTCTTCAATTGGAATGAAAATTGATTAGGTGAGGGAGATGGTTGAGTTGATGTCCATTTAGGAGATGGGTTAAAGGAGGAAGAATATTGTTGTTTTCCATAAGAGTGATGAAAAGGCTACTACCCATAGTATTTTTGAAATGGTTGTTGTCCATAGGATTGTTAGAATGGTTGATATCCATAGGGTTATTGGAATGATGGTTTTCCATATATGTGTTGATAATGTGGTTTTTGAAAAGGACTCAATGGGAATGGTCTCTTAGGTTTCACATAGAAGATACGTTCAATAGTTCCTTCTATATCATGAAGAATGGCCCTTGGTGGGGATAAAATTTGACAATTGTCAATGGCATGGCTATTGGAATAGATTCCACATCATTTTGCAGATTTGGTACTAACCTCATTAAGCCTAATGGGAATTCATTAAATTTTATGTTTTTTTATGCAAATAGGACAAAAAATAACCAAATCATTTTCAACTTCTTCCTTCTTCATTTTTTCTTGCATGGAGTCCATTTCTAGTGTGAAGGAGTGAAGGATATATGTCTGCATGTCATCCATTAGATTTCCTTTGTCAGAATTGGTAAGGGTGAGATTTGAATATTTGGATAATTGATAGGAAAGGCCCTTTCCTCTAACCTTTTACCTGTATATCTAGAATGATTCTTGAAAATATACTTTATTTCATCATAGTCTAGCTGATAAATGTCACCATTAGATAAAAGATTTAGATTTTTGAGAAATTAGTCCTTTACCCCCTTAAGGAGTACAGGTTTAAGGGACCTCTCATCAAATTTATAGTTGTGAGATAGTTTATAACTTAACTAAAATATTTCCTCGGAGTGTTATAGTGACTCATTCTCCCCTTGTACCATCCGAAATATTTCATTTCTAGTTTCTCTAGCCTTGAAATAATCCCTATGTTTCTCAATGAAGGTGACTTTCATTTAGTCCCATGTAGTGATGTTATTTCTTTCCAAAGTCATGAACCACCTCAAATAAAAATATTTTCCAGTGGAGGGAAAGAACTTAATTTTTTGGGAATCTAAAGTATAATTGTAAGTCTTGTACATTACCTAAAGCTAAAATAAGAAGGTGTCTAGATCTTCTTAAGTAAGACCATAAAAATTGGGTAAGGAAGCAGAGTTATTGTTTTTCATTCTAGCTTCATTGTCATTGACTTTCCTAATGGAAAATTCATAGATTATTGGATTATACTCATCTTCCATGGGAATATTGGACATTTTGTTTTCTTGTTCAGCTCATGTATATGAGGTTTCATCCTCCAAATATGTAAGAGGGTTTCCAAAGGGACTAGTTCTTCTCATGAGTTGGCTAGGGGAAGAATTTATCTATAGATTTTCTTCAATATTTTCTTCCTCTTCTCTTCTATAGACTCTAGTTTAGACTAAGTGGTGGGGGATTTTGGAAAAAATCAACTGAATTCATCCTTTGATCTAGGCATTCATACTACATAAGTGTGTTTGTTTTTTTAAATGGTTTTGGTTATATATAAATTTTTTATTTGTATTAAATGATTCTCTAACTTATTATTATTATTATTAGTAGTAGTAGTAGTATATATATATATATATATAATAATAATAATAATAATAAGTTAGAGAAACATTGGTGTCTCCATTGAATACCTCATGAGAATGCTTGAATTTATAAGCTTATCACCTGGACCTATGAGAGCATTTGATGTATTTATAAATATGATTTTGAAACTTCTCCGTGAAGTATAGAATAGGAATTTTGTACACAATAAATACGATCCTCTTAGATGACATATTTGAAGAAGATGATGCATCCATCGTAACATACTCATATCTCTTCCACATAGTTGTGATATCTAATATTCCAAAGTCTATTGGATCGATGGGGAAATACCTATGGAACAGTGCCAAATTACCAATGATTCAAGGAATATTCTTCCACTTACTCATATTTTTTTGAAAAACACATCCTCGAGATATCTTTTGCATAGTTTGTAGAAAAAAATCTCGCACCATGGGAGGAGCTAGTTCACCTTCTCAGTGCCTTTTGCAAAATCCTATAAATATGTCATAATAGAGTTGGAATTCAACATGGTATTGACAACAACAATTATCACAAATTGTGTTCAACCTAATATGCCATGGTTTTAGTTTTTCAAACATGCTAATTGACATCTCAATACTGAGATTGGTCTCTTAAAAATCCTCAAACCATGCAACCATTTTCATCTACATAACATGCTTACAATGCTCAACATAAATTCCTATGGATAAACATTGTTAGAGGACATGCCTTCCATCCAGTATAGCATAAGAATGGTTGACTAGAAACTCTATCACCTTCTCTCTAATACCTTTAAAAATCTTGTCTCAATAAGTTTCACTACAAATTAGATCCAAACAAGCAGCTTCATTTTTTTCATCCATATGGCCTCAAATTTAGTAAATTTTGTGCAATATTTTTCTTGAAACATGGAGTAGTAGCATCCATAAGGTCTTATAAACAATGTCCACCTCTTACAAGCTCACAACAGCTCCAAATTACTCTTGAAACCATGTGAGAGGGAATAGGGCCATGTGATGGCTGATAGGGATCTTTCCATGCATAAAGTCCAATTGAAAATTTGAAAGTTAAACTCCAACCAAATAAGGGAATTTTGTTCACATGCAGAAAAAAATTGAATAAAGGACAAAAGCATTCAAAGACTATTGTCTCACCCATGACTATTTCAAATGCATTCAAACATCACAAGGATGTTGATGTATTTGTAACTTTGAAAGACATTTTGATGTATATTATCATTTTATGTTGTTGTACTCCCATCAGAGATGTGTTTACCTCCTTTTGGGATGTCATTATTGTGTATAGACCTTGAGGCACAACCTTTGTAGTAAGTCGGGGAAATAGTCCCCAGTGTAACATCATGTAATGTGTATTTGGAGTCTCTATAGGAGAATTCGGCCCTGTTAGGGTTAGAGGTCATTCCCAATCATGTAATAGGCCAGTCACTTGATTAGTATAAATAGGGAGGCGCCCTCCCTCATTTATACACACCTCACACTCACTCAAGTTGGCATGAGAGAGAGAGACAGACAAGGAGGATAGATAGATAACTATTGGAGACTTCTTATTACTGGGATTTATCATCTTATGACACAGTATTTGTGACTATACTATTCTAAGGAAGTTTGTGGGGTTTTCTCTTTTATGGTGTCCCCGATAAAAATCTTTGTGTCTTGTGTATCTATTATATATTATGCATATTTTTGTACTTGTTATTCCTTTAGATAAATATCGTAACTAAGCTAAAAATATCTAAGAAAAACAAACATGGTATCAGATCCTCTCTAAAAGAGGGAACTGTGTAAAATCGAAAACTAGGGATTCCTAGTTCAAGGTCTTCTCTCCAAAAATCATCAAGAAAAGAGGGCTAGGATAACTTGTATTAGTAGGGTGCATATTTTGGTGGAAGTAGTTTCATATTTGAAGAAGTTTCAAATTTGACCTTGTCACTAATGCCGAGAGAAACTAGGAAATCAATTTTCGCATGCTTCCCATCTTAGTCTTCAGGAGAGGATCTTACCAAGAAACTTGCCTCAAGGAGGTGCATATTTCTGTCCAAACAAAATTCCAAAACTCCAATTTTGGAAAATTAGGGTTTCTCTGACAAACCCTAGGTCATCTAGCTATGAAACCAAGGTGGACACCTCGAATTGGTAAGATATAAATATTTTCTATTTCCATTTGAGGTTCTCATTTGAACAAATGGCTCACCATACTTAGCTTGAGGACAAGCTTGGAGGGGCCGATAACTTCTGAGCATGGAAGTAAAGAATATCCTTGATCCTTGAAGAGAATGATTTGGATCAGTACATCAATGGAGAAATTCTAGAGCCAGAGGGAGATGAGGATAAGCCTACTCATAAAAAGGACTTGGATAAGTCCAAGAGAATCATTGTAGATTCTATTAAGGATCACCTCATCCCCCATGTGTCATCATTCAATACACTGAAGGAAGTATATGATGCTTTAACAAAGATGTTAGAAGGTAAGAACATCAACTGGAAGATGAATTTGAGGAACCAGTTGAAGAATGTGAAGATACAAAACTTTTAAACTATACACTCCTACTTCACAAGGGTTGCTGAAATAAAAGAACAACTTTAAGCAGTTTAAGAGAATGTCAAAGAAGGAGAGATTGTGATGACTACCTTGAACGGTCTCCCTATATCATGAGACACATTAATTCAAGGAATCTGTGCAAGAAGGAGGTTGATCTCTTTCAGTAGAATCTGAGAAGAATGTACAGAATAAGAATATTGACTCATAACAAGAGAAGAGAAGATGAGAGCATTTAAAGATCAATATCTCATACTTCAAACCAAGAATAACTACAAGAAGAAGGAGAACCACCATCACAAGAAGAAGGACAAAAAACAAATAAGATTAAGAGAGATCCTTCCAATGTTCGATGTTATACTTGTGATGAGAAGGGACACTTTGCAAGAGACTGTCCCATCAGAAAAAAGAGACACCATGCTCATGTTGCGGAAGACGATGAACCAACAAAAAAAAGATTAAGAAGAGAGAAGGATGATTCAGATAAAGAGTATGTGCTAATCTCATCACTTACGGGAACTATCTCACATGGAAGAAATGATTGGCTTTTGGATAGGGGGAATCCAAACACATGAAGGGATACAAAGAATCATTCACCAATATGTATGAGCATGAGTCACCTCACAAGGTGAAACTTGGGGATGATTATCAATACCCCATAAAAGGGAGTGGAGTAGCTTCATACAAGATTGAATCTGGGAAATATTTAAAGATGAATTATGTGTTATATGTTCCAATATTGAAGAATAATCTTCTCTTCAACTCTACACTAGATGCGAAGGGAATGAGAGTTGCATTTGTCGATGGCCATGTTCTAATGTGGCCTAAAGGAAATAAAATAAATGATGAAACAGCGATTGGAGAAGAAGTTGGTGGCTTGTACAAACTAAAATGACAGCCTAAACAAGCATTAGTTCATGAGTCAATAGGACCAAGTGAAATATGGCACTAATGTTGGAGTCATTTACCCAACATGCACACTTATTTGGTCAATTTTATCCTATTTACCCACTATCCTAAGTTTAATTGACTTACTTGGCATTAGATGAGCACACTATGACATCAACATGAGCACACTCAAGCCCTCCTTCAGTCAATGAGTCCAACTAAGCCTTCTCCTTCATTCAGAAAGGCTAACTAGGATTCCTCCTTCAAACAAGGAGCAATTCTAGGTTGATCTAAGCGTCATAAGTGCACCTAATTTCTAATTGGTTGTTGTTTCACCTAAAAATCAGTTAAGCTGAGTTGTAAAGGTGCATCCATCTATTATTTGCCTATTTTTGGTTAATATTTATGAACTGGAGACAACTAGGATGCCTCCAACCACTTCGGATTACAAGTGGCACTTCAGTTAACTCCATCGGAGCTACTTGGAGTTATGGATGCACTACCTCCTTGAGTTGGACATGCAGTTACATGTGATGAGTCACAATTAGTTAGACTCAGTCAATTATTGCACTCCGATTTAGTTAGGACTTAGTGTGAGAGTCGGTTGTTGATTAGATTAGTGGTTAACTAAGTGTGTCGAGCGTGTCTGACATTTAGTTAAGCAACAGTTATCCATGTAATTTGAATGACCTCCTTGAGTATTCGAATTAGCTTGGAATTCATGCATTATACATGAGATTGTATTGTAATTATTCATTATTTACTGGTAATATAGAACTGAAACGTCCTATTGCAGTACCGTTGCATCATTTTCATGTGTAATCTATCAATTGAATCACTTGTGATTTTATACTTTGTCCAATATTGTTGTGACAAAATTAATAACCAAAGGCTTTCACATGTGCACCAAATAGCACTACCGATGGCAAGCAAATTAGTCTCTGGACTTCCAGAGATCCAGGTAAAGCATGAAGGAATTTTCAAAGGATGTGCATGAGGAAATAATGCAAAGAAGACATTCCCCGGTAGTGAAAGCAAGGCTAAAGGAATTCAGGAGATAGTACACTTGGATTTTTGTGGACCCATGTCTTCTAGCTCATTAAGTGGGTATGTGTACTATGTTTCCTTTATAGATTATTTCTCACATAAGAATTGGATATATTTCTTGAAAGGGAAAAATAATTATTTACTAAGTTTAAGGAATATATATCCTTAGCTGAGAAACAAATTAAAAGGAATATCAAGACTCTGTGGTTAGATAATGGTGGACTCTGTAGAGAGTATTGGATTAAAAGGGAGTTAATAAATCCATATAATCCTCAGCAGAATGGATTTGTACAATGAAAGAACCAAACCATAATGGAAGTAGAAAAATCAATGCTACATGACCAGGATCTTCCTATGCACCTTTGGGAGGAAGAAACAAGAAAAAATATGTATGTATAGAACCATACTCCTCATTGAGTACTTGAAAACAAAACTCCGGAAGATACTTTCTAAAAAGAGAAACAAGAAGTCATTCATCTTAGAATATTTGGTTGCCTAATGTACATATATATCCCAAAGGAGAAGAGGACCAAGCTCAATCCTTATGGGAGGAAGGGTATATTCGTAGGATACAATGATACATAAAAGGAATAAAAATATACTTCCTAGGATTCAAGAATATCGACATCAGCAGAGATGTAACCTTTGATGAAGACTCGACATACTTTAGATCCGGTAAGCTACCTACTCAAGAGGTCGAGGAACCTAAAGAAACGAACTCTAAGCTATGGAAATTGGAGATGCAATTCCAGAAGACCATGAAGATAATGACATGGCAGAACCACAACAGCTGATAGAGACACTTCTTGAAAAGGAATCCAACAAGAGGAAACCAGCACGGGAATGGGAGCTCATACAAGAAGCAAAAAGGTATCATACTCTAGAAGGAATGCATAGAGAAAGGAAAAGGCCAAATCCTTAAAACAACTATGTGTCCTTGCTCTATGAAATCATTTTAAAGGAACCTTCCACCTATGAAGAGGCTTCAGAAAAGAAATAATGGACGGATTCCATGATCGAGGAGTATCAGTCGATTATGAAGAATGATGTCTAGGATCTAGTTCAAGACCAGAAAAGTGGATATATAAGATCAAGCATACTACATATGGCAGTATCGAGAAATACAAGGAGAGATTCATAGCATGAGGATTCTCACAGAAAGAAGGCATAGACTACGAAGAGACATTTGCACCCCTGGCGAGGTAAACTTCCATCAGGACCATACTTTCATTAGCTGTAGTTATGAAATGAAAAATACACCAAATGGATGTCAAGACAACATTATTTTATGGTGTATTTGAGGATGAAGTGTACGTGGAACAACCACTAGGATTCGAGACACATGACAGGTAGATTCATGTGTGCAAGTTGAAGAAGGCCTTGTATGAATTGAAACATGAACTTAGGACATGGTATAGAAGGATGGATGGATTCTTGATGAGAAAAGGATTTACCAAGAGTAAAGAGAATACCAACCTTCAAGGTTGAAGGCAGAAGACTAGTGATGCTCCTTCTATACGTCGATGGCTTGTTTCTGACAGGAGAGGATGAACTCATTAAAGATGCAAGGAGGAAACATGTGACATATTTAGATATGAAATACCTAGGGATGATGTACTAATTATTAGGAATCAAGGTGTGGCATATTTCAGATGGTATTTTCCTTGGTTAAGGAAAGTATACAGTATAGATTCAGAATGTTGGACTGCAGGGCGATATCCCACCTATGGCATCAAACTTGAAGCTTCTATGTTATGCTTCTTCTGAATCGATTGATGCCACAATATACCATCGGATGATTGGCTCCTTGATGCATCTGGAGAATACAAGACCCGACATATGCTTTGTTATGAACACCCTAAGTCAGTTCCTAACAGATCTGAGACATGCTCACTTGATAGTTTCAAAGCATGTATTGAGGTACCTAAAAGGTACAATGGATTATGGACTCAAGTATGATGCAAATCAGAAGATTGACCCACACGGTTATGTTTATTTGGATTGGTTAGGTAGCGCCATTGATAGGAAGAAAACTTCAGGTTATTGCTTCAGTTTGGGATATGTCATGATCTCTTGCTTTAGCAGAAATCAATCATGCATGGCGTTGAGTACAACTGAGGAAAATTATGTTGTCTCTTGCTCGTATAGTTGTAAGGTAGTGTGGTTGTGGAATCTACTATTTAATTTGTGTGATCCCTAGTTCGATGTGACTTGTATATTCTATAAAAATCAAATTTTCATGAAGTTGTCGAAGAAACCTGTGTTCCATGACAAGTCAAAGAACATAGAGATCAAGTTGAACTATATTATGGATATGGTGCATAGAGGAGCAGTGAATTTCCAGTGCATGGAAACGAAAAATAAAATAGTTGATGTGTTGACCATGCCTCTAGATAGAGTGAAGTTTGAGTAATTTATAAAAAGACTTAGTGTGATCCAAAATGAGACCCCTTAGAAGAGGGAGTGATGAATTCTAGCATAGCTTGAGAGACAGGTTGTTTGAGTGTAAAATCCCAGTGAAGATAGTTGGTTACTCAGACGTAATCAATCTTGTAGGTTGTCCTTGGATAAGTCCTGGCAAAGATTGTAGGTTATCCTTGGATGTAATCAGTCCTCATATGTTTCTATGCTAGAAATAGTGAGAGACCAGAAGATGGTGATGCACGATATCACACATGGGAAATGAGACAGGTTGTCCAAGTGGAAAAGACCCTGGTGTAGCAGGTTTATCGAACCTAATCAGTCACGCAGGTTGTTTGAGTGTAAATACAAGTCCTAGTGGGATACTCAATTTACTCAGATGGAATCATTCCTAAGACGAGTTATATGAATGTAAACATGATCCCTGGTATGGTACGCAGGTTATTCAGATGTAATAAGTCCTAAGTCGTCTTACCCAAATGTAAATATGAGTCCTAGCATGGTATGGAGGTTATTCAGATGTAATAAGTCATGTGGGTTTTCCAAGTGTAAAAAGATCCATGGCGTGGTATGTAGGTTACTCAGATGTAGTATGCTTGGAAGGTTGTCTGAATGGAAAAGATCTTGGACGCAAGTTGTTCAGATGTAATAAGCCCCTGAGGTTAACCTGGAACATAAAATCCCTAGTGTAGCAGGTTGTTCAGTTGTAATCAGTCCTTACATATATATCTATATATGTGTGTGTTCCCGTGTTGGAGATGATAAGGTCACGAAGCACGTGAGGTGCATCTATCTGGTTCTTTTTAACTAGTAGAATGCAGGTTGACCGTGTAGAGATATAATGTAATAAGTGTGCTCCTAGGTGATTCTCACATATTGTATGTTACAGATTGTCTTAATGACGTGAAATATCCTGACATACTACTATGGTGATAGAATACAGTGGTTTGCATCTAAGTTGTGCTATGTGTGCTTTGTGTGTTTATTTTGTTTTTTGCAGTACAAAAGAGATGATCTGGATATGACGAGATAAAGGTAGGAGATGCAGGTTATTGTTGTGGAAATGTAAATAACGTCCTAGAAAGTTCCTATGTGACGGCTTGCTCAAATATGTGATGAAGACCTAGATGAGGACCAAGAATACACCCAACATGAAAAAGGTATGGCTTTATAGAACCTTCCCATGACAGATAGTACCTTTCGATGATCGATAAGAAGATGATGATGGTAGTGGCTATGATCATGACTCTATGACTCTGTAATTATGACTCCATGATGAAGACTTGACTATATGTGTTGATGATTGTGGAAGAGAGAGAATACCTTCATAGTTAAGAGGGAGTGTTGTTGTATTTGTAACTTCAAAAGATATTTTGATGTATACTATCATTGTATGTTGTTGTTCCCCCATCAGATATGGGTTTACCTCCTTTAGGGATGCCATTATTGTGTATATACCTGGAGGTACAACTTTCGTTGTAAGTTGGGGCAATAGTCCCCAGTGTAACATCATTTAATGTGTATTTGGAGTCTCTCTAGGAGAATTCATCCCTATTAGGGTAAGAGGTCAGCCCCAGTGATGTAAAAGTTTAGTCACTTGATTAGTATAAATAGGGAGGTTCCCTCCCTCATTTATACACAGCTCACACTCACTCAAGTTCTCATGGGAGAGAGAGAGAAGGAGGAGATATAGATAGCTACTGGAGACTTCTTATTACTAGGACTGGTCATCTTATTACACAGTCTTTGTGACAATATTATTCTGAGTAAGTTTGCATTTTTTTCTCCTTTATGGTTTCCTCGGTGAAAATATTTGTGTCTTGTGTATCTTCTCTATCTTATGCATATTGTTGTACTTGTTATTTTTTCATATAAATATACTAACTAAGCTAACAATATTTAAGAAAAACTAACAAAGGAAATGTATGAAAATTTAGGGGATTTATATATGGTTGAAGGGGATCCACTTAGTCCCTTTTCCATTACTTATGCAAACAACAAAATTAAAGTCACATGTACATGGCTTCCATCAACATATTTCATGTTACATGATCAATTGGGTAACGTTGTTGTCTTCATTTATTCTCAAGGCCAATTTGACAATATTAAATTTGAGTTTCATGTGCATGCATATTTCTCACATAGTCTTATTTCTCCACTTACCTTGACCAATTCTAGCCAAGCCCAAATTTGTCATTCCTGATTCCAATTCACAGTAATAATATCAATGTTCTCTTATATAATTTCATTCCCTTTGTCACTCTTGCAACAAAAGTAAATTTACCTAGAGTTGTTAGAACTCATAGTGCTGCAATGAAATTCATTCCAACTCCATTTGGGGTCATGTTTCAAATTTTATTGTCTTTTTCTAACCATGCCATTTGAAGTCAAATACACTTTTCACTTGGGTGGTCTCTTCAATGTTCTATTCTAGAGATCACTATAATATCTTATGTCCTCTGATTTTTTTCCATATGTATAGGGGGTGATAGTCCCTGTGAGAGAAAAAAAAACACATTACCTTGAGTTTAACCTCCTCTAGCATGACGCATCTTTCTTTGGGAATAATTTTCCACTTGATGATGAAAGGATTTTAAAGGTTCCTTATAGACAACAACTATGCTTTAGATGAGAAATGATTAAATGAAATTATTTGGATGCCTATCCCAACAATACTACCTTATACTAACAAATTATTTTGTGTCCTCCTATGAAGAAATTATTTTGGTTGGATTAAGTTGTTGTGGTTTATTTTTAGAGAATTTCTTCTCTTAGAAGAGTGAGAAGGGGATATCCTTACTAAGAAATAATCCATTTAATTCAAATTATATCTATAATTTCTATTTGTACATGTTAAATAATAACTAAATATAATACAAACTTTTTTAAAACATTTCAAAGGGTGACTAGGCATATTTCCAAAATTCAAGTGAACTTTGTGGAGGTCCTATTAAATGGAAAGTGAGGATATTTTAAATATTTACAAATGGGCCCACAAACCTTTGTACTAAGTTTTGCAATCATTTCATTTTAACTTTATGTACTAATTTTTGCAATCATTTCATTTTAACTTAGTAGTTTGTGGACTAAGTTTTGCTTGATCCATTGCCAAAACTATCTAGATAGAAACGAAAGCCATGAGAGTCATATTTGTATTAAGAAGACACAAAATAGAGCCATATTTCATACAGCATGATTTGGTTTGTGGTCTTCCTTAAACCACCATTTAGTAGAAGACTTATAATTTCTACTAGACACAAGTCTGTGGTCATCGTTTGTTAGGATTATTAATCCTCCCTTGGTCAAATGTATTTTATATTATTTAGCCTGAATTAGGAACCTTAATTAACTATTTGGGACCACTAGTACCATTGGGTCCACTCAGCCTAATGGGTCCACATGTACTAGTTACTAGATTGTGGGGAACACTACTAGAGGTTAATTTCCACTTACTGCATGTGCATGCATTAGTTTGGGTGCCTCCTAGACCAATCCCTACATTTTAGGAGCCACTAGGAGTCCCGACACTGACCTCCATCAGTTAGTTGGAGTTGGAACTAGTTAGTCTTAGTTAGCTTCCAGTTACTTTCAGTCACATCACAATCAGTTAGCTATTGCATGGCTGCATGTTGAGTATCCGCCTTTTCCCACCTACCACCTCAGTTGCACTAAGTTAACTAGTTATTACAGATTGTATGAGTTGGTTGGACATCTAGGAGTTGATATGTTGAACTCCGATATATATTGAGACACCATGAGTTAGCTAGTCAATTAGGTACAGTCACATCCAGTTGGTAGATTCAAATTCCTCCCTAATGGATTCAAATTCTTCCTTAATGTAAACTATTGTACCATTGGATTAATTAATGTGAATGACACTGTAAATTCCTGAGCTACACTCATATATTTCCTGTGTGGTTTGTTTTTTTCAATTTGTATCTTCATACTCCTTTTGCTGCAATAATAATTCAGAACTAATTGCTTGAAGATATAAATGGCACAACAATTCTAACATAGTATCAGAGCCATTTCAAGAAAGCTTCATGTCTATCTACTCTCCATTAAACACAAAAGGTATTTGGGTTTCCACATAAGTCCCACAAAGGGTACTTTGTTTCCTCTGAATTTATTTAGAGTGGCAGTGTAGGCATGATGGACCCTGAGAAAGTGTTCATGTCGAGAGGGAAGGCATGATTCTAACATAGTTCGAATAGTTTTGGTTTTGCAGTGATATTTTGCAGGTTCAACTTCATATGGATTCAATATTATCAGTTCCTCTTCCTACTCCATCCACAAGGTATTCAGAATGGAAGTTGAAGATGATTGCATCTCTAAAGAGACAAGGTCTCTATGAGGTATCTATTGGACTTGGTAAAGATTCTTATGAATATGAGAATGACTAGCTAAATGATGGTGATAGAGCTTATGGAATAATATGTGAGGCATTTTCTCCAAGCTTGCGCTACGTTATTGATTTTGCAGAATACCCAAAGGATCTCTGGATAAAACTAGATAGAACCTTTGGGAAGCACAATGAGGATTATTATAGCAATTTGGAGAGCAAATTCAGAACCACAAGATTTATTTATTCAAAATTATCTGCCTCTAATCTCTTTGATTAATTTTTTCAAGATAAAGAAGAATCAGAATCTTCCACACAGTCAATTCGAATTGAAGAAAGTCTCCTTGGAGTGACTCCTTCTCCTGCTGCTCCAGAAGTTTATGAGATATCTGATATATCATCTTCTCATATGGATGATCCAGAAGAAGAAATTTAAATCTCTGTTATTGAAGAAAATATCTCCTTCCATTCTATGCAAAAATTCTTTAGTGACTCTTCTATTATAAATTTTGTGCATAGTTTACCGGTGATTGCTCCAGGAAAGGGAGAGGAATTTGATTTCTCTGTCTCTAATAATGTTGCTGGTGTGTAGATAAGTAATTATTTTGATATTTTGAAAATAATATAAGATTTTAGTAGTGATCCATTCAGTCTCACTGATCTGGAGCTTCCAACTAATTCCTACATGATTGCATGCACCGATACTCAGTATTTTGAAGAAGGAGAAAAATGTGCATCTACCATCTCGGTGGAACACACTCTTGGATCTGATATGAAACTATTTGGATATGATATGATCTTATTTGGATATGATCAAATATTACTTGGTTCTAGGGTTGAAGAGCTTTCGGTACTTCTTATAGTTGTTCTCATTAATTTTGGTGTGAAGAATCAAGTACAAAAAATCTCTTTCAAAATTTTTGTTGGGGATTTGATGTCAATTTTCTCTCATGAGTTTGTTGATATTATATTTCGTAAATATCTGGATATTTTGGAAATAATTTTAGATTTTAGGAGTATTCCATTCACTCTCATTGATCTTGAGCTTCTAGCATATTCCTACATGATTGCATGCACCAATATTCAAAATTTTGAAGAAGGACAAAATTGTGCATCTACATTCTCGGTGGAGAAAACTCTTGGATAAGATATGAACTTATTTGGATCTGATATGATATTACTTATATATGATCTGATTTTATTTTGTTCATTTTTAAGTTTCAATTTTTTTCAGTAGTTCATGTAGCTGCTCTCATCAATTTTGGTGTGAAAAATCAAGTACCGCAAGTCTCCTTCAAAGTTGTTGTTGGGATTTGATATCATTCCTCACTTTTGGATCTCATATGAACATATTTGGATTCGATTTAATTTATGATATGATAATATTTGGTTAAGGTTTTAAGATTCAATATATTACATTATTGCTTGTAACTGGTTTCATCAATTTTGGTGTGACAAATCAAGCACCGAAAGTCTCCAATTTTATTGTTGAGGATTCGATGTTAGTTTTCTATTATGAGATTGTTGATATTATATTTTGTGAATTATTGGTTATTTCTGAAGCTATATAAGATTATGTAGCTCAAGCATTCACTCTCTACAATCACAGGGCTTCTCTATCTTTGATTGCATGCTCATCTCCTCACATAACTAGTAAAGAGGGAGACATTCTGGATCTGCCTAGACACTTTCTCCTAATAGTTGGGGTTGATTTTACCTGTCAAAACCCCAAATTTTCACAAAAATTTAAAATTTTGAGATAACATAAAATGTTACAGTTGCAGTTAGATAACTGCTAGCAGCTAATAGAAGAAACAGATAATAAATAGTAACCATTAACTTTAATACATAAATATTAATGTTGTTTTAATTTTGATATGTGATGTGAATAATCTGCATTCAAATATTTAGCTATACTGATGGTTTGAATGTCAAGTAGGTGAGGAGTTACTTTCTAGCTAGGGCTTACTTAGCGATTGCTAACGTATCTAGATTTTTGGATCTTTAGAGGCTAAACATGTAAATTTTTGAACCAGTAAAAGTTTATTAAGGCGCTAAACCAAATATACTTCTTTTAACATAAAAGTACTGCTAGAGTAAAGGTTTGCTTAGAAGACTCAAGGTCCTACAAGGTAAAGTAATGTTTCTTTTACTTGATTACAAATATGATAATACTTAAGCTTCTTGTCGTAAGGGTTATTAACGTTGACCTATTGTTTGTCTTTTAACAGATAGATCACTATGATAGATAAAACCTCCTTCTAACTTTACTCTAAGCTATTTCCAGTTCTTATTAGAGGTCAGGATTTTGTATCATAACTCTTTCTCTGACATAAGAGTATATTGCAATTATTATTTTAATAATTAAAATGTTGCTTATCATTATAGAAATAGACCTAAATCCTTTCATAACATAAGCTTACTATGTACCTTTCAGCTCTATTTTTAATTAGGCTTCAGTAGCAAATTTATCAGCTTAACATTGCTTATATGTAATAAGGATCCTCTGCATAAATATCGTCAAGTTGTGACTTGAATTTCCCGTTTCCTTCAGGATCAACATAATGCGACAAATTTACATTACCCTACTCTTTACTTATAAGTAAAGGTGATGCAAATAAATCCTAGATAGTTTACTATCCTAGACTCCCAATTCTAACCTAACCTTGGTTCAATTCAGCATAAATCTTGGTAAAAATTATGGAGACCCAAGATCATGTACTTATAAGATATCTATCCTACATCCATTACTATAGGTCACTTAAAAGAGTAGGAGATATTCTACTGTAAAAATGTTAATTATATCAATATACACCTTAATGATTTAAATCTTGTTCTCAAGGCTTATACATTCATAGTTCATGATTATAAGAAAATGTCAATAAAGGCATTAACAAACTTGCTCAAAACTTCTATTAATTCTCTTGATATTTTCTTATAAGTTTGATTAAGAAAGGTCATATGATCTTTAAGAAACAAGGGCAACGATTCCAATTAACAAATTGGTTCTTTACCAAAGATAAATTCAAGGTTTAAACAATAGGTTATACGATGGTATACTACTCGTTCATTATCAAGGTTGACTTCATGGGAAAATAATATGATATTGACTTATTTAAAAATTACATTATCATTACATGCATAATGTAATTGATTTAACAATTATTTGATTTGAATTGTTGCAGTGGAGACTATACAAATGAACCCACCGTGAAGTGGATAGATTTGTGGGCACGTGGAACTCTCCTCACCATGCATTGCGTGACATATAAGCTTTACCTTGCAACCCTATTTCTCATTTTTCAACGAGGGTTTCGGTCTCTGCATTGTTGGGTTTACTGCGGCCATGAGGGCTTACAGGTGCTCGCCTTCAGCTCCACTGTCTGTGCATATTTGAAGAGTTGTCACTTAGGGTGAGAGTTGTGAAGTTCATAGCTCGTGAATGATTTGATTCCTCCAACCAAACCTTGTTGTGCGTGAGGGTAGTGTTTACACAGTCAGTAGTTTTTGTGTTGAAGTCGTGGTGTGGCCACTTTCATTGCTTGCTCTTACGCCAGTTGTTGAGGTAGTTAATAACTCAAACCCAGCTGCTTCCTTCTCAGGTGAATATGAGGGTTACACTGCTCATGGTGTCGGTCTGCCTTCTACGTGAACTCAATTAACAACACTCCAGGTAACGATTTGTTTTTAAGAAGTTGTAAGTTATCAAAAATTACAGTTACATTTATATATTCAGATTTGTAATTAAGATTTGGTTTTCACTTTGTAGGTGATGGTTCACCTTATCGTTGGAAGAATCCACTTTGCAATTGGACCGGCATTCAGACTACGGGTAAGACCTGGTTACAAAGTGGCTCTCCCTGCTTGTACAGACTTAGGGGAAATGTTTGCAGTTGGAATAAGTTATGGCCTTGGTTTTTCCCAGTCTTGGGTTGTTGGTCTTCATTTTATAAGTTTTGTTTTAAACCCTCGCATACAGCAGGGTGGATCTGGCTCAATGCCATGACTTGCAAATGCTCTTTTCTTGTCTTTAAAATATTTTACAATGCTGTAGGTTTTGATATAAGGTCTGTTAGTTTTATTTCTTAAAACCCATGCCACGATATGGGTACATCGGCCCTAAGCTGGGTTTTGTACACTGTTTAAGTTTATAGCCTTTCAGCCTATCGAGCAATACATTGGGTTTTTTAAAATGCTTCCTTCGAGCTCGGACTTGATTTCTAGAATACTTTGTGACTCTGTATAAGTAGGGTTTTACCCTATTCGACTGTGAATAAATAAATTTATTTTTTATTACATTTTGTATATATAATGTGGTTATTTATTTAAAATTGTAACTATAACTCTGTCATAATATTTATTTGTTGGATCAGGAATACGAGCTAGGGTTTTCCTGAATGAAACCCTTGTTTAAATAATTCTTTTAATTTATTTAAATAGGTTCCAGTACTTGTAACAATATTGTTTTAAGTTAATATTATTACCAGTGTATATTGAGATTTCTTAAATTTATATCTGTATATTTGTTATAAGGACTGTAACCAGTCTACAATAGTTAAATTTTTTTTTTTTTTTGAAACAATATTATTGGTTTAGGGTTTTGACCCTGTAGATTATCTTTACAGGTATAACCTGTTGCTAAATTTAAAACAGTTCTTTCTTAAATAGATATTTATTTTTATGTTAGTTATTATCATATTCTTATTGTTTTTTACTACAATGTTAGAAAGAATTTTATTAGAGTTATTTGTAACATCAATTCGGTAACTAGTCTATTCTTGATAATTTAAATACTTTTCATAAAACCATTCTTGTTTATAATAACTGTTAGTCTTAGTTTACTTAATATTATAAGTAAATAAACTAAGTAATTGTGATTTATTTCCTTATTTAACTGAATGTACTAAAGTAGCTTAACTGTATCTCTTCTACTACATTTGCAAATAGTTTTTAAATAAAACACAAAGGAATATATTTATAACATAACACAGTTTAAACTCATGCATATTTTAACTTGAATAAAACAATACATCATTTATCTACTAAGGTATTTTCTTAACAAATTAATCCTTCTACCTGTAATAAACGACTGCTATTTCTTTTCCAGTATATTTACATACATCAGTTTGTAAAACAATAACATAGATAACCAGGTTATTGTTCTTTTTTATAATAGCATACATACTGAAATAAATTACTTGCTATTATAAAATGCATAACCACATCTATTCATTTCAGACTCTTATCATTTTCTTAATCTACTTTAAATACCCTGTCTGTGCTGGAGTACGGTCTGGTCCTTTCCAGGCATGGAAAAACATAGATTAGAATTATTTTCCATCTATTTCAGATTCATTCCTTCAATAATATAAAATATTACTAACTCTAACATTTCACAACTAAATATTTAACATTCATTTAACAATCAGATTCACATTTAACTATCTAACACAGTAAAACAAAAGGATGAAGAACCTGATTAGGATGGACAATAACAGCGTTAGGAGGTCGTTCCTCCCTACCAAACTCCTAAAGAGCGCTCAAACAACGCTTCCTCAGGACCTCCGAGCCTATTCCTGGTCTTCTTGGCTGAGAACTAGTGGAGCATGCAAACAATAGACTAGTCCAATGACTTAGTAAACACTCTGCACTTAGCAGTAACATCCTTCAGCTAAAAAGCTGCACTAGATCACTCAACAGTTATCCCCTCAAACTCTTTCCACAATTCCCTTCCATTGAATTTCTCTGAAGTACATTCACTTGAATGATCACTTCTCTGGAATGAGCAGCCTCAAATCTCTTCAATGGGCATTTTTATAAAGATTGCCTAGGTTTTTTGGGTCAATTGTCATTAATTGAGCCACTTGATCTGATTCCACTTTCTTTGGGAATCATGACCCCAAATGTAGGTAGGTTTCCATCTACAATAGTTGGAAGTGGTTTGAGGATGTTGCCACATGTTTGTTTTCTCTCCACCTAGTCTCCTCCACCAATTTTACCAGTAAACACTCTTTTAACAGCTCTCCTAAGCTGTTGTCTCCACCTTTATTTATTTATAATTAAAATATTCATAATTACATTAAATATCCTTGACTCTGCTGAGTCATCAATTACAACTTAGCATAAAATTTAACATATTGTCCTCAAATAATATAAAATTGTTTTTTTGCAAAATTGGGGTATGTGACATTACCACTCATGGTTTTTTGTTAAAGGATGAAATATATAAGTTTCTTGGGTGTTCCTCACATGGTTCGAATTCTAAAGAACGTTTTCTCTCTCATCAGTTTGTTTCAGCTACTCTATGTTTGTGCCAAAAATTGTTCTCAGACTACGAAAGAACAAGCTAACACAACCTCAATAAACATAATTAAGTAAAATAGGATTTTCTAGGGTTTTGGTTGTACTGTTTGTAGACAAGAGGGAAAAAAATTCATAATACCAAAGAAAACACTAAATTATGAGCATTTGAAGAACTAAGATGCATAACATATAAACTATAATCCAAACACAATAATCACAGTATTGAGTTTCACCCACAGTTAACAAGCATTTCATGCATAAAAACCTTAAACGGGAAATGAGTATACCAACTGAGTAGTTAACATAAATCAGAAATATCTTTCACTTTCCTTCACTTCTAACTTTGAAACTTTGTTTTCTTCAACATTAATTTGCTGTTCAATTTCAATGTTTTCATCTTCTTGGTTCAAAGATTTTCTGGTTCACCACCTTCTTCATTCTTGACTGTGACTTTCTTTTTAAGTTTCTTAATCAAATTCTGACCTTTATCTAACTATCTCTTTTGAGACTGCTCTTCCTTCTCTGTTTGGAAACCAGACCAAAATAGGAAATATTCCCATGTCTTCTCTCTTTTCTGAAGTACAGTTGTTATGACTAGTTTTATAAGCCCATGATGAAATGTTGATTGTTTGGTGTGATCCTGATGTTCTTTCACCCTGCTAGACATCTTCTGTAAACTTTTCAAGAAGAAGAATGGGAGATTCATTTTGGATTCATGACTAAGATGTTGAATATATCTAAAATGATACTTAAAAACAAAAGCATATCTCCCTTCACAAGTGATATATATTTGTAGGATTTTGATAGGCTCTATCCATTCAGGTTTAAATTTTTGAATAGGTACTCCCTTTCCCCAATCTGCTACTACATCTAGAAATAGATATCTCTGAGCATCAAAAGTGAAAGGAACTTTTTTAAACCAGTATTCACCCTCATCTAAAATCCCTGTAGCTTCTGCTAATAATTCCCTGGTCAGTTTAAACTTCAAAGTATCAAAAGACACCATATCCTTTATCGAAACATTGAACGAATTTATAAGAGACTTCTGAGTGATAACCTTCAATTCTTTCAAAAAATACTAACCACCCTGCCTCTGAAAAAAGTTTTGCACAATCTGAAAAATTTTGAACCCAGCTCATGTCTGAAGGTTATGCTCTATTAGTCTTACCACTTCTTTTCATTTTCAATAATTGTCAAATAGCTTTTGTCAATAAAAAAACTCTGAATCTCTTCAAGTCTTGACAATCTGACAGACAATGCTGTATTGGGAAACCTAAAACCCTAAAATGAACTCTCTCATTTAAACTGATGAATTATTTAATTCCAATGACAGAGAATTCATCATTTATTATGAATTAGTTTTATAAACTAATAATCTTCAATCAATTTTGTCATTAGTCCTCTTCTTAGAAAAAACCCAAATTCATCAACTTTGGTAACAATTCGCAGCCTACCTGTCAAAGTGATGAATCCAAGTGTTGGAATCATGTTTTCTTGACTGTTAGGTGTCCAATTGCATTCCTCAATCTTCTCTAACCACTTCGATAAATCCAAATGACTGCTCCTTAAAGCCCTAGTTTTTTGCCCTGTTTCAAAATTTGATTACACACTACTAATTTTTCTCCATGAACTTCATCTGCTCTGCGTGCACTTCAGGGGATACGAGATTCAAGGTGCATTTGTATCACTATGTTCAACCATCATTAGTCCATCACTCTGCAACAGACCACCGTAACTTGCCCTCATGATGATTTGCTTGACGTATTCACACCTGTCACAATGATCATTCTATAGGAAACACGTATCAAATCCATCAACCCAATATGAATGACATCTCATGTGTGAGAATTTCAAAAATATGACCCAAAAATGATGATTGTTGAACTGCGTGACTTTCTTGTAGTGCATGTGTGCAATTTTTCCAGCTACAAGAAAGTCTACTTTACTGATTTTCAAAAATATAACTCATGATAATGGTTTAACCTTGGTTAAACAACCTTAATTAAGATTTTATGCTATTTTTTAAGACCTTTTAATTGATATAGACATTCTATAAGCCCTTGAACTATGAATTCTAATAAATCAAACAAAAATTTGAAAAATAAAACTAAGAAATCATATAAACAGGAAAAAGATTCAAACTATCCTAAGAAACAAAATTTTCTAGGAGAAATGAATAAAACCAAGTTTCAAAACATAAACAAATGTGTTAAAAAATGGAAAACAAAAACAGGCTCTAACATTCTACATGGGTCCAGTTTTCTTCCTGCAGTTGTCTATATTCCTGATTCAGTTGAGCAAATTATTCTTCTTCCAAAGAGGAAGATTCCTTCATACATAATCGCTTTGTTTGGATTTAGAGGTTCATCTTCACAGAAGAACCAAGATACTGCATTTGTTGCTGCATAGTGCTGCAAATAGCAGCAAAAATTTTCACAATTTTTTTATTCAAAATTTGTATTCATGTTAATTTTGAGGGATGGGTTTCCCATGAGGTTTTCTCCTATTTCCTCGGTTGTATTAAGAAACATTATGTATTTTAGATTGTATTTTGGGTGACTTATGCCCTTGTTTCTAGGGCCCATATTTATCCAAGTTAGGATTCAGGGGGGGTGTTAGGATTATTAATCCTCGCTTGATCAAATGCCTTTTAGATTATTTAGCCTAACTTAGGAACCTTAATTAATTATTTGGGTCCACTGGTACCATTGGGTCCACTTGGCCTAATGGGGCCACATGTACCAGTTACTAGAGAGTGGGGAACACTGCTAAAGTTTAACTGCCACTTACTACATGTGTATGTATCAGTTTGGGCACCTCTTAGACCAATCCCTACATTTTAGGAGCCACTAGGAGTCCCTGCACCAACCTCCATTAGCTAGTTGGAGTTGGAACTAATTAGTCTTAGTTAGCATCCAGTTACTTTCAGTTACATCACACTTAGTTATATAGTTCTAGTTATGCATGGCTAATGCATGGTTGCATGTGGAGTAGGCACCTTTTCCCACCTACCACCTCAGTTGTACTAAGTTAAATAGTTATTACTGATTGTATGAGTTGGTTGGACATCTAGGATTTGATCTATTGAACTCCAATATTGATTGAGAAACCATGAGTTAGCTAGTCGGTTAGGTACAGTCACATCCAGTTGGTAGATTCGAATTCCTCCCCAACGGATTCAAATTCTTCCTTTATGTAAACTATTGTAACACTGGATTAATTAATGTGAATGATACTAGAAATTCCTGAGATACACTCATATGTTTCCTGTGTGGTTTGTTTTGTTTAGTTTGTATCTTCATACTCCTTTTGCTACAATAATAATTCAGAACTAATTGCTGGAAGATATAAATGACACATCAATTCTAACATGGTATCAGAGCTATTTCAAGAAAGATTCATGTCTGACTACTCTCCATTGAACACCAGAAGCAGCTGGGTGTCCACATAAGTCCCACAAATGGTATCTTAGTTTTCTCTTATGAGGTTGTTGATATTATATTTTGTGAATTATTGGTTATTTTTGAAGCTATATCAGATTATGGAGCTCAAGAATTCACTCTCCAAAGTCCCAAGGCTTCTCTACCTTTAATCACATGCTCATCTCCTCACAGAACTAGTAAAGAGGGAGACATTCTGCATCTTCCGGGACACTTTCTCCTAACACTTGGGCTGATTTTACCACTCATGGTTTGTTGTTCAAGGCTGAAATATATCTGTTTCTTGGGTGTTCCTCACATGGTTCGAATTCTCAAGAATTTGTTCTCTCTCATCAGTTGATTTCAGCTGCTCTACATGGGTCCAGTTTTCATCCTGCAACTCTCTATATTCCTGCTTTAGTTGAGCACATTATTCTTCTTCCAAAGTGGAAGATTCCTCCAGAAATAATCACTTTGTTTGGATTTAGAGGTTCACCTGCATAGAATAACCAAGATACTACATTTGTTGCTTCATAGTGCTACAAATAGAAGAAAAAAGTTTCACAATTTTTTATTCAAAATTTGTATTCCTGCTTATTTGAGGGGACGGGGGGGTGTTTCCCATGAGGTCTTCCCTTATTTCCTCAATTTTATTAAGTAGCATTATGTATTTTAGATTGTATTTTGGGTGACTTATGGCCTGGTTTCTAGGTCCCACGGTTATCCAAGTTAGGATTTAGGGGGGGTGTTAGGATGATTAATCCTCCCTTGGTCAAATGTCTCTAGATTATTTATCCTAACTTAGGAACCTTAATTAATTATTTGGGTCCACTAGTACCATTGGGTCCACTTGAACTAATGGGGCCACATGTACCAGTTACTAAAGTGTGGAGAACACTGCTAGAGGTTAACTGCCACTTACTGCATGTGCATTCATCAGTTTGGGTTCCTCCTAGACCAATCCCTACATTTTAGGAGCCATTGGGAGTCCTAGCACCAACCTCCATCAGTTAGTTGGATTTGGAACTAGTTAGTTTTAGTTAGCTTCCAATTAATTTCAGTTACATCACAATCAGTTAGCTAGCGCTAGTTATGCATGGCTAATGCATGGCTGCATGTGGAGTAGGGGCCTTTTCCCACCTACCAACTCAGTTGCACTGAGTTAACTAGTTATTACTGATTGTATGAGTTGGTTGGACATTTGGGAGTTGATCTATTGAAATCCGATATTGATTGAGACACCATGAGTTAGATAGTCAGTTAGGTACAGTCACATCTAGTTGGCAGATTCGAATTCCTTCCTAACAGATTCAAATTATTCCTTTATGTAAACTATTGTAACACCAGATTAATTAATGTGAATGATACTATAAATTCCTAAGCTACACTCATCTATTTCCTATGTGATTTGTTTTGTTCAGTTTGTATCTTCATACTCCTTTTGCTGCAATGATAATTCAGAACTAATTGCTTGAAGATATAAATGGAACATCAATTCTAACATGTTATTAGAGCCATTTCAAGAAAGATTCATGTTTTTCTACTCTCCATTGAGCACCAGAAGAAGATGGGTTTCCACATAAGTCCCACAAAGGGTACCTTGCTTCGTATGAATTTATTTAGAGTGGCGGTGCAGGCATGATGGACCCTGAGAAAGTGTTCAAGTTAAGAGGGAAGGCATGATTCTAACATAGTTCTAATAGTTTTGGTTTTGCAATGGTATTTTCTGGGTTCAGCTTCATATGGATTCGATATTATCAGTTCCTCTTCTTACACCATCCGTAAGATATTTAGAATGGAAGTGCAAGATGATTGCATCTCTAAAGAGACAAAGTTTGTATGAGGTATCTATTGGAATTGTTAAAGAGTATTATGAATATGAGAATTATTGGCTAAATGACATTGATAGAGCTTATGGAACAATATGTGAGGCCTTTTTTTCCAATCTTGCGCTACATTATTGATTTTTCAGAATACCCAAAGGATCTCTGGACAAAACTGGATAGAACCTTTGGGAAGCACAACGAGGATTATTATAGAAATTTGGAGAGCACATTCAGAACCAAAAGAGTTCTTTATTCAAAAGTCTTGTCCTCTACTCTCTTTGATGAAGTTGTTCAATATGAATAAGAAACAAAATCTTCCACACAGTCAATTCGAATTGAAGAAAGTCTCCTTGGAGTGACTCCTTCTCCTGCTCCTCTAGAAGTTTATGAGATCTATGATATCTCATATTCTCATATGGTTGATCCAGAAGAAGAAATTTGAATATTTTTTATTGAATAAAATATCTCCTTCCATTCTATGCAAAAATTCTCCAGTGATTCTTCTATTATAAATTTTGTGCATAGTTTACTGTTGATTGCTCCAGGAAAGGGAGAGGAATTTGATTTCTCTATCTCTAATGATGTTGCCGGTGTGCAGATAAGTAATTATTTGGATATTTTGGAAATAATATCAGATTTTAGGATTGATCCATTCACTCTCAATTATCTATAGCTTCTAATAAATTCCTACATGATTGCATGCACCAATACTCAGAATTTTGAAGAAGGAGAAAACTGTGCATCTACCGTCGCGGTGGAGCACACTCTTGGATATGATATGAACCTATTTGGATATGATATGATGTTATTTGGATATTATCTGATATTAATTGTTTCTAGGTTTCAAGATCTTTCAGTACTGCTTATAGCTGTTCTCATCAATTTTGGTGTGAAGAATCAAGTACCAAAAATCTCTTTCAAAATTTTTGTTGGGGATTTGATGTCAGTTTTCTCCCATGAGTTTGCTGATATTATATTTTGTAAATATTTGGATATTTTGTAAATAATTTCATATTTTAGGATTGATCCATTCACTCTCATTGATATTGAGCTTCCAGTAAATTCCTACATGATTGCATGCACCAATATTCAGAATTTTGAAGAAGGACAAAATTGTGCATCTACCTTCTCAGTGGAGGAAACTCTTGGATATGATATGAAATTATTTGGATATGATATGATCTAATTTAGATCTGATGTGATTTTATTTTTTTCATGTTTTAAGTTTCAATAGCTTTCAGCAATGTGTGTAGCTGCTCTCATCAATTTAGGTGTGAAAAATCAAGTACCGAAAGTCTCCTTCAAAGTTGTTGTTGGGGATTTGATATCATTCCTCACTTTTGGATATGATATGAACATATTTGGATATGATTTGTTTTCTGATATGATAATATTCATTTCATGTTTTAAGATTCAAGAGTTTACAGTATTTCTTGTAACTGGTTTCATCAATTTTGGTGTGACAAATCAAGCACCAGAAGTCTCCTTCAATTTTGTTGTTGAGGATTCGATGTTATTTTTCTCTTATGATATTGTTGATATTAGATTTTGTGAATTATTGGTTATTTATGAATCTATATCATATTATGTAGCTCAATAATTCTCTCTCCACAGTCCCAGGGCTTCTCTACCTTTGATCACATGCTCATCTCCTCACAGAACTAGTAAAGAGGGAGACATTTTGCATCTTCTTGGACACTTGCACCTAACAATTGGGGCTGATTTTACCACTCATAGTTTGTTGTTCAAGGCTGCAATATATCATTTTATTGGGTGTTCCTCACATGGTTCAAATTCTCAACAAATTTTTCTCTCTCTTCTGTTGATTTCAGTTGCTCTACATGGGTCCAGTTTTCATCCTGCAACTCTCTATATTCCTGATTCAGTTGAGCACATTATTCTTCATCCAAAGAGAAATATTCCTCCTGACATAATCACTTTTTTTGGATTTATAGATTCGCCTACACATAAGCACCAAGATACTGCATGTGTTTCTACATAGTATTGCAAATAGTAGCAAAAATTTCAACAATTTTTTTATTCAAACTTTGTATTCCTGCTTATTTTGAGGGGTAGGGGGGTTTCCCACGAGGTTTTCCCCTATTTCCTCGGTTGTATTAAGCAGCATTATGTCTTTTAGATTGTATTTTGGGTGACTTATGGCCTTGTTTCCATGGACCACATTTTTTGAAGTTAGGATTCAGGGGGGGTGTTAGGATTATTAATCCTCCCTTGGTCAAATGTCTTTTAGATTGTTTATCCTAACTTAGGAACCTTATTTAATTATTTGGGTCCAATAGCACAATTGGGTCCACTTGGCCTAATGGGGCCACATGTACTAGTTACTAGAGTGTGGGGAACATTGCTAGAGGTTAAATTCCACTTACTACATGTGCATGCATCAGTTTGGGTGCCTCCTAGACCAATCCCTACATTTTAGGAGCCACTGGGAGTCCCAGCACCAACCTCCATCAGTTAGTTGGAGTTGGAACTAGTTAGTCTTATTTATCTTCTAGTTACATCACATTTAGTTAGCTAACACTAGTAATGCATGGCTGCATGTGGAGTAGGTGCATTTTCCCACCTACCACCTCAGTTGTGCTGAGTTAACTAGTTATTATTGATTGTATGAGTTGGTTGGACATCTGGGATTTGATATATTGAACTCCGATATTGATTGAGATGCCATGAATTAGCTATTCAGTTAGGTACAGTCACATCCAGTTGGTATATTCGAATCGTATGTAATGGAATTGAATTCTTCCTTTATGTAAAAACTATTGTAACACCAAATTAATTAATGTGAATGATACTGTAAATTCCTGAGCTACACTCATCTGTTTCTTGTGTGGTTTGTTTTGTCCAGTTTGTATCTTCCTAATTCTTTTGTTGCAATAATAATTCAGAACTAATTGCTTGAAGATCTAAATGGCACATCAATTCTAACATGGTATCGGAGCCATTTCAAGAAAGATTCATGTCTTTCTACTCTCCATTGAACACCAAAAGTAGTTGGTTTTCTACATAAGTCCCACAAAGGGTATCTTGTTTCCTCTGAATTTATTTAGAGTGGCGGTGCAAACGTGATGGACCCTCAAAAAGTGTTCATGTCGAGAGGGAAGGAATGATTCTAACATAGTTCAAATAGTTTTGGTTTTGCAATGATATTTTGCAGGTTCAACTTCGTATGGATTCAATATTATCAGTTCCTCTTCTTACTCTATCCACAAGATATTCAAAATGGAAGTTGCAAATGATTGCATCTTTAAAGAGACAAGGTCTCTATGAAGTATCTATTGGACTTGGTAAAGAGTCTTATCAATATGAGAATGACTATATAAATGATGATGATAGAGCTTATGGAACAATATGTGAGGCCTTTTCTCCAAGCTTGCACTACCTTATTTATTTTGCAGAATACCCAAAGGATCTCTGGACAAAACTAGATAAAACCTTTGGGAAGAACAATGAGGATTATTATAGAAATTTGGAGAGCAAATTCAGAACCACAAGAGTTCTTTATTCAAAAGTCTCATCCTCTACTCTCTCTGATGAAGTTCTTCAAGATGATGAAGAAGAAAAATCTTCCACACAATCAATTCAAATTGAAGAAAGTCTCCTTGGAGTCACTCCTTCTCTTGCTGCTCTGGAAGTGTATGAGATATTTTATATCTCATATTCTCATATGGCTGATCCAGAAGAAGGCATTCTAATCTCTTTTATTGAAGAAAATATCTCCTTCCATTCTATGCAAAAATTCTCCATTGATTCTTCTATTATAAATTTTGTGCATATGTTATCAATGATTGCTCGAGGAAAGGGAGAGGAATTTGATTTCTCTGTCTCTAATGATGTTGATGGTGTGCATATAAGTAATTATTTGGATGTTTTGGAAATAATATCATATTGTAGGATTTATCCATTCGCTCTCATTGATCTATAGCTTCCGACAAATTCCTACATGATTGCATGCATCGATGCTCAGGATTTTGAAGAAGGAGAAAACTATGCATCTACCATCGTGGTGGAGCACACTCTTGGATCTGATATGAACCTATTTGGATATAATATGATATTATTTGTATATGATCTGATATTAATTGGTTATAGGGTTCAATTTATTTCAGTACTGCTTGTAGCTATTCTCATCAATTTTGGTGTGAAGAATCAAGTACCAAAAATCTCTTTCAAAATTTTTGCTGGGGATTTGATGTCAGTTTTCTCTCATGAGTTTTCTGATATTATATTTTGTAAATATTTGGATATTTTGGAAATAACTTCAGATTGTAGGAGTGATCCATTCACTCTCATTGATCTTGATCTTCCAACAAATTCCTACATGATTTCATGCACCAATATTCAGAATTTTGAAGAAGGACAAAATTGTGCATCTACCTTCTCGGTGGAGAAAACCCTTGGATCTGATATGAACTTATTTGGATATGATATGAAATTATTTGGATCTGATATGATCTTACCTATATCTGATCTGATTTTATTTTGTTCAGTTTTTAAGTTTCAATAGCTTTCAGCAATGCTTGTAGCTGCTCTCATCAATTTTGGTGTGAAAAATCAAGTACCGCAAGTCTCCTTCAAAGTTGTTGTTGGTAATTTGATATCAATCCTCACTTTTAGATTTGAAATGAACCTATTTGGATATAATTTATTTTCTGATATGATAATATTTGGTTCAGGTTTTAACATTCAAGAGCTTACAGTATTGCTTGTAACCGGTTTCATCAATTTTGGTGTGACAAATCAAGCAAGGGAAGTCTCCTTCAATTTTGTTGTTGAGGATTCAATGTTAGTTTTCTCTTATGAGATTGTTGATATTAGTTTTTGTGAATTATTTTTTATTTCCGTATCTATATTATATTATGGAGCTCAAGCATTGTCTCTCCACGGTCCCAGGGCTTCTCTACCTTTTATCACATGCTCATCGCCTCACAGAACTAGTAAAGAGGAATACATTATGCATATTCCTGGACACTTGCTCCTAACACTTGGGGATGATTTTACCACAAATGGTTTGTCATTCAAGGATGCAATATATCATTTTCTTGGGCGTTCTTCACATGGTTCGAATTCTCAATAACTTTTTCTCTCTCATCAATTGATTCCAGCTGCTCTGCATGGGTCCAGTTTTCATCCTTCAACTCTCTATATTCCTCATTCAGTTGAGCACAGTATTCTTCTTCCAAAGAAAAATATGCATCCAAACATAATCACTTTGTTTGGATTTATAGGTTCACCTACACAGAAGAACCAAGATACTGTATTTGTTGCTAGATAATGTTGCAAATAGTAGCAAAACGTTTCACAAGTTTTTTATTCAAAATTTGTATTTCTTCTTATTTTGAGGGGGGGGGCTCCCATGAGGTTTTCCCCTATTTTCTCGGTTGTATTAAGCAGCATTATGTCTTTTAGATTGTATTTTGGGTTACTTATGGCCTTGTTTCGAGGGCCCACAGTTGTTCAAGTTAAGATTCAGGGGGGGTGTTAAGATTATTAATCCTCCCTTGGTCAAATGTCTTTTAGATTATTTAGCCTAACCTAGGAGCCTTAAATAATTATTTGGGTCGACTAGTACCATTGGGTCCACTTGGACTAATGGGGCCACGTGTACCAGTTACTAGAGTGTGGGGAACACTGTTACAAGTTAACTTCCACTTACTGCATGTGCATGCATCAGTTTGGGCGCCTCCTAGACCAATCCCTACATTTTAGGAGACACTGGAGTCCCGACACCAACCTCCATCAGTTAGTTGGAGTTGGAACTAGTTAGTCTTAGTTATCTTCTATTAACTTTCAGTTACATCATAATTAGTTAGCTAATGCTATTTATGCATGGCTTCATGTGGATTAGGTACCTTTTCCCACCTACCACCTCAGTTGCACTGAGTTAAATAGTTATTACTGATTGTATGAGTTGGTTGGACATCTAGGAGTTGATATATTGAACTCCAATATTGATTGAGACACCAAGAGTTAGCTAGTTAGTTAGGTATAGTCACATCGATTTGGTATATTCGAATTGGAATCCCTAATGGATTCGAATTCTTCCTTTATGTAAAATATTGTAACACCGGATTAATTATTGTGAGGGAGCCTGCAAGAAGCTGCTACCCAAATATGATGCAATGGGAGTGCATGAGCAGAAAAAAACAAGAACACGCACAGACCCTTGGATGCACACACGCACTTCTGTTTCGGTAGTGGCGACCCTCGACGTCGGATTGTCAGCGTGAAAAATAGGAGTGCGCACGTGCCCCTAATGACGCGCTCATGTGTAAGTGCATGCATGTGTATGTGGACATGCACGCGTGTTTTGTGTGATCGCATATAGGGACGTGTGTGCATCCCTGTGTTTGAAAAAAATAGTGAACAGTTTTATTTTGTTCACAACACACCCGCGAGCGCACAAGGAAGCGAAAACGACACTCAAGGAGCCCAAAGAAAGTGTCCAAGCTACCTAAAAAGACACCCACGACATTGGATTAAGGTAGATGGAGTAGGAATGTAATTTTTTGTTTATTTTAATGTTTTTCATTGTTTTCCAAATAAAATACAAAATTAAAAAAAATTGCAAATAAATTGAAATGGGTAAAATTTGATATTGCATATACAAATTACCTAAACATAATGACAAATACCAATGTACCATCCCAAGAAATGAATGAAACAAACCAATCAGAGGACCCAAACCCTGAATTAAATGAATAAAACCCTGAAGATGAATTACACAAGGATTTAATCCAATTAAGAATTTTGAGTGATGAACTGAAGAACAACGGGGAACCCTCTCGGGTTTCCCTCGCCACATCACTACAAAACATAATAGAGTCTATCAACATTGCCCATAGTGAGATAACCAATTTGACCAAATATAGGGCTCGAATGAGAGAATATTATGGCACTGGTATATCCAAAGAGGATATAAAAAACCTGAATATCACAAAATCCCAACTATGGAGAAAATTTACAAATCCAAGAACATGACATCCTCCAGATGTGAGGAAGACGTGAGTTTGCATGGACTGGTGTAATTACCAGCCATGGAGAGAAAACTGGAGAAAGAGGTGGTTCATGGTTTTTTACAAGCCTCCATGCAACAATGTCGAGGTCCCATGGTATTTTCTCAGGAAACTGTGGGATGAGTTTGTGTTAGCATTCCATGTGAACTACTTCAACATCATCGAGTTTCAAGGAATCGGTTTTGGCTCATCCCAAGATCGACCTCATGCCCATCGAAACCCACTCAAAGGACCTTCTGCACCTAAGCGAGAGCCAAACCAGCTTCCTCAATCCCCTGGGTTAGGTAGCGGGCTCGATCAGATCCATTAGTCTGTTAGATGTGCCACATGGCACCTTCTCAGCCATACCACATTTGTGGCTATGTCCTCACAGAGAGAGTAGGACCACCCCGAGAGAGACACTTCTGCACGGTCTACTGGTGGTGGGCGAGGGAGAGCAGCTACAGGTGGCAGCTAGGGTGATCCATCTAGATTGATGGGACCAGTGCCACATCATTGTTCTTGTTGTGGGAATTCATGCCATGTTCCCATGCAGAAGCATGCCACAGAGAGCTACCTACACCAGGTTAGTTATTGTTTTATTTAATGTTCAAGTATCGATTATACGTTATGCAATCTCATAATTTCTAATAAATTTGACTTAGAATTAGATGTTGATGACTCGATTTGTTTTAATGTACAGCTATGCAGTGCTGAGTCTCCAACACCCAGATGGGAGGACGTTGGTTCCTTCAACCTAGATGGAGCCATGGAAGCTCCAGAGGATATCGTGGCACCATACACACAGGTATTTTTCTTTCAGTAATTAAATCTAATGTTAGTAGTTTATCTTGTCATCCAATGTAGTTAATATTTATTAATTGAATCTAAATATTTTTGTGCAAATGAACATGTATCCGTAGGAGTGAGTGACCATCCATCCCCCCTGGGGATCAGCAGTTCCCCTCATGAGCAGGGATCTTGTAATAAAGTATAAATTTAATTTCATATTTGATGGCTTAGATTTGTATAGTTATAGTTTGTATGTACTAATATATGAGTACATGAATACGTATGTAGGTCCGAGTACATAGGCACGTTGGTGTCACTATCTCTCCATCGACTGCCTTTTTTCCACCATATATGCCATGTGTAGCCGCTGGCATACATGTCCCTTTCCCTACATATATCTCCACCATGTTCCATCCATCCCTTTCCTCCCATCCACCACCATGCTTCCATCCATCTTGCCCTTCTTCATCATAGCCTTCGCTCACTCCCCCCCCCCCCCCCCCTCCCCCATCCCCTCCCCCCCCCCCCCCCCGCCTCACCCATCCACCCCCTCCCTTGCAATTTCCCATGTTTCCACCCTCCCCCCTCCGACCATGATACACCATCCATCCACATTCACCCATCCCTCCACCCCATCCCAGACCTCAGCCCCCTCCCCCATATTCTCCCACCACACTCGTTTCCTCTTCTAGGGTGTCCCATTCCATTCTACAGCCAGTTGGGGTTTATCGTCGTACATCACCACTTCGTCCACTCCACCCTCTCTCACCATACCCCCTAGTTTTGTATCCAACGTCGATGTGGCTACATCCTATGCTATGTCATTCACCCTAGCATCAAAGTAGGTTTTCCAACCCACTTCTCCACCTGCCACCTCTGAGGACCAGCCGATTGCTCCACCTGCCAGCCCCCAAGACCAGCCTGTTGTGTTCATGGTGATTTTTTATTAGTTTATGAAAATATCGTGCAATATTAACGAAAATTAACATAGGCAGTAAATTGCATGAATTATCTTACTTTTTAAATGTTGTAGGTTGGCATTCGCGAGAGACTTGGATCACGGAGGAGGGTAGGCTGCTCACCACATACGGTCTCATCAGAAGTGAGCTATTTAAGATTTGAAAATGTGATTTTGATTTTTAAATTATGTTTTATACTTGTATAATTTCCTATAGGAGTTGACATTTGATTGTTGTCGTTTCAGATCCCAAGGGGAGGTGGTCGAAGCGGCAAGAAGAACCAAGCTTCCTCTAGCTCGAAGAAGAGGAAGATCGATTTTGGAGGTGCACCTGGAAGCTCCAAGGGTAGGCAGGAGGATTAAGAGACCCTCCTATGTACGCTAGCCATGATGTGGCATTTTGGCATGAGTTTCCATATTTTGTATAGGGCACGAGTTGCCATATTTTGTATACGGCACGAGTTTCCATTGTATAGACATTGGGAACGATGTTCCATTTTTCACTAATACTGTATATGATTGGAAATTTGTGTATATTAATATATCATTTTGCACTTCTTTATATTACTTTGCATTTTATTACATATTTTCATACATTATGTCGAATGCAGTAGTAGTTTACAGTTAATCCACTTGCAATACTTATTGTTGATGAATCAATAAAGTCTGTATGTTCACAATAAAATGCATAAAAAATTTAACATTGTAGGTTACTTGACAAAAAAATACACAATTGCATAAATGTGTACAATAACAATGATAATTTTAAATACCAAATACTTGATCTTGTAAATCATAGTGCAAATCATTAAAGGAAATTTGGGGTCTAAAATGGGCCTTATAAGAAAATATGCCAACAATAAATTTTGTGAGTTGGAATTCAAGAACCGATAGAATTTCAATAAAATGAGTCAACCATAATGGTTGAATTGACATATTTGTCATAAAAGAAAACTACCTTTTTTGTTCATATTTCTGACATATCTCCTTGTGTTTTTACTCAAATTTCAAGTGGGAGAGCTCATTGGATGTGGAATTTAATTCCACATCCAACGATTACCCACACTGCATACTTTTGATGGACCCCGATACCCCAAAAATAAGAAATACCTGGAAAACAAATGTGATGATGACATCATCATCACATTTTTCAGGTATTTCTTATTTTTGGGGTATCGGGGTCCGTCAAAAGTAAGCAGTGTTGGTACTCGTTGGATGTGGAATTAAATTTTACATCCAGCAAGCTCTCCCGCTCATAATTTGAGTAAAAACACAAAGAGATATGTCGAAAATACGAACAAAAAAAGTAGTTTTTTTCATTCTTCCTCCAAAATTAATAACTATTATTTTATTATTTTAACTATTATTTTATTATTTTCCTTAGGAGGCCCATTTTAGACCTCAAATTTCCTCTAATGAATTTTTCAATCTAGCAAATTTTTCCATGAAGTATTCTTCTTGCTACCAAATAATTTTATCGAGATCTTTTTCTAGTTTGCCAAGCCTCCCTTCACCCCTCATCCCTTCCGTTTGTTGTCTCATCTTGTCATACCTAACTTTGGCCTTGTTATTGCAAACCTAAACCCTAAGTACCTAAACCTAACTAGACAGCTAACCTAAAACCTTATATTTCTACCCTTCCAAACCCTTCCTCCCTTCTCCATCTCCTAACCTACTCGCTTACCTCTCCACCTCTCCTATCTCATTTCCTAAACCTAATCTTGGAATCTTATACTCCTATCCTTGACCTATAGGATCAAACCTTTTCCCCCTTTCAAAACCCCCTCTCTAGCCTTAGCATCCCTCCTATGACTCTACAAGTCAAGCTCTCTAAAACCCTAGCTACCAACAACTCCTAGATAAGAATCAATTCTAACTAAAATTGGTCACTCATTCCAAAAATAATCATTACAACAAGCACACCAAGTAACCTTAGGGTTTCTCAAATTCCACAATCCCTAGCCTTCTTCTCTCACAAAAGCTACAAACTTAAATACTTTCTTCTCTCCTCAAGTTGAATTTCATGAAGAATGTCATCTATCCCTTTGTTGAACTCTAACTCCTATAGAACCCTAACTCCTATTGAACCAACATACTAACACCTATAGTCTTATTCATTGTCCAAATTGCAATATAAAACACTTGTTTGCCATTGGGTTAGCATGTATAACCTAGGGTTTAGAATCAATGATGAAACCCTAACTTAGGAGGGAAACCCTAACACCAACCCTACCTAACCATCTCTCATGGCCTCTTCTAAAGTACCTTTTTGTTTTTATATCAGCATGCCTAGGATTGTATTCATATGTCACATATTCTTTATAGACTAATCAAATGAAATACTTCAAAGCTTAAGCATGGATTACTTCACATAGGCTAGGGTTAGAGCTTCATGAGCACTCCTTTTATAAACCATAGTGAAATAAGTAAAACATAGCTCATCTTCCACAACTCATACATTAAAAAATCATGAGAGAAAGAGGCTCTATAAAGTCTTATGCCTAGAGTTGATAAGAATAAATTAACATGCAATAGATGAAGGAATGAAGGAAAGGTCACTTCCTTGCCTTCCTATCTTACCCACTCACTAATGCCTCACCTCAAATTTGTCCAAAACTCAATTTAAAGTGGCACAAAGACACCCTAAAGGGACTGTATCTACACAATCATTCCCAACCATACTTAAACAAATTTGATAGTGGTATATAAACATCCATAACTTGGCAAAATACAAGAAAAGGCCTTGAATTGCTTGCAAGTCATTGTGTCATCAATATCCAAGTGAATATACTTGTTATCAATCCTACTTGACTGGAAATTTGATTTGGTTTAAGAGTCCCATTGGCTTGGAAACTTGGCACTTATGAAATTGTTTATCATTGATGTTTACTTAAAAGATTGTACCTTTGTCTTGACAAGCTAAAAAGTGAAATATAGGACTGTCATAATGCTAAATGCTTGGCTGGAAATACTTTTGTTTTGACAGTACCTTTCACTAATTCAAAGTTCCATTTCAACTCTTGTTTATAATTATTACTTGCATTTAGGATTGTACACTCATTTTGGCAAGCTGGAAATTAGTGTTTTGGACTATCATAATCATTTTGACTTGGCTGGAAATCAGTCTTAGTTTGACAGTCCTATCTTCATGAAAATTGGATTGATTGGGGTCTATGTCAATGTATGCCGGTTGCAAAAGAGGTCGAATTTGTATGATATGATGATAACATCCCTTCAACACCACTAACATGCTTCAACCACATGCATAATTGAAAGGAAAATTACATCCAATGTAGTTCATGAAACCCTAGCTATGTTGTAGTGCAGGTATATATCTTCTAGGTATATGGTTCTACTAGTTTCTAGTTAAGTGAGACTAACAAATATAATGATATAAATCTAATGAGTTCATAAACCCTAGTTTATAGTTCTATGTCTAAATATGTGAACCCTAGCTTTTAAGTTTGTGGTTTCTAGTTCAAGAAACTCTAGCTTTCTTGACATTTGTTCTTATAGATTAGGTATATGGTCTAGGTATTTGTAATCCTTATTATTTAGGTTTGTGGTTTGTAGTTCATGAAACCCTAATTTTTTTTTCTATTTACGCATGTAGCTTAGGTAGGTGGTTTAAGTATTTCTACATAAGTGAGACTAACATAGCACATGATCTCTATGTATGTGAATTTCTACTTTATAAAACCCTAGTTTGTAGTTATATGTGTAAATTTATAAACCCAAACTAAAATAACACAGAAGAGAGAGCCATTCCTTAGGTGGACTTGGTCCTTATTATACGTTGGTCTTCCTCATATATTCTATGTAAAAGGAAGAGAGAGCCATTGTAATTTCTCATAACGATTGTGCTCAATATTCTATCTTTATAATTTTCTTGGAAACATCTTGTAAGTTAAACAACTAAATATTGAAAATAGAAAGCAAATCAAAAAGAATATAAAATATACAATTTGCATCCCAAGAGAATCCTTATCATCCCTATTGATTCTTCCTTTGAGAGAGACGTGTTCTCTTTGGGTGTACAATCATGGTTTGAAGGGTCATTTTGGCAAGAAAGTTCCCCTTATTTCAGAGGATTTCCCTTAGTCATTATTTCCTCCTTTCACACGCCTAGGTCACGTGGAAAAAATCTTCAAGCCACTCGGTGTGTCCTTGGGGGTAAGTCTCGAGTCAAGGCTGTCACCTTGTTCTTGAATCCTCTGTTTAGGCTTAACTCCTAACGAAGCCAAGGGGGGTAGACCCTATTAAGTTACTAAGGCTGAAATACTTAGTATGGTGATGTTAAATTGAATGAGTTACTTAGGATTTTGGAATTTAACCATAAACAATCAAAGATGACAAGATGCAAAAATGAGCGCACGAAAGCACAATGCTGAGACACAATATACTATATAGCAAGAAAATAACCAGTTCCTTAAAAATGGAGCCAAAAAAGAAATCAATGTACTTTCATGTGCTTGGAGTGAATGTTTTGCAATTTCTTCTTGGTACGTTTTAAGTTAATGTGAGGTGTGAGTTGATTAAAATTAGGCGAAGGGGTGGACTCCAGATATACCTGAGAGTACTTAGAGTATGTCCAAAACTAAACCTTCAAGGCTACCCGCAAGTAATATGTGGGATGAATGGAGTCTCTGAGGCTATTTTTCATAATGCACCCATTAGGGTGTGACAGAGATCGGTGCCCCGAGGTCACTTTTCAGAAGTTCCCGCTTCCTTTGGGTATTTTGCCACCGTAATGGTTTGATCTAGGTGTTGGATTTTCACCTAATGGTTTGTCAATTTGGGAGAGTGAATATTAATTATACTAGTCACTCAAGTGCTTTTGATACAGCTTGACTGATTGGATGAACTGCATCCAAGTACAGAGCATACACACCGGAGTCTTGTCAATTTTAGTAAATTTTTAAAATTGGGTGTTCTTGTTAAAAAGAAAATCCTACAGGAACCTCTTTCGATCCAAGTGGATCTCAATCGGGGAATCAAGGAGGGGTTAATTTTATAATAGCTGAAGAAATAATTGATATAAAGGAAAACACAGATACACAATTCCAGTTTTATAATTAGTCCTACCATGCATCTCTTTCCCCTTTCGGGTCAATCGAGAAGTTGTGGGGTAAGTAGTAAGATTACTTTGAAATATCAAATATGGAATATGAAATTGATAATGAGTCAAAGTATATTACCCTACATATTAGATCTACGCTAGTTTGAAAATATATGAGCAAAAAAGTAAAAAATTGGCACCGACGCAAATCCCCCCAGGGGGGATGGTGAATAGGCTCGAAATAGCCTATTCGAAAAGACCTTTTCCTTTTATTAGCAGCGATTTAAAATATCATAAAATTAAAATTGATGCACTTTGTTCCTTGTTATCTGGGATCCAAAGGATTACAACAAGCTTGTAACAAGCTAGAATTAAACAAGATGGTGGGGGAAGCTTCTGAGAAGCTCCGATTCGTCCAAGAGTTCGAAAATGGGCAGAGTATCCTTCTATTTTTTGTTAGAAATGCTAAAAAACAGCGATAAATTAGAATCAAATGTGCCCAAACACACTTTAAAATTGTTTTGGGTCACCGTGCTAGTTATCGAAAAAAAACTAAGTAAAAAATTGTTAAAAGGGGCTAATCTAGTTTTGCAAAAAGGAACCAAGGAAAGAATGCTTTCCTTGGGATCTTGGCTTGCTATTTGGGCATCCAATAAGATATGTACTTTTCTTGAAGAATTTAAATCTTTGAAGAACGGGAAAAGAAACTACCTTATGAGCAAGCTTTAGATCTATGCTTTAGCTACTTTCAAAAAAGGAAATTCCTACACCTAGATATATCTATATGAAATGATATTCTTTATAAAATTATAGATCTAAGCAGAAAGACTCTTATAAAATATATCTAACAATATATATTCAGTGCTTAGAACTAGATCTGATCATAAGACGAAGAGACAGGTAACCGAAAGATTGATTTTTTAAAGAAAGGAGGAAGAGAAGGGGAAAGGCCCATTGTTGGATGGATCTGCAATGGAAACTTGTTAGTGGAATACAAAGGGGCAATTCCTTCACAAATTTTTTGGATATGAGTGGAGTCAAACTAGATCCACAACTCGTCCAATCCTTGCTACCTGAAAGCTAAACACACAATCCTACACGAAACCTTATGAGATCTGGATATATATATGAAAAAGAGACAAAATTTACATGCAAATAAACTTATTAAACATCTATAATCTAGATCTTCAAACATATATGCTATGAGATATAGAAAAAACAAGTAACCTTACTTTCCCAACTATACTCCTATTGATTCAGCTGAATCATTCAATCCAGACAGGGTTCAGATGCAGAAATTGAGAGAAAAGACGGCAACATCAATAGCCATAAGACAATGCTTAATCAACACACATGAGAGCATTACACCATTTATCCTCCAAAGCTTCTTTATTCCAACAATCAAAAGATTGCAACAATATTACAATAGCAATCCCTTCAATCCAACTCTAACTAGCCTGGAAGAGGCTGCTGTGCTTGGATATATACAAAAACCAGGAGATCCAGCCCAAGGGGGGCACAAATCCCAAGGAGATAAACCAAATATGTTGATGGAGAGTCCATCAATACCTGATCTATGTCTAACTGAGCCAGATCTGAGTCTCACTGAGTGCAATTGTCAATCGGAGAGCTGATCTGACTGACACCTCAACCTGTTGACTGAAGCATCTACCAAAACTCATCCAGATGAGCCAAAACATGTTGAGGAGAGAGGGAGGGAGAAATTCCCCATAAAAGATGCTGAAGATCAACTCTAGATCTGATTTGATCACCTCCTTCAGTCAAGGATTTGTCAGATCTAGTCAATTTGGTTCAGATCTGACTGATTTCAATCAAATCAGCTGAGAATCCACTGATCTATGATTTTGGATTTGCTCCATTATTCATCAATTTATTAATTAAAATAATCAATAAATGATTTTTTGGGGCTTTCTAACCTGATTGATGGAAAATCACTCAAAACTATGAAATAGTGGGTCCATGGGTTTACATGGTGCTCTTATCTTGAAAATGAGCACATACATGACTGAAACTGATTATTTGGCCCACTTTTATTACAAAATCAATTTTTCCAATTAAACTATTAAAAAATAGCCTAAATTTTGGAAAAATTAAATTTTAATAAAAAACACTAAAAAAAATAAAAAATTGAAAAATTGAAAAAACCTAGGGGGACTTAAACATGTTCATATGACTCGACCATGATGTCTATCATGTTTATACATTGACACATAGACTCTAATAACCTCAATAGGACTAAATGCCAAGCCGACCACCCCAACTTTGGAGGTATGGAGTGAAAAACTCAGAAATTATCAGTCGTTTATTCAACAACCAATAATAACCAAGGGAAAAACACCCTGGGCTGATTGGATTGACAAATAAATTCTAAGAGACCGAGTCTTTTACAGAAACTATCATGCTAGAACATTTATTATAATTCCCCCATGGGGTATGAGCATGTGATATAGTACAACAAGCACTTCCCAGAAGTACTTCCAAAGGTCTTCTGAAGTCCGAACAATTTATCCTTGTCTGGTTCACCAGGCTTGCTTGATAAAAAACCACTAAGTACAACTTACGTGGTAACATTCTGGCTCCAACTGTGGGACGTGCGCTCAATCTGGTCTTTGAGGAAAGGAGAGGATACGAGAACACCAGAATCTTTGGTTTATATACCCTGTAAAAACATCTCAAGTTGACAGAAAAACCTCAGTAGCACAAGTTTTATAAAAAGCCAAATGATCCATTAAGCTGATTTATTTAAACAAAATAAATGTAACTAACTAAAAGAAGCAAAGTTTTATTATAGCTAAGTATAAAATAGAAATGCAGAAAGTAAATGCTCTCTTTCAAGGAGCTTACTTTCTTACTCTAAGCATGATATAAAAAGGGTTAAGTGTAATCCGAAATCCAACGTAACCACCTAAGAATTTTATTAACAAAAAAAAAATTCCTTGTCTTTGGTTACCAGCCAAAGTAAGGATACTTTATTCAAAAAATGCAAACCTGCGTGATGATCTAGAAGGGGCGGGATGGATGGGAAATCATAGGCATGAATAATGTCGTCAAAATTCCTCCCAAACTGGTAAGTGCTTGCACAGGCTACTTCTATCCATGACTGGACAGGGTTGATGTACAAATTGGAATGATGAGGCAGATTGACTACACCATCATACTGATCATCAAGGCTTATCGGATAATAATTCACTATATAATCCCCAAGCGGCTCCAAGTCATGAGGAAACTCTATATGTGAAGATGATAGTTGAGACTGATATTCTAACAACTGCATCACATCTGTCTTTTCACAACACTACTTCTCCATGTCTTCATTATTTATACCTTTGTGCGGCTCTGCATGATATGACTCTGAATGATCATATGGATAAACTGCATGCTCCTTTTTCATATCAAATTTTCCCGAGGCCACATGGTCCATGCTCTCTCCATTAGATATGCCACAGATAGAAAAATCAACAAAACCATCAAAAGCTTTTGGTTCATTATTTTCCTCTTTATTCATGTCACAGACTAGAATTTCCATGAATGTCCAGGACTCCTCATCAACATCTTTGTCGGGGATAAGGGATTCTTCATCACTTGTATCATGCTCCAAGCTATACTTGTCCTCATTTTCATACTCATCTTCTTCAGAGAAAAGGTCACAAGGTAGTAAACCTTCCAGACTGTCATCATTATATGGAGAACACATAGGAGTCCCATCATGTATATTACAGTTTTCATCATAAGTTTCACTATAAGATTCTGCAATGGTTTCATCCTTAGGCTTGTACTGTTTAGATGGTAACAAAGGGTAGGCATGTCCTACCATGTATATATGATCAGGCTCGCTTTAATTTGTTTCCTGATTACTAGTTTTGGGAATTCCATGTTTCGTGACTTGATTTGCAACATAACAAGTGCTTTCTTGGTGGAATTGTTCACAGGGCCTACACCATGGAATTAATTCTTCTACCATGTTAGTTGAGTCTAACTGGTTTGGAATCCTAGTATTTTGTTGAGGAAACTTCTTTTGATACATCCGATTCTACCTAAGCTGAAAGTTCCTAGGTCCATTATTTCTTTCCATTGTGATTATTCTATTGTGCATAAGATTCAATTGTGCAGACTGGTCTACCATAAGTTGGTTTTGACTAGTAACCAAGTCTTTTATCATGTCTGTTACCTTTCCCATGGGATCTTTAGAGGATCCCTTTTATTCTGATTCAAAGGATTTTCCCTTTTCTTCGTTGTATGAAGTGTTTCCCCTAGTGTAACTTGGAATGTTGGATTTTCCTGAAGACTGCATATTCTTGTCTATTTTCTCAGCCAATTCCTGAGCAGTTTTTAGATCGGCCGGCTCTTTGTCCCTTAACTAGTACCTCAAATCATCAGTGAAAGCTTCGATGTAATATATGAGGATGGAGGCATCCCTTGGCCTGATTTCTCTAGGGAGGTCCGCAACCACATGCCTGAACTTAGTATTAAATTCATCAATGCTTTCATTATCCATCTTCTTTATGTTATGGAGGGAAGCAAGCAGATGTCTTGGTTCTTTCTTTTCCCCCCATTTCTTCTTAAAACCCTCTAGGAATTCACTAAGATTTTTATATGAATCATCATCTAGGTCGAAGTACCATTCTTCAACATCATCTTCCAAGGATAAAGCAAAGAGCATCATTTTGACATCGTCATGGTCATGGGAAGCATCATTGCAATAACTAACCAGGTTTTTTTCAAACTTTTGAAGGTGAGACTTGGCAGTGATGGCATTATTTCCTTGAAATATGGGGAGCTTCTTGATAGCATCTTTTGGAATGGCATGGGGAGCACCTGCTATCTGAGAAAAGTCAAGGGGTTTGAATAATTCCATCATTTCTTGAGATTGGTGAACATGACTCTCTACAAATATGTGATGGATATCTGAGAGGGATTGGTCTCCTAAATCTTCAAGGTTTCTATGAGAAGTCTTCCTATTCAATCTTTCCCTAATAAACCTTTCGATATCAGGGAGAGGGATGTTAGACAATGGAGTCGCCAGATGGATCGACTTTTAATTTTTATGTTTTTTAAAGACTAGATCAATCAAAAGTTTTTATCTTTTTAGTTGTTTAGAAAAAATTTAAGCTAAGTCGTACTCGGGAATAAAAATATTTATCTCCAGCAACGATGCCAAAAAGTGTTGCCTCCTTTCACACACCTGGGTCACGTGGCAGAAATCTTCAAGCCACTCAGTGTGTCCTTGGGGGCAAGTCTCGAGTCAAGGCTATCACCTTGTTCTTGACTCCTTTGTTTAGGCTTAACTCCTAATGAAGCCAAGGGGGGTAGACCCTATTAAGTTACTAAGGTTGAACTACTTAGTACGGTGATGTTAAATTGAATGAGTTACTTAGGAGTTTGGAATTTAACCATAAACAATCAAAGATGACAAGATGCAAAAATGAGCGCACGAAATCAAAATGTTGAGACACAATATAAATATATAGCAAGAAAATAACCAGTTCCTTAAAAATGGAGTCAAAAAAACAATCAATGTACTTGCATGTTCTTGGAGTGAATGTTTTGCAATTGCTTCTTGGTACGTTTTAAGTTAATGTGAGGTGTGAGTTGATTAAAATTAGGCGAAGGGGTGGACTCCAGATATACCCGAGAGTACTTGGAGTATGTCCAAAACTAAACCTTCACGGCTACCCGCAAGGAATATGTGGGATGATTAGAGTCTTTGAGGCTATTGTTCATAATGCACCCATTAGGGTGTGACAGAGATTAGTGCCCCGAGGTCACTTTTCAGAAGTTCCTGCTTCCTTTGGGTATTTTGCCACCGTAATGGTTTGATCTAGGTGTTGGATTTTCACCTGATGGTTTGTCAATTTGGGAGAGTGAATCATAATTATACTATTCACTCAAGTTCTTTTGATACATCTTGACTGATCGGATGAACCACAGCCAAGTGCAGAGCATACACACCGGAGTCTTGTCAATTTTAGTAAATTTTTAAAATTGGGTGCTCTTGTTAAAAAGAAAACCCTCCAGGAACCTCTTTCAATCCAAGTGGATCTCAATTGGGGAATCAAGGAGGGGTTAATTTTATAATAGTTGAAGAAACAAATGATAGAAAGGAAAACACAGATACACAATTCCGGTTTTATAATTAGTCCTACCACGCATCTCTTTCCCCTTTTGGATCAATCGGGAAGTCATGGGGTAAGTATTAAGATTACTTTGAAATATCAAATACGGAATCTTAAATTGATAATGAGTCAAAGTATACTACCCTGCATATTAGAGCTACGCTAGTTTGAAAAGATATGAGCAAAAAAGTAAAAAATTGGCACCGACGCAAATCCCCCCAGGGGGGATGGTGAATAGGATCGGAAGAGCCTATTTGAAAAGACCTTTTCCTTTTATTAGCATTGATTTAAAATATCAGCAAATTAAAATTGATGCACTTTGGTCCTTGTTATCTGGGATCCAAAGGCTTACAACAAGCTTGTAACAAGCTAGAATTAAACAAGATGGTGGGGGAAGCTTCTGGGAAGCTCCGATTCGTCCAAGAGTTGGAAAATGGGTAGAGTCTCCTTCTCTTTTTTGTTAGACCTGATAAAAAATAGTGATCAATTAGAATCAAATGTTCCCAAACACACTTTAAAAGTGTTTTGGGTCACCACGCTAGTTATCGAAAAAAAACTAAGTAAAAAATTGTTAAAAGGGGCTAATCTAGTTTTGCAAAAAGGAACCAAGGAAAGAAAGCTTTCCTTGGGATGTTGGATTTCTGTTTGGGAAACCAATGATATATGCACTTTTCTTGTAGAATTTAAATCTTTTAACAACGGGAAAAGAAACTACCTTATGAGCAAGCTTTAGATCTATGCTTTAGCTACTTGCAAAAAAGGAAATTCCTACACCTAGATATATCTATATGAAATGATATTCTTTATAAAATTATATATCTAAGTAGAAAGACTCTTATAAACTAGATCTAACAATATATATTCAGTTCTTAGAACTAGATCTGATCATAAGAGGAAGAGACAGGTAACCGAAAGATTGATTTTTTAAAGAAAGGAGGAAGAGAAGGGGAAAGGCCCGTTGTTGGATGGATCTGCAATGGAAACTTGTTAGTGGAATATAGAGGGGCAATGCCTTCACAATTTTTTTGGATGTATAGTGGAGTCAAACTAGATCCACAGCTCATCCAATCCTTGCTACCTGAAAGCTAAACACACAATCCTACACGAAACCTCATGAGATCTGGATATATATATGAAAAAGAGACAAAATTTACATGCAAATAAACTTATTAAACATGTATAATCTAGATCTTCAAACATATATGCTATGAGATATAGAAAAAACAAGTAACCTTACTTGCCCAACTATACTCCTATTGATTCAGCTGAATCATTCAAGCCAGACAGGGTTCAGATGCAGAAATTGAGGGAAAAGCCAGCAACATCAATAGCCGTAAGACAATGCTTAATCCACACACATGAGAGCATTACACCATTTAGCCTCCAAAACTTCTTTATTCCAACAATCAAAAGATTACAACAATATTACAATAGCAAGCCCTTCAATCCAACTCTAACTAGCCTGGAAGAGGCTGATGTGCTTGGATATATACAAAAACCAAGAGATCCAGCCCAAGGGGGGCACAAATCCCAAGGATATAAACCAAATATGGTGATGGAGAGTCCATCAATGCCTGATATATGTCTAACTGAGCCAGATCTGAGTCTCACTAAGTGCAATTGTTAATCGGAGAGCTGATCTGACTGACACCTCAACCTGTTGACTAAAGCATCCACCAAAACTCATCCAGAAGAGCCAAAACGTGTTGAGGAGAGAGGGAGGGTGAAATTCCCTATAAAGGATGCTGAAGATCAACTCTGGATCTGATTTGATCACCTCCTTCCGTAAAGGATTGGTCAGATCCAGTCAATCTGGTTCAGATCTGGCTTATTTCAATCAAATCAGCTGAGAATCCACTGATCTATGATTTTTCATTTGATCCATTATTCATCAATTTATTAATTAAAATAATCAATAAATGATTTTTTGGGGCTTTCTAACCTGAGTGATGGAAAATCACTCAAAACTAAGAAATAGTGGGTCCATGGGTTTACATGGTGCTCTTATCTTGAAAATGAGCACCTACATGACAAAACTGATTATTTGGCCCACTTTTATTACAAAATCAATTTTTCCAATTAAACTATTAAAAAATAGCCTAAGTTTTGGAAAAAATTAATTTTAATAAAAAACACTGAAAAAAATAAAAAAAATTGAAAAATTGAAAAAACCTAGGGGGATTTAAACATGTTCATATGACTCGACCATGATGTCTAGCATGTTTATACATTGACACATTGACTCTAATAACCTCAATAGGCCTAAATTCCAAGCTGACCACCCCAACTTTGGAGGTATGGAGTGAAAAACTCAGAAATTATCAGTCGTTTATTCAACAACCAATAATAACCAAGGGAAAAAACACCCTGGGATGATTGGATTGACAAATAAAGTCTATGAGACCAAGTCTTTTACAGACACTATCATGCTAGAACATTTATTACAATTCCCCCATGGGGTATGAACATGTGATATAGTACAACAAGCACTTCCCAGAAGTACTTCCAAAGGTCTTCTGAAGTCCGAACAAGTTATCCTTGTCCGGTTCACCAGTCTCGCTTGATAAAAAACCACTAAGTACAACTTAGGTGGTAACAGTCATCATCTTGATGGCCTACACAAGTGCATGATGACCTATCCAAAGGTTTGCACTTAGGATAACTAACAAAATAAACACCATTAAAGTTTATTTAACAAATTCAACCCAAAATTATCTCAAATTAGCATGCATAACCAATGCTAGAATCTACCCAATCATAAAGATAATATAAGCTCAAATTCAAATCTCTAAGTACACAATATTTGGACAATTGAAATAGTTCTTAAATATATGTATATATATGATATGTATGTATATATTTGGAAACCATAAACGATGTTATCCCCAAACTATCATTGTTGTCATTAAGGTATCCACACTATAATTGTTTTCCTCGTTAGGGTTTATAAACCCTAATAATCTTTAATCATAGAAGCACATGGCCTTTCAGACAAGTCTAGAACTAGTTTTGACATCAACATGTCTATCCTAGGATGATTCCTCAAACCCTAGGTCTTTGACTATTGCATCAACACAAGCACCAAGACCTCTATGGATAATCAACTAAACTTAAAAAAATCTTATTCTAAGCAAGGCATCAAAAGAAGCTTAAGACTTATCAAGTTCAGTTTTCCATGGTCTTTCCCTAACCTCTATGTATCACAGAAGAACAAGACTACAATATCACCAAAGACGTTAGCTCTTTTCTTTGTATCTTCTATAGGGTTGGAACCCTAATTGTACCTCATTTGCCTTCACAACAAGAGCTATGGATTCTACAAGACAACCATCAATTCCTCTAGTATTATATCTCCTTCTCCAAAGTTTACTTACATATATAAACCATAGTGTCCTCATGCATATCCAATTTTCCTCATGTAATGCATTCCTCCTCTAGTTTTGTACCACATCTTCTTGTTCCCAATGCTCCTCGACATATGTGTCAGAGGTGGTTACAATGCTCCAAAGCTTATCCTTAATATGTGTGTCAAGTTGGTTACTATGCTCATTTGCTTCTCCTCAACATGTGTGTGGAGGTGGTCACTACGATCCAATATTTCGCTTATCTTCATCCTAATATCACAAGGAAACCCAACAAAATAAACCCTATTCCAAAAGTACGTTAACACCATGAAGATACATCCCTTAGGGCACTCTTTTCAAGCATATAACATATTTAGAATCTCTTATTACAACAAATTACAACATCAATAAATATACTCTTTCATTTGCAAGATATAGGTTAAAAAATCTATTTTCAAGATATATGTTAAATCACTTAACAAATTCAACCAATTTTTTTCCAAATTAGAATTCATAACCAATGCTAGAATATACCCAATCATCAAGATAATATAGGTTGAAATTCAAATCTGCGATTACACAATATTTGGACAACAAGAACAATTCATATATCACCAAACATTTTATGGTTGAAAATATGGTCAAACATTTTATGGTTAAAAATTCAAAAATTAGTAAGATTCACCAAGGATTCTACACTTTAATAAATTATGATCCTTAAAATTTTCCATGCTTAGTCTTAAACAAGTAGTTTTAGTAAAATAGTCATATTTGATGATTGTAATGTATGAATTGAATAACACAAGTGTGATTGGATGCACAATTAAAGTCATTGGGCCATGCAAACATGTTGGAGAGGGCCCACTAGAGCTAATGGCATGCTAGGATACCAATGGAGTCGACAGCTCATCGAAATGACCTCCAGTTGCCGAGTTATGTCGAGTTGAAAGTCGCATGAAAATGTTGTTCAGGGACACTTGGTGACTCTCGATTTGGGAGCAAAAAAAAAACAGAGCAGCAATATTGCAAGTCGTTGGCTCCGACAATTGTGTATGGCCAATGTCAATATGGGAACACTATCAATGCTTGAATAGTGTAGGGTTTTGCAGAGTTGACCCACCAATGCGAGAACTACATTGAAGGAAACTGAGCAAAACCCTAGTTTATGAAACCGATGCACAATGAACTCATTGGGCCATTAAACACAATGGAAAGGTCCCACTAGAGTTAATGGCATTCCAGGAGACCAACGAAGTCGACGACTTATCGATCCAACCTCTAGTTGCCAAGTTATGTCGAGTTGAAAGTCACATGAAAATGTCATTCAGGGACACTTGGTGACTCTCGGTCCGGGAGAGAAAAAACCAACAGAGCAGCAAGATTGCATGTCATTGGCTCTAACAAGTTTGTATGGCCAATGCCAATATGGGAACACTATCAAGACTAGCACAGTGGAGGTTTTTGCAGATTTGACCCACCAATGCGAGAGTTGCATTGAAGGAAACTGAGCAAAACCCTAGTTTATGAAACCGATGAACAATGAAATCATTGTGACATGAAAATGTGGTGGAGAGGGTCCACTAGAGGTAATGGCATGCCAGGAGACCAAGGGAGTTGATGGCTCATCGATCTGACCTTTGATTTTCGGTTATGTCGAGTTGAAAGTCGCATGAAAATGTCATTGAGGGACAATTGGTGACTGTTGGTCCGGGAGAGAAAAAACAAACGAAGCAACAAGATTGGATGATGCTATATCTAAAAAGTGTGTATGGCCAATGCCAATATGGGAACACTACCAATACTGGCACGGTGGAGGGTTTTGCAGAGTTGACCCACCAATGCGAGAGTTGCATTAAAGGAAACTGAGAAAAACCCTAGTTTATGAAACTGATGCACAATGAACTCACTAGGCCATGCAAACATGGTGGAGATGTCCCACTAGAGGTAATGGCATGCTAGGAGACCAAAGACATTGATGGCTTGTTAATATGACCTCCGATTGCTGAGTTATGTCGAGTTGAAAGTCCCATGAAAATGTCGTTCAGGGACACTTGGTGACTCTCGGTCCGGGAGAGAAAAAACAAACGAAGCAGCTAGATTGCATTTCGTTGGCTATGAAACATGTGTATGGATAATGATGATATGGGAACACTACCAATACTATCACAGTGGAGGGTTTTGCAGAGTTACCCACCAATGCGGGAGTTGCATTGAAGGAAACTGAGAAAAACCCTAGTTTATGAAACCAAAGCACAATGAATTCACTAGGCCATACAAACATGGTGGATAAGGCCCACTAGAGGTAATGGAATGCCGTGAAACCAATGGAATCTATGGCTCATCGATCCGACCTCTGGTTGTCGAGTTATGTCGAGTTGAAAGCCGCATGAAAATGGGGTCCATGCAAACCTGGAAACGGTGCATCGGCCCTGCAAAACCCTGTGCCAAGCGGCTGAGGGTGGATTTCCCATGGATACCATGCCTAAACACACCCGCAAGAGTGTACAGAATTGAAAATCGTTGCCCATTTTGGTTTTTGGACCCCAACCTTGAATTGCTTAAGCGTCCCTAAACGACTTTTGTAGGCCTACTGCAACTTGCCATACAACATTGACTAGGGATCTGATGGATGAAGAATCAATTCCGTTGGGATCTTGGCATGGGATTATGTCCAGGGTGGCCTCCCACCTCACTCCTCATGGCCCGGGCATGCCTCCAGGCCAAATTTTGAAAACTAGGTTTTCACCCCAGTGGGGTCCATGCAACCCTGGCAATGGTGCACCAGCCCTGCAAAACCCTGTGTTGGGTGGACAGGGGTTGTGTGCCCATGGATTTCATGCCCAAACACACCTGCATGAACCAACTAATTTGGAAATCACCTCCCGGTTTGGTTTTTGGACCACGACCTTGAATCGGCCCAGGCATCCCTGAATGGCTTTTGCAGGCCTACTGCAACTCGCCATAGAAAGTTGACTAGGGATCCGATGGACGAACCGTTGGTTCCATTGGGATCATGGCATGGGATTATGGTCAGGGTGGACTCCCCCCTAACTCCACACGGCCCAAGAATTCCTCCAGGCCAGATTATACAAATTAGGGTTTCTCCCAAGTGGAGTGTAAGCGCAATTACCCAATTTCATTCAATGTAGCCATATGGATCCTCTCTATTGCTAATTACCTCCATCAATCTCTCATGCTTTAAATTACAAAAGAAGTAATGTACCTTGGTTTAGTTCTTGTTTGACATTGTCTTTAGATGGATGCTCGTGCCAACAATCAATTTTGTGAAGTGATAAACCACAGTTGCTGGTTTGTAATCCATGACTACATGCCCACTAGTTCTTCTTGATTTCCCATATAGTGTAAGATATTCACCATCAACCACCATCAAGCCAATAGGAAATTCATTTCCTTCATCATCAATCAATGATTCGTTCAGGATTTGCTTACCTCAAATGCATCATTCCAACCAAAAATATGTGCCCCATTTATTGTCTTTTGGGGCAACAACTATGTATATGTTTCCTAGTTGTACAAGATCTGAGATATGGTCGTAGTCTATCGAAATCACTGACTGACCCTCCTCTAAGTGGGTTGTTTCAACGAATACACATGGGTCTACTACAAGTGACACATGATCCCAATCATCAACCCAATCCATGCATTCACATTCATCCCATTCACCACTACTACAAGGGAAGCAAAAGAAAGAAAGTTTCTGTGTCCATATTTCAAATAGGGGGTTGTTTGAGCTTCGAACTGAATGAAATCCACGTGTTCCTTGTACTATGCTGCAACAATAGGAACGGTATCGATCTATGTCAACCACATGCCAAAAATTCCTGACTGGATTTCCTACCCCTGTTGATGTATGTTGCACTCTAGTTCGGTCTGACATTGTTGCAGAGCACCATTGAACTATGGATTCTGCATCTTTGATATGGAGGTTTCTAGTAAACCTCATCTCCTCCCTTCGTAGTGCGGTCTTGATGCATGCATCAGCCCCGTCATGCTCACCTTTTAGGTTCCCCATCTCAAAGTACTTCCATATATGCGACACATTGCAAGTCTTATGTAACATACTCATCCAAAGGAAGACTCGGGAATTTTTGAACTGGACCGCACAACCATCTGACCATATCCAATGCTGATCCATCTGTATATATCTCTCCTTTAGCTTATCACAGAAAATTCGAAAACAATGTTGCACATAATGCATATCATGGCATCTGTCATCACTTATGTAAAAGTTTGTCTCCTTCTGTATTATCCTATTGTTTATGCTGATCTTAGGGCCATGCCTATACGTAATATATACCATGATGTTGACTTGGTTAGAATGGTAGTATTGAATCTAAATTTCATTTTGTTGATGAAGGGTGTAGTTTTCTGCAAAATCCACAATTTACAATATGGTCCTAATGGGAAATTTGTCCCTGCATTTTCCGTACTGCTCATCCTGACATCGCGCTACATGCACATGTTAAACATAATGCTCGATTTTCTTGTAGAAATCCATAAAAAAATCACATATCCATACATGTTGCCAAAGGGTCATATTAGACTGTGACCTTTAAAGAATGTATATCTAGAAACTAAACATGTAAGAGAAAAAACATGAAATAATCATTTTCACCTGTGACTTCACCAATGCAATCTTTTTACTTTCCATCGCACTATCTATTTTATAGGTTACGTACTTGAAGCTCTGCATCTCCACGCTCATATTTCCAAATTGATGTTCATTGCTTCCATGAATGCAACGGTTCAAAAGAGAAAACCCACTGCACCTATAACAATTCCCATATAGACATGATTTTCCATAGTATTTTTGTCCTTCGTGCCTTGGACACATGATGCTGACAATAAAATCTCTCGATGCATTCGGTGGTATTACGGATTCATTGCAGACCTGCTCAAGGTTAGTATGCAAATAACAAAATATATGTTTATACGTGTCATAAAAATATTCATATTCTACATGGTATCTAAAACAACATGTGTTTCAATCAATGCATGTACGAACGTACCATGGTTTACATTTCTCAAAGGACCTTTGGCCCAGGTTCAATTGTGTGTGCTCATTTCTAAATCTCTCATAGAGTTCAGTCTATGTTGTGTCAAGGAAGTGTTTGACGTGGGGTTCATGTTTAGTATAACCTTTTCTCAGCTTTAGCACATCTCTTTGGTTAGATGAAGGCCTGGTATGATCATGCCAAAACGTTTGTACTAAGTCCTTAACATCACCAATTAGCTTCATATCTCGACAAGGAAACTTGCTGACAAAATCCCAACAATATTTTCCACCTGGAGTCTGAAGATTTTCTCTTATAACAGAGTACTTCTTAACAGTTTTTCTATTTCATTTAAGTATGTGAGAAGTGTGTGAAAGGAGGCTACATTGCTGTGTGGACTTGCTTACAATTGATTCTGATAACACACAATGATCCGCACAAAGATATTTAGTACGAGAGGTCTTCCCAATCGCATTAAAAGAATATTGGATATTTCTAACAATATAATTGTTAGCCTATGAACTTCTAACCATCTTTCTGCCTAGAATTCTCCTAACAACAACTAAACAATTTGACATTAAAAAACATAGTAATAATTGACATTTACCTGCATCGCCTTTGGATTCAAAATATTCCTTCATTAATTTACTACATTGCCAATCGATAGTGTGTTTGGGAAACTTACCTTCAAGGCCTGACAGAAAAATTTCATCCACATGGATACGTCTAGAAGTCCTTTTTCTTGCAGTAGATAGTCGAGGTAGGGAAGGTGGACATGCGCTACGAATCACAGGGCTTCTTTATTGTGGTGCTTCATTCACATGTCGGTCTATATTGGGAGTGTGCTCGACATGCTTGTGGTCTTCTTGGAGATATTGCAGATTAATCATTGCTCCTGGGTGCAATGCTTGATACTCAACATCTCTCAATATACCTATGTCTTCAAGAGCTTCAACATGGCTCATTGATGGATTGTTGGTTAGAGACTGTGTTGATGTTGGAATTTGATTTGGGTCCGTTGGATGCAACTGCTTCACCTGTGGTTCTAAAGTAGAGTTTTTTATGTCATCAACTCTGTTAGGATTGGTTGTAATATCAGTGGAAATGTCTAGACCATGTTCGATTCTCTCCATTTCCAACTTGGCCTTTTCTCTTACCTCATTTTCCTTTTCAATGGGCATATTCCTTCTAGTTTTTCTTGCTTTGTTACGTGAGTTTCCCATATCCAAAAGTTTCTTTATCAAAACTATGAGGTCTACCCCTGCATAAGAAGCAACAACTAAGGTATTAGTTCCATTATACAAGAAACATGACACGTTCCAATGATAATTAACTAAATTATAGATATGTTAGTATGGTAATTATTGGCATTGATACATAAACACAGATTAAAGGTTTCTCTTTATGTTCGAACTAAAGTTTTATTTCTATACTCTATTTGATTCACGTAAAGAGATTCAAGTTTTTAGGTATTATAGCTATAGGATTATGACTTCCTTTGTGTTCAAAAAGTATTGGAAGTCACAAGAATGTGAGTGAAATATTCTTCATTTCTAACAACTTCGGACGAGATGGAATTACACGTAATATGCCATATTAGTTGTGAGGGAAGACACAAGTTGGTGTTTGGATGTCTTGGGAATAAATTGAATAAATTACACTCATTAAGTTACAAGTTAACTATTAAGAGAACAAATTGACTAATTACACAATGAGGAGGTTGCAAATCCCCCGAGAAAAGGAGAAATCATTGAGGTAGAGGCATCCCTGTGAAAGATAAAAGGCATGTTATGATAAATCTAGCATGAAGAGGAGAGCATGGACAAGTTGGTGAACTATTCAATATGGACCCCCTCCCATGATTGCTTCCAAGGTTTTTATACAAATTGAAGAGTCTCAATAGAGTACCTCATCTATGTCATCCTTGTGGGAAATAAAAATATATTCATGTGCAATTGATTATTGGTCTACATTGCATACTTCATCTTGTATAGAGAATATGGACAACTTGGTGAAGTATTCAATATGGACCCTCTCCCATGATTACTTCAAAGGTTTTTTTTTTAAATTGAAGAGTCTCAAGAGATAACTTCATCTATGCCATCATTGTGTGAAATCAAAATTTATTCATGTGCAAATGTAAATCAATTAACATTGCATACTTCTTCTTGTATGGAGAATATGAGACTTGTTTAGATGTGAAGTTGGGAATTCTTCTTGTGAAATTAAATGTTGTCTATGAGAGAGATATTGTTGTAGGAATATGATAAAACATAAATCAATGAAATGATCTGAAAGTTTGTGAATGAAAACAATTATTTACAATTCACCATACCTATTCAAAATGATCTCTTCTTGTAATGAAAACTTGTAGTTTGAATGTATCCACTAACTTCCAATACCACTAAATATGTTTGTTAGATTCCAAGAGTAATCTTCTATCCAATAGATCAAAGAGTGTCGAATTGATGATTGAGTGTGAGCCAAATTGCAAAGTTCAGGAGCACAAAATGAGCAACCAGTTGTAGAAAACCCATGAAAATTGGTAACAATCCTGGGAATCCGGATCTCTATTTTTTTTTAACTAGTAACAGATGCACGCATGTGTATTTGTGTGCATATGCACGTGTTTAATACCGCGTGCACGTTGTAACGCGTACGCACAAAGAGACACGCGTGCGCTTCTACCTAACATTTACAGCATTTACTCACTAACATTTATCCCATTTAATGACTAACGTTCTTCAACAATGTTTTGGTATTCACACATGTATGAGTATTTTTACAATATAATCGTCACCACTACTTTCTTCTTAGGCCCATGGGTGCCATTATGAGGTCTTAGGCTCCTTACCTATGGTTGGTGGAGGGTAAGGGAGGCCTCCAACACTGACCATCATCACCAACATAATCATCACCATAGTCATCATCATCGTAATCATCATCATAATCATCGTCATCATAGTCATCCTCATCATCATCATCATAGTCATCATCCTCATCATCATCATTGTCATCATCCTCGAATAAAACTTGGAATGGTTGTTTTTTATAATAAATAACAGGATAGATAAAGCTCTGTTAATAAGTCATCAATCGTGTACTGATAAAAATGCAGAGAGTGCTTGTGCAAGCTGATGCGTAAAAATCCTAGACGTGAGTTCCAAGAGTAATTGAAATTGGTAGCTACTATCAAGAAAGAAGAAAGAGTTAGGCTCTATGGACTTTACAAAAGCCTTCGTCTTTCAAATTTTATAAATGTGATGTCATAGGGGCCACACTGTATGGATTATCAAATGGCTTACTATAAATACTGATTACTAAATCTTGAAAATGGGTGAAACCTCATTACTAAATCTTGAAATCTGTTGAAATCTTTAATACACATATAAACACTCATTACACTGAGGTCCACACATTTGTTTGAATATTTCTGGTGCCAGATGATCTGCTCTATTCTATGGACCGTACATTTGCAGACATCGATGA
>LPNX010668802.1:512166-604666 GCA_001517045.1 Pseudotsuga menziesii | reverse complement strand
GGGTGTCATTGACTTCCATAATTTAAAAAAAAAACAATATAACATAAATAAATATGGAAAAATAACGTTTCACTAGACACACCTATTATCTACAACTCTATATAATGTTTTTCAAAAAACTCCACCATTTGCATACCAAACGAGTGGACCAACGCAAACATATTAATTATTTTTGGGGAAAAAAATAGCATACCAACCTTAGAAGAACCTCGTTTTTTGGGCTTTATACTTACTTTCCATAAAGAAAAGTTATATATTCCACAAGGTAATCCAATTGTCCACGTTTCATATTCTTAACCATGTTCCAAAAATTTGTGTAGGTACCCCTAATATTGCTTTTTAACGTTCAGATTTCTGTTTTTCCAGAAGTCCATTGCAATGAACGCGTCATAAGTGTCACGCATTAGCTTGAACCAGCCCATGAATAATACTGTAAATTCTTGAGCTACACTCATCTGTTTCCTGTTTGGTTTGTTTTGTTTAGTTTGTACCTTCATACTCCTTTTGCTGCAATAATAATTCAAAACTAATTTCTTGAAGATCTAAATGGCACGGCAATTCTAACATCTTTAAACCACAATTTCTACTATATTAGGAATTTTTGGGGGAAGTGTTGAGCCTTGGATCGAAATTCCATAGTTTGTGGTGATACAATACCACCATTTTACAGAGGGAACCATTGAGCCAAAACCTAAGTTTGAGCCAAGTTCCATAGAGAACCGTTGAGCTTGAGCTAGAGTTAGTGCCAAGTTATAGAGTTTGTGGTGAGCCTAAAACCATCATTACGGTGGAAGACATTAAACTCAGTTGCTTCTACTAACTTTTTTGGTTTGTGGTCATCCAAAATCACCAAGTTTGTGGTCATCCTAAAACGATTGATTAAGACGGCACTTTATTTTTAACATTTAATAGAAGGCTTCAGCTTCTAATGGCTTACTTGGCACATGGTCACATTGTCATCATCATTTGGCAGTTTTCTGCTTCTAGTTTTTAGCTCTATAATTGGACTCATATATACCCATTCGAATTAACAGGTTGGGAGGGGGGATGTTGGAAACCTGATCCTTTGGGTTAGGTAATATTGAAGAAAAATGAATAGCCATGAGGATTCCAAGGGATAGCTTGGAAGATGAAACCAAACTTTACCTTAGCTTGAAAGATGAAACCAAGCATCACATCACAGTTTACTTATGTGTGTATCATTGTTAATGAAAAAAGTATCTCATGCCCCTTTCCATCTATCTTTACTTGTCCTTGTTTATCATAATATATTAGGGATTTATAACGTGATGAGAGAGAGATAAGCCTGTAGTAGTTTTTTTTTTGCTAGGGCCCTCATAGCTTTTGTTGGAGGTGGTATCTACAATTGATGCATACAATTGGGTGTGAAAACACTCTTACACAGCTAGTTTCTTGGATCTTCTTCATTTAAAAATAAGTGTTTATTGTTTTCTATGAATATGAGAAAAAATTGTTTTATCATGAAGATCAATGTTTATGCATGTTATGTGTGTGTATAGTTGTTGATTTCATTGCATTTTATATTTACGCCCTTGCACATGCATTTCTCAAATTTTCAAACTCATAATAGTTTCAATATTAGTTATGAATTAAGATAATGGTTTTTATGGGAAATAATTTGAAATATAGAATTCGCCATTACCCATCTTGAAGTGGAAATGCCAAATGGGGTCATTACATTATCTATCTACATCCATTTGAATCGCGTTAAGATTCATGAATCCATTAAGTTTGTGTTACCACCATTTAAAATGTGTTAAATATAAGAAAAGATTTAATTATACAATTAAATCTACTTTACACTGAATATTATATACATCACCACTAAACTTAAACAAAGCTTTTTAATCTTATATTTACAATTCATAATAATAATAATAATAATAAATAACACAGAAAATATTGCTCTCATACCATAAGAGGAATTATGGCCCTTTTCAAGAGTGCAACTCATTGATCTTATAAGCATAATTATGAAGACCAATAAAGTTAGGGGCTGCACTAAATACGGGACCATACTTGCGTTGCAAGAGTGCAACTAATTGATCTTATTAGCATAATTTTGAGCACCAATAAACTTATGGGTTGCAGTAATATATAGGGGACCACACTTGTGTTGTTTAGTGACTTTCGAAAAAAAAAACGTTAAGAGGTAAGTTGATCACATGGGGTAGTTCAGTTATTTTAGAATGTGAGTACTTATTTTGTGCATATACGATTCAGCATTTATTTAGAAACCAACAACCCATGCGTCGCATGAAACAAAATAGGAAAATGCCGAAGGTATTTCTCAATTTATAATAATAAACCTTTCAAATGAGGAGGCTCCTCCAATAAGAATATGTGGTTCTCTTTATGCTTTGTATTAAAAACAAAGTCAAATAATATGCATTGGGATCCAAGTGTATATATATATATATTATTAAAAACAAAGTCAAATAATACATGCATTGGGATCCAAGAATATATATATATTTATATTTATATTGTGAATGATTCCATAGACCCACCATCCACTAGCTACCAACGACATTGAAACTTCACCATTCAATAATGCATGATCATTTATGTTCCAGGAATCATTATTGTGACCACATAATCTACGCCAAGGAGGTCCACAATCTGTAAAACTAAATCCATTCTAACAACACCATTCATCAAATGATGTCCTCCGTGTTTTCGGGTCTTCCACATGTTGATACCAACATAGTAATGAATGCCACAATTATTGATGCTGCAACTTGTCCACAAAATATATAAAAATTGAAATGATAATATATTATCATTATTTAGCTTTAAAGTACATTTCTTCCCTAATAATTATAATTATATACAACTACTTTATGTATGGTAAAATTTGATGCATGGTAAAAATTATATACAACTACTTTATGTATCATTATTGATGCATGCGCTAATAATTATATACAACTACTTTATGTATGGTAAAATTTGAGGAACAAGAAGAAAATTGCTCAAAACTTTGGAGTTACCGCAGGTTGAAACCATGAGAATTTCATGATCTATCAACTTCATTGTAAATTAATTTGTTTTTTTTTTAAATAAGATTTATATAATTTTCTTTGATATATTAAATATGCATAGCTTTTGTTTTGTTCTATTAAGTGGAGTGGTTTATGTATGTAATTTAATTTATTTTTAAATAAATTTATATGATTTTATTTTGTTATATTGAATAAGGATAACATTTATTTTGTTTTATTGTGTGGAGTGGTTTAGGTTGAGTAGTTAAATCATGCAGGAATCTTTCCTTTTCAATGAAAAAAGTGATAAAATTAAATGATGAAAAAGTTAAGGTTTGGATAATGATATTTGGAAATTTTGATGTTGTATATAAATTTTTAAATTATTATTTATTTTAGAATAATTTTATATTTCAATTTCAGTAATTAAAACTTAATATTTTCTTTATTTAGTTAAAATTTATATGATATATGTAAATTAAGAATACAAATAAGACTTAACACAAATGTTGGTTATTTTTGTTATTCAAATGAGAATCTTTTCTGTTCTTTTAAAAACCAAATGATGAAAAGGTAAGGTTTTGATGATGATATTTGGAAATGTTTACAATTTGGAGTGTACTAATAAAAATCCTTTATATTGCAATTTTAACTATCAAAACTCAGTAATGTCTTTATTTAGTTAAAATCCATATAAAATATATAAAAGAAAACCCATTTGTTAGACAAATGAAGTGTAATAATATGTGACACATATAATATCTCAAATTTTCACTTTAAAAATCCTTTATATTGCAATTTTAACTATCAAGACTCATTAATGTCTTCAATTAGTTAAAATTTATATAAAATATATAAAAGAAAAACCACTTGTTAGACAAATGAGGTATAATAATATGTATGACAAATAAGATCTTAATTTTTCAAATTAAATTTTTATATTTTGAATAATATTTTTTATAATAATTCATTTATATTTAAAGAAATCTAAAATTTATCAAAATTTTTATAAATTTTAAATATTTAAAGTACTTAAAAATAATTACACAAAGTTATTGGTTACATAAAATTATTTAATTTGAATTTAAAATTAATTGAAATTAATTTTTAAATCAATTTTAATTTTTATATTTCATATATATGTATAGTAATAGTCATTAAGTGGATACAAGTTTTTATTTAAGATTTTGGGTGGATTAAGGATTATGTTTTTTTATCTACTGAAAAAGATGACATAGGTGTATTGTCCACATTGATTTTATGGAAGTAGCTCAAAATATTAAAAAAAATATTAAAAATAATTGATGAATGGATAACTCCTAGCCATGCATGGGATTATATATATAGTTGATAAATAAATAATAATAAAATCCAAAGTGTCTTTCATTCCATCTCTTTCTCTCAAGCATTTGATCCCTATCAACTTGATCCAACCACAAACTATGTGGGTGTGCTAGTGATATTAAAATACAAATAATTACTATAGAAAAGAACTCAAATAACAAAACATAATATTAAAATACAAATAATTATTATAGAAAACAACTCCAATAACAAAATATATTGGTGCATGCATGAAGGTGTGTGCATGCTTTCACTAAACATGTGTACACATCTTCATCCCTCACCAATTGTTATGATCTAATTCATGCCCACACACCTTCGCTCGCCACCGATTGTGTGCACATGTATTCACCCTAAAAAAGTGTTTGCCTACATCAAGGTATGTGTGCACATTCATCTTCCACCACCTAACTTAAGTACACACCTTCATCCCCAAGAATTGTTGTGCACACACACGCCTTTAAGCCCAAGTGGGTGTATTGTGGGAGGTGAAGGCATGTATGCACATGCATACACCTCCACTCCTCCCTAATTGTTATGAGAAAAAAGTATGGACTCTTTACAACTCAATATGATATGAGAAAATTTTATGGACTTTTTATAACTCAATATGATAATAAGGTTGTATCTTAAGGTAATGTGAGTAACACGACCACATATTGACTTAAAAGAAGTTAATTAATTTAAAACAAAAAATATCCTATAGCAAAAAATAATTATAAAATTATATATTCAAAATTAAAATACTACTATTTATGTTTTTTCATCTATGAATGAGAATGAAACAAGTGTATGAGAGAAAAGTGTACTATCAGATTGATTCTATGGCACTCATTCAAAATTCGAAATAAACATTTATAGAAATAAGAATATAAAAAATAATTATATTTATAGAAAAAAGAATGTAAAAAATAATTATATTTATATAAAAAAAGAAAATAAAAAATAATTATATTTATAGAAAAAAAGAATATAAAAAATCATTGCTAGCTAATGAATAAGTGGCAAATGTAATGGATGCAGGGATAACTTGTACTTGATGAATGGATAACCAAAATCTCATGGCGTATAAGTTGAAGAATGTGAGAGAAAAAAATATATTAAAAATAAGTGATGGTTTATAAATGGATAACTTGTGGTTGATACATGAATGCATAGATAACATATAATTTGGGGTGGACTAGTAGTTGGCTCATGGATGACTTATAATTTCATTGTACTTAACTTATGGTTTATAGGTGTTCACCAACCACAAATTAAGTCATTGTGCTTGTTATACATCTACGTTAATGTTTTTAAAAACAAAAACCTTGTAAAACTTCTTTTTCAATATTTGGACTTAAAATTTTTGCCTAATAAAATGACAAAAATTAGCAAAATTTTGATTTATAAATTAATTATATATATGTTAGAGTAAACAACCCTCCCAGAGCTAATGCTAATGACTCTAATCAGCCAAACCACACCCAAAGCCGCTTCTTGAGTCACCAGCGAGACCAAACCCTAGATTTGTGGGCTCCTTCCTTGGTTTGAGAGGGCATTCCCGAGACCAAACCCTAGATTTGTGGGCTCCTTCCTTGGTTTGAGGGGGCATTCCCTGATTTGGGGGATTTTTCTACATGGTAAGAACATAAGTTACAACTAAATTTACCCTAGTAATTTATCCAAAACTTAACTCTAAGTGATTCTTGACACTCATTAACCCCCTAGTTAAGTCAATTTGGCATTTCTTCACAAATTTTAGGGAAATGCACGCTATCATTAAGTTAAATAAGTGATCAATAAGTTCCTTTATCAACCTATGAGTGCATATATGACTTATTGGGGTTATTTGCTCTTAGTTAAGTATGACTAGTCTTTTCTCCATGGCATGGACAATTAGAGTTACGCTCTCACCTAATTGGAATTGTTCTTATATATATTGTTATCTCCTCTCATTTTAGTGAATGAAACTCTTATCGTTTTCTCTTTCATTTTGATGATTAACTTTTTTTCTTATTACATATTTAACTAGTTTACCTCCTTAGATCTATACCTATTCAAATATTATAATATAATTAAATTTTTTATTTAATCTATATACTTAATAACATGTCACAATTATTAAAGTATCAAAACCCTAAACCCTAAAACAACAACAGTAATTAGCCAAAATCCATCTTGATATTGATAAGAGTGCCAAATGATTTTGATAAGGGTGCCAAAAACCTACAATAGTCACCCTACCCTAACTGTAATATACTTTACAATACAAATAAGGCTCCTAAAATTATGAACATCTGATTGTATTTTTGTCAAAGGTTTGATGGAACAAAGCCTGCAAAAATATGAACTCCTGAAATGATGGATAAGACTTCTAGATTTGAAGATCTCGACAGTGCCCATGTACAAATTCAACATGTAGCAAAGCATTCATATTTAGCATTTCCACGCATTTGCTAAAATAAGTGCAGGAGTCTAATATGAGCTATTTTGGTGGTACTGCGCAGGCTTAAGTCAATCATTTCCAACAGTAGTACTTTGGTTAGTAAACCATGAAATAATTATTAACAATAACAATGTACTGTTTTTCCAATCTGACGTTGATAAGTCCTCTGGTTTCCTTTATGCAATGTTTGAGCACATGGGCTTTAAATAACCTTTCAGACCCAAAAACTAAACAAATAGTATAAAATTAGTCTATGATAGCTAAAGTGTAAAAAGACATGATGTATAGATACAAGATTAAGGTAGAGTAGTTGATTTTTTTTGAAGTTACAGTAAAGCATACGGCATTCTTATCAGATGTTCTGAAAAGTGAAGGGTTTGGTGACACGTGCAACAGGCGTCCCATCTGAGAGGGAAAAGGATGCAAGCAATGGCCACGAAATGATTGAAAGTATTAGGTTTAATAAGCGACGAAACTTATAAAGTTTTGGTATGATGGATGCAGGCTGCATCAGATTATTAGCTTTTCAATGTTGGGTCCAGCTGGTGATGAACAGGAGCAAAAATTTCTGACCATCTGTTCAGAAATCCGTCAAACTTCAGCATAAAGCCGATGGCGATCTCGTGTAATGCGTGCAGCTTTCATGGCAGAAAGAGTCGGATCCGGTGGGCATCACTGCTGGTAATTGCTTGATATAATTTCGCGGTTACATGGAGTTAGATGCACTAATAATAATGGCGATAAGATGGCAGCAGAAAGAAGAATAAGGACCACAAACGGTAGAGATATACAATGGATGGCCCTCCTTCTGTCCCCAGATAGATAAATTTCTGAATTCATCTGTCCTGTCGCCGCTCTGTGGATTTAAATCGAGCGCCCACAACATCTTTTCTTGAAGATGAATTGGGAAAGCTTTGGGGGCATTACAGTTATTATGATTATCATGGCCGGAGAATGCTGTCATATTTTTCCACGGCTTTCTTGAACTTCTCGATCTGCAATGTTGGCGGTCGATCGTATCGATAACAGATAACAAGCTCAAGAAAGCCGTGGGAAATTATAGAGGGATTCAATAATATTGATTGGACTTTGTACAACTCTATTCAGATCCATAACTCAGCCGAATTCCAGACTACTGTGATTGGTAAGTAATCGACATCTTTAAATGATCTTGGATTTATGGTATATCTTTCTGTAAGCGTTTTAGTTTCGTATGAGCTGAGAGAAGATCATAATGTTTGTTATAATTTGATATGCCCACAAGTTGTTTCGGCCATTGTTTGGAGGATCTTTATCCTTATCCTTATCTGATCTGATTGCTTGCAAATTTTAACCTACTTTCTTCGATCTACGATCTGGGGTTGGGTTGGGTTGCACATCTGAAATCATCCCTTAATTCATAAACACGAGGGTCCATATTACTATTTATCGTTTAATTTGCTCTCTATATCCCTCGTACAGATTTCCTATTCCCTTTCTCCGATCTTACATCCTCAAGATTATTGCCTTTAATGCATGTACTACCTGCAAATTCAACTTTACCTGTACTCTCTTATGATGCAGCTTTTCTTTGTACGCTTTAACTGTTCATACTTGCAATTCCTCGTTTGAATCTGAAACCTCTGTTCTTCAGCACTTATGTAGAATGTCTAGATGTACGGATCATTTGGCTCATAAGGAGAGTTCTGTGAGCTTATCCACATGGTATATATTGTTATTCGTTTTGTATGGCATTCCCATAACCAAATTAGGGTTACAATTTGTATCTTAGTCTCTCTGATTTCAAACCAGTACTCTCTTATAATCTTAGCTTTGTAAATCTCTGGAATGCCTTACTATTTGGAATTTTTATGTATCATAACACCTTTAAATTTTGTTTTTATTACATATGGCTTTTTTAAATTTCAAAACTGGAGGAAAGGATCAGTTCGCAGTCATTTATACTTTATCAATCTGCCATAAATTCCAGTCTGTCATTTCTCATCACACTGCTACAAATTGATTTTCTTTAAAAACTGCTTAAATTTAGATTAGTTCGCAGTCACTTGTACCATAAAAAACTATTCTGTCTTCCTCTCTACTTTTTTTGTTTGTTATTATTGCATAAACTTCTTTTTATAAGTTCAAAACTGGTAATATGATCAGTTGGTAGTAGTTTAAACTTATCTAAATATATTATTTAGAAACGGGTTAGAAGATGAGTTCATGGTAATCTCTACTTGTCAATATATCATAAAAACTTGTATGCCTTCTCCATTATATTCATCACATTGTAAAACTTGTTCTTGTTACATTATTTTTTAATGAAAGATAATTTCAAAACTGGTTTTTATGACAGATTTTTTTTTTCAAAAACTGGCTATAAAAACGAGTTGTCGGTAATTTACACTTATGAATATGCCATAAAAATGCTTTTCTGTCTTCTCAATAAAACTGGTTTATTATTATCAATATAAGAATAAAACTGGTTTATTATTATCAATATAAGATGGAAAAAGTTTATCTTACGTTGATAGAAAAAGGGTTATCGCCATATTGCGTTCTGCTTTTGTTGATTGATTCGTTGTACCATCTTTTCTTGATTTTATAAATTTAACGATAGTGAATTATAGCCTGTTCCTATTGGATTATAGTCTATTTCAACTGCTCAGTTGAGATGAGGAACGAGGATGATAAGCGACTAAGTAAGAGCATACATGGTGTGTGTGAAGGGAGGAGGGTTCATTGCCTCATGATTTAATCAAAGTATGCTCATTCTAGGGATCTAACATCAAGGATATTGTAATGGATCTTGGCTGTGTTATGTTGTTAATTATCCACATTTACCTTACCATCGATTTGCCTAAAATTTTGTATACTTATCTCTCTCACTCATATTCTATTGTATTGGAAACGAGAGAAAATTGGTCATATTATGACTCGAGGAGTATTGGAGTATAATGCTTTAATCGAATATACAATTTAATAATCATGTGAATATAGCTTATTAGTATGTTAAATTAGATATTAATAAATGAAATAGTTAAGTATGTATATTATAATATATTTTACATGAACCTATTTTAAAGAGTATTTTTGTTCTAATTTTCAAGGGGATTCACTTGAGCAATATATTGTACTTATGGGGGCTTATAAGTATTGAGGATATAAAAATTGGTTTCTATTAAAAATAAGCAATATATTATAAAAACTAAGGTTTTTTAATTGAAAATATGTATTGGGAGGGGGGCTTAACAAAATTATTTTTGTAACTAATTATCAATATCTAGTAAAATTAGGGACCAGTGAGATCTTGGAAATAGTGGAGTCCATTCTGTGTGAATAAATCCAAATTTATTTTAAAGAGCATGTGTTAAATCATATTAAAATTACATTGTTGTCAAGGGAACCATTATTGGTTGTATTGAAGGAGAAAGAAAAAGTTGTTATACCACAATGAAAAAATTGATATTGCACATAATAAATCTATAGAGTTGTTTTATTTGTTTTGTGAAAACCATCATTAAGGAGTCCATGGGAGTTTACTAGGCATGCAATATTATAGCACGTGAGTTCATGTTACGGAATTAAGTACTCTAAAGAATTCTTCAACTATATATTTCCTAGCATATAAGGGTCAAGGGGTATTTTTAATATATTAAAAACATATAAATATCAAGGAGAGTTTATAATTATCTATTTAGGGTTTGAATAGGCTATTAGGGGGTTTGAATTTGTACTTAATGTTTGAATTTGGTTGAAATATGACTTTGTGTGAAGTTAGATGAGTGTTCTAATAAATAGGTCAATGTGTGAAGGTGGCACTATGAATCCAATTGTGTTTGGATTCATAGTGGTGCTTGAATAGGTATGATTTTTGAGTGAATGTGGTGTGAAATTGATTGGAATTTGAATATGTATAAAATCAACATATTTTCAGAGGGTTGAGCCCCATCTTCAAATATTTTTTCTTTCTAAGATTTCATATTTCACCTTGCAAGGTTTAAAGAGGTTATAAGATTTGTTCCACATCACCATATTAAGGGTAAATATAAAAAAATGGATGCATAGGATATCAAATTAAAACAAGGTTTTTATTAATTGGAAAGGTGTACTCGGAAGGGGGTTCAACAAATTGATTTTTAAACTCATCCCCTAAAATCTACTGAAATTGTGGGTATCCTTTAATATCCTATGATCACATGTTATATGTCATAGGTTCATAGAGTGAACCCCCAAGAAGTAGTCCCACAAGGTGTGAAGTCGTCCTAAAAGATTCCCTTTAAATTATTGTATCAAGGAAAGGGTCATGTTAAGGTGTAATGTATTTATGGAGGTATTGAAGGGAGTAGTGAATGTAATGCAGTCATAATCATGGAATAGGACCACTATGTAAATATAGAAAATAGTATAATAATAAGGGATAGCCATCATAGACTCCTAGCAATACTCATAAGAAAGTGCAAATACAGATGAGAAATCATTGTATTGAGATATGTTTGATGTTATTGTATTGTAGCAAGAATAGTTTATGGAGTGATTCTTTTTATAAGTAGTATTTAATGGTGTTACCCTACCTTAATGGCTCTATCTACACTTGTGTGTTGTTTATTGTGTGAATGCATTCTTGTACTTAGATAAATTTAAGAGTTTATTCTCAATTTAATAGTTATCTTCTCTCTTTTATTTACCAAGGTTTACCACCCTAAAAAATAATAGTCATAAAGGAAAAGTGATGGGCATCAATAAACTTACTTTAAGGAAACTTGGAACTAGAAAGACACTTAGTATAGAGGTACACATAGAACTAAAAGCAATGCATACCAAAAGAAAAACCAGAATCAAGTTCGAAGTGGAAATATTTGATTGGACCCCATGTTCACATTTCATAGAATGGATGGATGTCCACGCTTGGTACCAACTGACTAAGTTGCTTAGAAGTTCATATTAAATTACTTCCACATATTTTTTGAGGACAAAACACATAAACATGAATGGAATATAATGTACCTAGGGAGGTACCCAAGCTAATAATGAATCTAATGTGGTCATAATCATCGAAAAGGCCCACTATACATAAAGGAATTAATTCAATAATAAGAGGTACTTGGCATAGGACCCTAGAAATACTCATGAGAAATTTTAAATTCACAAGAGTATCATTGTATTGAGATATGATAGCCGTTAGTGTATCATAGAAATAATGTCTTGTGGAGTGATTTCTTCCATAAATGAGTATTTGATTTTATTTACATTCTTTTTTTTTATAGTGTTCAAAATAATTTTGGTACTTCTAATGTTAAGACTTTATTCTCAAGTTGGGGGGTATCTTCTCTTTTTTATCTACCAATTTTTAGTACATAAAGGTTCGTTGTGTCATTATAAAGTTAAGGAGTCATGTGAATGTTTCAAAAGGAATCAAATCATTGATGAAGGAAGAAGAAAGATGTTGTCTTGAATTAAAGAGATGCAACATATAAGGTGGTAGTAATGTCATGATGTAGTAAAATTTTGATAGATGAAATATAAAGCCATTTTAACTTATCTTCATAAGAACCCAAAAATCATCCACAATAAGAATAACACCAAGATATAGAAAGAAACTTAAGGTAGTGTTATGATGCTCCCTAGGGGTATAATGATGGGGGAGAAGGGTCCATTAGAGTAACAGTGGATGCCATTCAATGTAAGGTGGACTAGGTCCGCTATGTTGTTATTATTAAATAAGGCTCACTTTGTGTAAATAAATGTAAGAGGACTTTATTAAAGAAGGTCCTCTAGGTAGTTATGAGGTTAGAATGTATTTTGATTCTATAAATAAGAATGGAGTCCTCCTTAAGAGTGATGGAAAAAATATTGTATGTGGACCTTAGCTCATAAGAGGTCTCCTCCCCCCCTGAAGAAGTAAGTGAACTAAATTGTAAAGATATAATGGTGAGCCAACCATTTGAATGTCTAATTCAATTTATTGATTACATTGGTAACAAAGTGGGTTTATTTGGGATTTTATGTGTTTTAAGTTCAGTATTTATGGTTATTTGACCAAAATATATATAGATATGTTGGATATTTATATGTTGTGGATATTGATATCATCAAAAGTAAGGTTAAGATTCAATTGAAATCCATCGAAATAGAAGAAGAGTGGTGAGAAGGACCCATTAATAGAGGAGAAAGAATATTTATGAGGTTATAATATTAGTTAATTAAGATTTCCAAGAGTAGTTTGCTACTTATAGCCATTCTTGAGAAAAATATTGACCCCATTTTAAAGCAACTTGAATCTCATGGGATCTAAGAATATCATAAGGAGGAGTTGAGGAAAAAAAATGAAGAGTGAAATCTTGAAAAAGGAACTTATAACCAATATTATTAACATTTTTTAAAGTGGAAGAGAAGTTTAAGATCAATCCCTACAAATGTAATGTAAATATATAGTTAAGTTGAATAATTGGTTTTACAATTACAAGTGTATTTCAATGTGCATAATGTACAAAAGGAGTAGAAAATGTATTTTTCAAGACTCAAGATAAATGTCCTACATAAACTTGGTGGGAATGATACACCAAGACCCCTAGGGTGGGGAGATACCTACAAGTAACTAAGTGGGAGTTATTAAAAAACCTCCTCATGTCCTAGTTTAACCATATTGGGTATGAATAGAAGCAAAAGGATTTTGTGGCATTATTATTGATAATGGAAATGAAAGAGTGTACAAGAGAACCCTATAAATATCCAAAAGAAAGCTATCGAGTTAAGAATAAACCCAACAAACCCAGATGTGTACATCAAGTATTTATGTGATATTCATATTCATAGAAGAATGAAAGTTATGTTGTTCAAGACCAATTTCCATAGATGAGTCCTAGGTGTAGGTCTAATACATTGAATCTAACAAGGAAAGGGGGAATACAAGTTATTTAAAATAACTTAGACATGCATAAAGCTTCCAATAACATCATCAAAAAGAAGGGGAAATGGAAAAATAAGAATACTACTACTCTTGTACATCTATTCAAAGGCTTGAATAACAACCATGCTCATTTTAACATTGTCTATTACACTTAAAGAAAACTAAATCTATTTAGCTAAATCCTAAGAACCACATGCATGTGAAATCTAAGAAGAAAGAAATTCTATTCAAAGTGGGAAAGTAAATAGAAAGTAGGTTGGTTGTTGGTGAGGAAATTATCTACATAATAACTTAGAAGGATGTGAACCCTAGCAACATTTTTCATATAAAGGAGAATTACAAGATGAAAAATATATTGCATATCAAGATTAAGATTAAGAATAAGAAGGCATATATGCCCTTTTTTACTATAGTTCACAAGACAACTTCAATGTAAATAACTTGGTAGGTAATGGTCGTTTAGGTATGCATGATCACTCTCATACATACCCTTTGGGTTGGGGGAATAAATATGTTGAGTTTAAAGTTACCAAGCATTGTAAGCTTGGAATTCCTATCAATGAAAACTTTATTAATGAAATACAAGTTAGTACATTTTATAATTAGAAGTGGGAGACGTTAGATGCTAAATTGAAGAGATCCGCTATCTTCAACCCATAGATTGATGGGCATCCATAGTTAGTGAATAGGTCTTCCATTTAATGTTTGAGACACTATAGTTAGAGTCATTGAAAAATAAGGAACGAAATTTAGTTTAATTATGACATTCAAATAATAAGGTTGTCCACACTTCCACCCTTAAGTCCCATTTAACATTTGAATTAGATATTTTCCACCATCACCATTGGATATTGTATATGAATTAAAGCATAGGTCACATCATCAAGTGATGCATTGATGGAAGAAAAGTTCATAAACAAGATGAGGCAAAAACACTTACATGGTCAAGAAGGGCTAAGAAAATCTCAAGAGAAATATGTGAGAAAGACAAGGTAATACATGATCATTGTAGGGTTGAAAATACCTTATATGTAGGAGATAGAGCTTTGTTTCTAGCTAATAAGGAAATTTTATAGCCACTCTAACCATAAAATGTAAGACTCTTAACTACATGAAAAGTCTTTTTCACTTACCTCTCCCATGCATTCAATGATTGGTTTTAATAAGTTAAAAAGGTAAATGAATAATTTAAGGCACATAGTAGGAAATATATGACTTTTAAAGCTAATAAATTTAAGACATTCTAAAAAACTTGAGTACTAGATGTTGAGCTAATAACATATCAATTGCACAAAATACTTTTATAAAAATCGTAAATATTCCCACTAAAAAGTTTTTGAACTCTGAACATAACTCTAATTTTATGAGGATTATTCCTAGCATAGAAAATGTCAAGAAAATGTTAACATAACCAAACATAAAAAAGATGCTAACATAACACAACATAGAGAAAAAGAAAACAATATATACACCACCAAAACATAAAGAAGATGCTAACATAACACAACATAGAGAAAAAGAAAACAATATATACACCACCATACTTTCCTCGTTCGAAACCATAATGTCTAGTAACTTAATAATAAGCTTAAACTACTAATGCATTCTTTCATTTTCTTGTTGGTTTAATTACAGGGTAATGATAAATATTTGTATTCCAATGTTATATTGTAACCTTGGTATGCTCTATTTCCTATAGTATAATCTCACTCTAATCATGAAAAGTGTAGAGTTGTTTAGTAAGCCACTAACATATCTTTTTGTTCTTTTGGTTACTTGGAATTTGTCGTCGCCTTTTAAAGCTTGGATAGAATCTAGATTTACTGGGATATTTTGGCGTTTGACTATTAACTAGTTCACTAAAACACTCTAAATGTTGGATACACTCTAAATGTTGGATACACTAATGGCTAGTTCCAAGTATTGTGTGAATTTTTTACAAGAAGATATGGCTGCTCAATCATGTCTTTGGATCGATATAGAGTGTGAAACTGGGTTCAAACTCGGTTCACTTCCAGTACTGGGATTCTTTCTATTGAGCTTCCCAAATTTTGTGATTTTGACTAACGAGAATGGCGTGAAAGTTATTAAATTATTGTTATATTATAGAATGATAATTGAGATACATTTGTTTGGATATTTTGTGGAAACATGTGTATTAGTTATGGTAATTAGTTTTCAGTTTGATTAAGTAATTTGGATTAATATAGCTATTTAATTTGTGAAGTGTTATGAACAAGTTATATGTTACTTGTTTTTTATGTTTATTTTTGGTCTATACTTCAGCTGTCTATCTATTTTCACTAGCCTTCTTCTATACCAGTTATCTTTACATCATCCACCACTTATTTTTTATATTCTTTATTTCATTATTGTTTATTTAAAATTTGAAAGGATCCCATAAAATTAATTTGGTCTCATCTTTTACAATTTAAGAAAAACTATTCCATCCCATATTCTAAAATAAAAACATCTAAAAAAAACTTGAAAGAAAAGTTACAGCCTAGAGCTTTGCTCTGCAAAATCTGAGCTCTGCAAAATGTGAGAACCCCAGGAAAAGACTTCCTTATTTTCTAGCAAAGAAATTTATGCAGTCAGAGTAAGTAAAAGAGCAGCTTATGTAGTTGGCATGGAAAAACGAGTTAGTGCTCGACAAGATGGAGCATCATGTGCTTGGCAGAAGAACAATATGATACAAGTAAATCTCATTGTCAGTCTAGCTCTTGTTATGCAGGGAACAAGAGTGAAACTAAGCATATTCTTTCCAGCCAAAGAGAAAAGCTTGAAGTCTTAGAAGTTGAGCACCATGAAGAAGAAGACATTCAGGATTGTGACTCACTGTTTCACATGGAAACTCTCATCAGTATGTAGAGCTCTTGGATTTTCACCTGGAAACTCCTTTCAGCATGTACAGCTCATGGATTTTCACCTGGAAACTAAACTCCCGTCAGCATGTACAGCCCATGGATTTTCACCTGGAAACTCCCGTTAGCGTGCAGAGGTCCTGGATTTTCACCTGGAAACTCCATTGGCGTGTAGAGCTTATGGATTCCACCAATTTACAATGGGATTTGGACATTTGTTTATCTTTCTCATCTGAGAGGCACATAGGAATGCCATTTAGGTCGAGGTTAACAAGGCATTACATTCCGAGGTCATATAGTAAAGGCTAAAGCTGTTGGGCATTTACATTCATTGGAGCTTCGCTGCTGAACTTACCTGTAAGTTCTCATTTGTACTGCTGTAAGTTCTCATTTAACTTACATTTGTACTGCTGTAAGTTCTCAACTGTACTGGGTTTAGGGAATATATTAACATTAGGGTTTAGGGTGCACACTTTATTAACATTTATTAGTTTTTTTCATTGTAATAGATAAGTCTAATGGCTAGAATGTAAGTTTAATTTTCATGGGTGGATGTTCAGATCTCTAATTAAATACTTATTTTTATTTTTTTTAAGTTTAGGTCTATTTTATTAAGGAGAAATATTATTTTTATTTTTTTAAGTTTAGGTCTATTTTATTAAGGAGAAATAATAATATAGATAAAAATATAATTCAGTCTGTCCAGCCTGCATGAAAGAGCACACCAGTATGTCTGGAGGAGATAGGAAGGCTGTGACTGTTAGAGTGATCCTCCCATAGATAGAGAAAACAGATCTTACAAAACAAGTATGTTTTTTGAGGAGTAAAAAGAGATTCTGTCTTAGACTGAACAAAACACTGCTTTGAGCAGCAAGATTCCGTAAAACAACAGAAAAAGAAAAAGATTGGAACATTTAACCTGGCCTTAAGAGCTTTTCAAAGGGCACTTTGATGATCGGGCAACCAAAGCCTATACCCCATTGCACTATGTGTTCTTTAGTGTCCTCTACTTCTTCACCCGATTATTTATGTTGATAAGCATTTAGATATTATTTCATATTTTGGACTTGTTTAAGTTAATCAACAAGATTAACTCAAGTGTAACAAGTGTATAGCAGGGATTCATTTTATGGTAATCCTATCTTGTTATGCCTAAATGCATCTTGATTAAGATTTATAATGGTTTTAGTTAAAGGGTGGTTAAAGAAACTAGTAACAATTTGTTTTTGTTTTTTTATATCAGTTTTTGTTGTGAGTTTATATTAACTCAAACAATCTAGTAGGAATAATGGATATAAAATTTATAGTTTAGGGTTTCTTTAAGGACCACCTAGCATAAAACTAAATGATTAATTGTGTTTATGGACATTCACTAGCTACTTTACTTAAAGAAATGCTACTTTAATTTTTGATATATCTATATATATATTATTTGTTTACTTATGATGTATATGCCATATTTTTGCTATAACCCTATTTACATATATTATTTTTACTATAAACTTATTAATATTTATTAACCTCGACCTAAATGACATTCCTATGTGCCTCTCAATGGTGAGGAGTGGGGTTTAGGTTCAAATATTATAAAGGTTTTAGGTTCAGATATTCCCTTTGAAATTGCGGCTGGTACTTGAGTTTGAAATGTTCTTTGTTTTGGTGTCCGGTTGCTTGCTATGGTTGACGTTTCATTCCTAATGTTAAAAGCGTCAAATCGTACATGTACCTATTTTGGTGTGCAAATTGTTTTTTTTTATAGATATATGAATCTTGTTTAGCTCATAAATTGTTTCTGTTTTTGTCGGGCAAGCTTCTCGAAACCCCAGATCCCATGTGCCAGGTATTCCAACGACTTGGTTGTAAAATTGAAGTTTCTGCCTGGAGACGTAGGCCTCTCCTGGTCTTCATTTGGTTACATGCAATTGGAAGTCGGCTCTGCATCAGACAAAATGTGTGATGTTTATTTTGATTTGTAACCAAATAATGTGCTGTTTATTAAAATTTTAATGCTAATGATTACAGAGTTTCTTAATTTGAAAAATTAAATCAAATAGAAATATAATTTTTTTATTTAAAATATTATGATTATGATATATTCATTTTGTTTGGTTTATTATATTATTATTTTTTTAGTTTTAATATAGATAATAGAAACTTATGAACTTACTTAAAAACAATTTTATAAAAGTAATTAATCTTCAATTTTATAAAAGTAATTAATCTTTAGAATATGAAGGAAACTTTTATATTCATTGGATATAGTTTAGGTGGTTGGAAGGAATGATTATTATCCTCTCCACCAGGATTCAATCAATGTAAATAACATGTTTGATCCTTAATAAACATCTCTAATACTCTTGTTGAACCAACTTTAACTATCGTAGCTACTTTAATCTCCAAATAATACTATTGTTTGTACCTATTTGCAATTACATGCAAGACTAAGGATAGCTCTTTTTTTTTCAGAAACTTAAATCTATATTTTTTTTTATTTCCATGCAGGTCTCTACTTAAACTTGTCCTTATGGTGTGTTACATAGTTTTTTCTCACAAGCAAATTGAGTTTTGAAAACAAATCAAATGTCAAAGCATCGTCAATAATGCATTGTTTATTTCATGTAAATAGTTTTTTCTCACAAGCAAATTGAGTTTTCAAAACAAATCAAATGTCAAATCACTTTCAATAATGCACTATTTTAGTGAAGATAGCTAGCTCTTAAACTAAGACTAAAATATATATAATTTTATATCCATTATTCATATTAAATTATTAAAGTTAATATAAGCCTAAAACAAATACTATTTAATAAGAAGAAAAAAAATATGAAAAAACAAAAACAAATTGTTACCAATCTTTTTAACTACCTTTTAACTAAAACTTAAAAAACTAATTCCACACAAAACTAACTAGTTCTACACAAAACTAAGATTAAAAAACTAATTCCCTACAGAACTGACTGGGATGTCCATATTATACCTTTGATAAATTGACCTATGATGCTTCATACTTGATATCCAAATGATAACCTTTTTTAAAGAAAACAAAACTGTTCAATGAAATTTTAATCCTCAAAACTAGATAAAGTAATCCTGAAATGTCAGGTACCAAGAAGATGTTACTGAATTGTAAAATGAAAAATCATTTATGAAACCAAGGATACTTCTAAAAGACGTCAGTTCGATCCAGAGATTTTAAGACAACAGGTGATAGAGAATAGTCACTTCAATGAAAGTTCCTATATATATCATTATTTTTTAAGACAGTTNTCCCTTGTCCCACAAACAAGGGGGTCTCATACACCAATTTGGTGTCTCGCTTGGTGGTGACCTTAAAAATAGATTATTATTATTATTATTATTATTATTAATTTGCACCTCAGATGTAATTGATTCTCATAGCATTTCCAAAACCGAAAGAAAAAAAAACATACATTGAAATGTTAATCTATTGCGTGGAACCTTTCTGCCTGGATTAAATTTTTTTCTCTCTAATCTTGGGCACCCATTTTCCCAACCCTGCACTCTCACAGGGTGCGGGTTTCTTCGTAAACAAGTTGTAGGTTTCTTTCAAACCCTCACCCCCGGCTGCTTGTCTCCATTAAAGAGAGTGATATCCTCTTTGCCATAGTTATCTACTTTATTAATATTTGTTGCACGACGTCTAGAAACCTTTTTCCAGGAGAAAAATAGTTGTTCCTTGATATTCATTAGAATCAAAGGTAACTTGGTTACAGAATAAGAGGGACTTCGCAAAAGAACAAGTCCAACAGATACTCAAATCTCAACCCCCCGGCCTCATTACAAAATCATCTACTTACAATAGAGACAATATGAGATCAGCCCTCAAGTAGAGTTACAAACCACACGACAAGAAACAAAGGACATCAACATATCTGCATCCGATTCCACCATGGCATCGAGTATACAAGTAAACCCAGTATGACTTATCCGAGGCACTCATGGGAATGCCAAGCAAAACGAAAGAGAGGAACAGGTCCACCTCTGACATCCTAGAGGATGTAATCAAACAATCCTGCCATACTCATGAAAAAACGTCAAAGATGTGATAAAAGGAGTAGGACAATACAAAGCTAATATAGTTGAATCATACCATTCCCAATACATTCACCATCAGTGAATTCAGAATAAAGAAGAAGGCTAGAGGCCAATGAAAGTGCCTCCTTGGATAAGCCATCTGCCTTCACATTGAATTCTCTGTACACATGGAGGAAATCAAGATGGAGAAAGGAAGATTCCAATTCCCTGATATTTTGAAACCATCCATCAAGATTGTGAGTGGAGAGAGAAGCCCTCCCATTGATCCAGTTAATAATGGTTGTAGAGTCACCGCGAACATGAAGAGAAGGAAGGCCAAAATCCTTTGAAATTACAAGCAAGGCCCACAGTGCTAGAAGTTCATATCTAGTATTAGTGCTCTGACCACATCCCATCTTTATGCAGAAGTAATGTTCCTGACTAATGAGTAAGTGCAATCCAATACCCCCGATAGTATTTGTTGAAGCCCCATCAAAGAATCCAGCTGGGTACTCAAAGACAGGTGCCTGGCCTATAATTCTCCTTTTATGTTTCAAATGGGCAATCACAAGAAATAATTGAAGCTGATCCATAATATTACGACAAATGAAGTTTGTATACGTCTTGTGATCATCAAAAATGATTATGTTTCTGGTGAGCCACAATTGCCAGGTCATGAGGAGCGGAAGGTGGATTAACTTCTTATCATTACAAAAACCATTTTTCCAAATTTCCCAAATAGGAGGGCTCATTCCAATCTATAAATGGGTGATGCATACTGTTGAGACAGCTGATAACATTTTGAGTAAACAAGCAATCAGTGAAGAGATGATTTACTGATTCGGCATCACAATTACACAAGCTGCAGCGATTGGGTCCTATCTATCCCTTTTTTACTAAATTATCCTAGGTATTAATGTGGTTTGTCAAACATAACTAGTTGAAACAGATCGCCTTCAGAGGGATATTTCATTTCCAAATGAGAATGAGAGATTTGACAGGTCGGTCTGAGAGTAAACTCGAAGAAATGAGTTCATAAGCAAGTTTTGCATTGACCTAAGTTCCAATTTTCTTATTGAACATCTAGAGCAGTGAGTCCATTCCCTCACCAAGCCTGATACAACCATGTGATAAACCATTTACATAGTTTGTCCAAATCTCCTTCCAGCAACCCCTCAAATATAGATCAACAACAGAAAGCCAATAAGACCGAGAGAAAGAACGTGTTCCCAAGTTGTGGGCATGAGAGAGTGAAGTTATACCATAGTATTCTAGATAGTTTCTAAGATCCTTGGGGAGAACATAATCTGAGTTTAAGCCTGCTACAGGATCCACACCAATTCTAATACTTCTATCATTCCCAACCTTCCAACCCAGACACCTGGTGAATCAAAAAATTGACCTGATGAAACCATACCAAATGTAGGAAGCTCCTTGGACAGTAAAATCTTGAAGGCGAAACCAGTTATCCACTGGCCTATTTTTTAGATATTTATGCTTGATAATGTGTGACCAAATGCCCTCACCATTCAATACCATCCAAAAACTTTTCAATCTGAGTGCTAAGCTAAACCAGTCCAAGTTCTTGATATTCCACCCACCAAATTCATATGGTCTAGAAATAGTATGCCAATCTACCAAATGCATTTTGAAGTTCCCACCCACATTTCCCCAGAGAAAATTGAATATGGAGCGCCTGAGACAATTCAAAATAGATCTGGGCATCCAAGCTAAGGTGAGCCAATATGTAGCCAACCCCATAAGAACTGATTTGACAAGGATCAGCCTCCCTCGAAGAGATAATAGCCTGTATGTCCAATTGCTAATCCTTTTTTCAAACATTTTGATAAACCAACGCCAATCATTGACACAATAGCCTAGAGGTTTGAGGTAGTATCACCGATACTTGAAACCAACAATCAAGGGATCCATTTTAGAAGGCAGTAGTGACCTTGTTCACCTCATTATACAGAAAGGATGACTTCTCAACAATGATTTTCATGCTCGTAGCAGAGCAAAAGAGGTCTAAGATTTCTTTATAATTATGTCATTCATCCAGTGTCCCTAACCCAAACAGAATGACATCATCTACAAATAGCATGTGAGAAAGATTCATATTTGATGAGACCTTGATCCCATCAATTACCCCCCTTTGTTGAGGATTGGAAATGAGTAAACTCAAACTTTCAATAATAAGAATGAAGAGGAGTGGAGAGAGGGGGAATCCTTGCTTGATGCCCCTCGAGACAGGAAAAAATTTGGAAGGTGTCCCATTGACTAAGACAACAAAATTAGAATTTTTCACACAACCCATAATCCAATTGACACCATCAACCGGCACACCAATCTATAGGAGTACTAATCTGAGATAAGTCCAGTTAACACAATCAAAAGCTTTTACCAGGTCTAACTTGAGAACCGATTCCTTCTTCTTTTTCAATTTGATGGAGTGCCATAATTCCTGGGTGATGCCAATATGTTCAATAATCTATCTGTTATGAAGGAATCCAAACTGGTGTACCGATATGGCTTTGTCCAAGAAGGCCTGGATTCTGATGGAAGCTAATTTGGAGATGGTCTTATAAACCAAGTTGCAAAGTGATATAAGCGTGAAGTCTGCAAAATATAGAGGCTTATCACATTTAGGTATGAGAGTGATAAAAGTGGCATTTAAGGAACCTGGAACCCTGCCTTCCAACCGAGACTAATCCACATCCCTAAGAATATAAGTGCCAACCAGTTCAAAAAAATGAAGGAAGAACTCTACAGGCCAACCATCAGGGCCAAGGCTTTTTTCTTTTTTGAATCCCTTAAGAACACTTTCAATTTTAAAGAGAGTAATATCAACTAAAAAACAATCTCTTTCTTCCTCTCGGACAAAAGTTGGGAAGAGTCTAATGACTTTAAGTTGATCCTCAATATTAGTGCAACCATGATCCTTAAACAGATCAGCAAAGTGTTGTTCACCCATTCGCTTGATTTGGGATTCATCCTTAATCAATGCACCAGTCTGGTTCTGTAGGGCCCAAATAGATTTAGAGTTTCTTCTAGCTGATGCATAGGGAGTGGAAGAATTTGGTATTTGCATCACCCTCATTGATCCAATCAATTTTGCTTTTGAGTTTCCAAGTAAGAACTTGGTGGGCCAATAAAGACTCCTTCCTAGACTTCAGCTGTGAGAGCTGAGAAGCCTCATCAACAGTCAGAATGCCAAAGATCTGGGAATTGATGGCTAAGTCAATTTATTTAGTCTCTTTGGCCTTAGCTATAACCATCTTTTTTTCCCATTCCTTTATCGATCCTTTGAGTCTCTTAAGTTTGAAGGTGAGAGCTGACATAGGGTCTAAAGAAGAGTGAACTTTGGACACCCAGGAGGAATAACAATATCACTAAAATATTTTTCCAGAAGCCAGGCCCTGTTGAATTTGAATGGATAAAGATGACAAGTAGGCACAAAGTTCCACTCCAAGCACACAGGAATGTGATTAGAGATCTCCAAAGGGTAGATCTAGGATTTGTAATGATTCAAAGAAGGAAGCAGATGGAGTGAGGCCAGGAATCTATCAAGTCTTTTACTAACTCCATCAAGACCCACATGGCCATTTCTCCAAGTTGGACCAGGAGTGTGGGGGGCCAAGTCCACCATATTAGTAAAGCTTAGGAGATGAGTAAAGTAGTGTACCATGTGATCAATGCGGGCTTTATTACCCCAAATTTAGGCATCAGAGAGGGTGAAGTTTAAATACCCTGCTAAAATGAGGTTAGGGTAGTAAAAAATGCCCCAAGCAAAAACATTGTCCCAGAAGAAGGCTTTGTTAGAGTAGGGCCCATAGCAGTTCATAATGGAGAAAACAGAATCAAGGCCCTTAAATCTAGCCTTGACAAAAATGTCAGCATAGGAATGAAAGGCCTTACAATGAGTAATTTGGGGGTTCCAACCTATAAGAAGCCCCCCTTGAGAGACCGAGGGAGTCAAGGGCACAAAATTCCCATCTAGGTCTCATCTTAGAAAACAAACGGAGAGAAGAATAGTGATCACACATAGTTTCTTGTATCAAAATCATGTCAGATTTCAAGGAAGAGAATAGAGACATGAGGAATTTTTGTTTGGTAAGCCCCCCAAACCCACGAATATTCATAGAGAGAATTCTCATAGGTCAACCTGACCTTCAGGTGACAGTTCTCTAAGTGCCTTATGGGGATAGTATTGGGATCTAGAAACTGCTTTGATCCTAGCTTAAAGTGGAGTGTAGAGGACTGAGGGGCCAGTCTCAACACGGGAGCAGAAGAGGGTTTTCTTTTCTTGGATTTTTGGATAGTGGCATTTTCAAACCTGATCGAATTCAGTGGAAGAGTAGAGGGAGAGACAGGATATTTGTCAGAGAAAATGGCAAGGGATTTAAGGAGAAAGGGATCCAAGAATGAGGGAGAGGAAGTGGGGTTGTTAGGGACAACATTTTCTAATGGAGGAGAGTTCCTCGAGAGTGGGGGAAATTCTTCCATGGTAAAGGAAGGTGGAGACTTAGAGGAGGATGTAGTAATAGGGGGTGTAGGAGGAGAGGGTAACGGGGAGGCACAGGGAGGGAGGGTAGTGTTATTGACCAAAGTAGGGACAACAATAGAAGAAGCCATAGCTATATTATCAATATCATGTATGTATTGGAGTTCCCCTTTAGTGAGATCACCATAAGGTGTCAGCGAGGAGTTATAAAGGCCAACAGGAGTGGGAGTACCCATAGAATCTACAGGGGGGAGGAAACCAGAGAAGAGTAAGGGGGAGGCTTAGAATCAGAAAATCCAAGGGTCAAGGGGTGACCAAGAAGTAACGAAGTACACTTTTTCCTCATATGCCCTGTCTCATGACAGTAACTACACTTGAATGGCATGTTTAGATAGTCCAATATCTAGGTTATGATTGTATTGTTGCAAAAAATATCGATATCAACCAAAAATACCCTTCGAAACGTCCAAATCGACAAGGACCTTTGCCATCCTCTTGTCAAAGATGAGGTGGAAATCCTTTTCTATAGCCACAAACTGCCTGAGTGTGTTAACTATGCCAATCAGGAATTCCTTGTTCCAAAGAGGGAAAGGTAGAGCAAGCATCAACACCAAAAGATGTCTCTTTACCACTCTTTACCTAAGCGAGTCGAAGTTGGAATGCCAATGGCTAAGGACCAGTGAACCGTTCTCAATGGTCGAGAGAGAGTTCAAAATACGGGAAGCATCGACATCTTCAATAAAGACAAAAACTAGCCATCTGTTAGCCAACATACTGATGGTAGGAGTATAGTTGAGAATGGGTTTCTAGTGGGTGGTATCCCATGCCACCCATTCCTCCTTATTCATGGAACAGTATTCTAAACTCCCTATAAGTGCCCTACGCCAGAACTCAAAGACCGTATCCAACATCATGTCCCACCCCAGAACACAACGATGCTTAGAGTTAATTGCTTTCAGGACTTCATTTTTCCTATGAGAGTGTGTAAACCTAGGAAGGCGGTCTATTCACCCCATGGGACAGGAAGATAGACAGGGTCTAAAGGACTCCATGTCATTTTGAGAAGAAGATGGTAGCATCCACGAGGCCACGGGTAACCCCCAATAAATCGAAAGAAAACCCGAAGGAAAAGGCTAAGAAGGTGAAAGGAACCCTAACCCTCACAACTAGGGAATAGTCCCACAGTTCGCTATAAACCTGAAGAGACCAATAGATAACCAAGAATAGACCAGCGAGAAAGGGCTAGATTAAGCAGAGAAAAAAACCCCATGTGCAGCCTATATACCTGCGTACATTTATATTAGCGCAAAATATTATCCGGAGCTTCCAGTGGAGGTGGATGCATATTACTAGATATATATACACTTTCCATTCAATTAGTTATGTTAGTTAGGTACTTGTAGAGTTAGTTTTAATATGGTGTAAGAATATGAAATGTAGAAAAATGAATTAACTTTCAGAAATATAAGGTTTGTATTGGAATCCAATCCATATTACATTTGTAGGCCAAAAATCTCTTTTTACAAGGCACATAAAGATTGGATTCTATGTTGGTTCATGACCTTGTTGAATGGCATATTCATTCTAAAGGAATCTTTTAAGATCTAAAGAAAATAGTGTTCCTCCTAGTATCATCTCCAAGGCCCTATGACCGATTAACATATCACAACATCTTTTAATGGTTATGTTGAGGATCATAATACATGCATGGGAAAAATGTCACTTATATGGTCCTACGTAATGTCCCCGACCCTCTGACCGGCGAAGAGGACGCTACCATACCATTATCTATCCAGGCAACTAGCCCCATGAACATATAAATGAAGCTGAAATGCTTTGAAACTTAAAAACATACACATATGTATAAGATACGAAATCTACAGCAAGGCCAAACACCTATTGTCAAGCCAATAACCACATCTAAACATAGTCAGCCTACTAACAGGTGGATTCTTGGACTTGCTCGGCCAAGACAACACAAGAATGCTCCACACAACACAATGCAGCTTCATACCAAAGAACAAATGCATACACAACAAAATACAAAATTATGGGTGGAGGAAAAATAGTTTGGAAACAGAATGAATTTCCAAGGTGGGTGAAGCAACCCACTAATAGCAATTTGTATCCCAGGGATGTTTTGGCCCTAACATGGCCAAAAACGAAACTCAAAAACACCCAAGATAACGTGGTCTCTTCCTCAATCTGTTGGGCATTACCAAAACGAATCCCATCTTGGAAGATGATGGGGAAATGCAGCAAAAATCATGGGGGAAGAGACCTAACCACACATCATTACAAAAAAACATTCCCCATCCTGAGGAAAAGGAAGAAATGACTGCCCACATGAGGGAGAACACACACAGCAAACCCAACAACGTGGATGCCACACACAAGAATTTCCAGCCATTAGAGAGAGAGCTCCAATCGTGGATGAATGATGGTGAGAAAAACACCCAGGAGCCCAAAATTGTGAAGGTGAGAACACGTGACAGGCCAAAAACGTGAAGGTAAAATAGCCCCCAATCCTCCACTGCATGAGGAGAAGAAGAATTTGGATGTATGTCCAAATGGGCATGCATTTTGGGTGTTAACTTGCCTCCAAAGTCAAAAACATTTTCCCAAGAAATGGGTTTTTCCCAAATTCGAATTTTTGACTTCCATACCTTGCCCATCTCATGCAATAACTACTTCAACCAATTTCTGGCAGAATTAAATGATTGGTTGAATGAGACAAGAAAGGTGGTTGACAGTTTGATGGGTTCTTTCATTGACATTTGGCTTTTCCCCATTGGTCCCAAAGGTTAAATAACCCCCCCCTCATCCTTAGGAAATCATGCCCCCATCTCTTTTAATGTTGCATTGGCATAGCTAGTTGTGGGTATTTAATTAAATTGCATATTTACATGATGTCCAAAATTATAATGTGTCGGTTAGCACAAAATACCATCGGCGTCGATTTTAATCGCCGAAACATAAAACGATAAATAAATGGTGAGAATTTTTCCTTTAGCTCCATGCCATGACTAATTAAAATATTTACATCATATATATTTAATGCAAATGGGGTCAAAAAACGGGGTGTTACATTCCCCTCCCCCTTCAACAGCACTGTCATCAGTGCTCATCAAAACCGAACAAAATGCTACCCTAGCACTACCCCAATGCTCTGCAAGAGTAAAAAAAAATGGATGTGCCAATCATATGGCATCCTCCAGGTCCCATGTAGCCTCATCAGGATCGTGGTGCCCATTCTACATTTTCACTTGTCCAATGGTATGATCTGGAACTCCTCCTTGGTCCCACTATGATGTTGTCCTGCGTATGGACTCCTCCAAGTCCTTGATTACATGCATCAGTACTCACCACTGAATCTTTTTCTGGTCCGGCATAATCCTTCTCCACGGCTTGGAACATCTCCAATGTCTTTGGAAATCCAACAATACCTATGCTCAATCCCCAAGCAATGAGTCAATTCCACATCATATTTACAAGGTTTTTCAAAAATTATGGAGGAATCTCATGCACATGTATACCAACATAAAAATACTAAGAAGTTGCCGAATAAACCAAATACTATCTTGCATAATTATATTATTTTGTTTCCACAGGTGTCTGATTGGCCTAATACAACCATGGCACTTACAACCCTTCCCCACCTCACACCTGGGTGTGTATTAAAGGGTAGCCAAATTTCTTCAAGCCTCGAATTACCTAAAAACATCTTTCATTCGAGATCTGACAGCTTTGCTTCAGAGCCTAAAACTCCTTTTAGGTCCTCACAAAGCTCAGTGCCTCCTTTCTGGACACCACAACAATTAATTCACATGTCAGATTCATTCATATAAGGTGCAATCTATAACAATATTTTCAAAACCATGGATGCATCATATGCTCATGTATATTTATAGGAATCAACCACAACAACAGTTTGATAGGTAAGCGAATTACTTATCTGTGTAACATATCTTAATCGATATTTGGTAGCCCCGCGTTAGAGCCCAACACCTCTCTGGGTGCTTAATGGAAGCTCTTCTTAAGGCTCAACGCTTCCTCTCAGTGCTTACCAACACTCTGGCATTATCTATGTAGCATCTCTCGACCGAGATTGGGTAGCTCTGCTCCAGAGCCTAACACCTCTTTGGGTGCTTAATGGAAGCTCTAGCTTGAGCGCCTAGCACCTGCTCCAGTGCTCGCCAAGCTTAGGGACTTCCTTCCCAGATAGAAAAATGAATCAACTCATTGGTCAGATTTGTTTCTATAAGATGCAACCTTTAACAATATTTTTCAAAAATACAGACCGCATCATATGCATATGAATAATCACAAAAATCAACAAGGATTTTCCAAGTAATCAAATACTTATCTGCGTAGAATCTTTGAACCGAGATCTAGTCAGCCCTGCTTCAGAGCCTAACACCTCCTTGGGTGCTTAATGACGACTCTTGGCTTAAGGGCCTAGCACCTCCTCCAAGTGCTTACCAATGCTCAGGCGCTTCCCTTCCAGACATCATAATAACTAGGGGTTATTCTCTTCATGGAGCCCCCACTCTCATGACAGTCCCCATATGGCGTGAATGTGTGAAGATAGAAGTCTAACATGATGTCTTACACCCTGGACTTCTCCAGTGATGCATACCGATGTCTAGTTGGCAGGAGGGTGAAGCTATGTACTCTCGTACATCCTTCCAAAGGAATCATCTTTCTCAAATGCATCCTCCTGAGATCCATGTACGTCCGGTACATATTTTCATCATCTTACCTATGTTACATACAAGTATGCAGTTTATATGAGATGTCATTACAAAAGTAATTGCAATTATAGGTTTTCAAACCTATTCCAGTCTCATCCCTTCGAGAAGCTATGTATCCAATTACATCCTTTTGAGGAGCCATGTAGAACCAGTACATGTTTTCATCATCTTACCTGTGTTACATATAAGCATGCAGTTCATATGAGATGTCATTATAAAAATTTAATCATAGATTTCGAAATCTATTTCATGCCTGGATAAATGTCCAATTATCAAATGATTAACAACATTGATAGTCAAATCCAAAATTTGAATTCACAATTCTGCTTCCCACAGAAAATAAGATTTTGTAACCATGAGATCGTCCTCATATTGTCTGGCTTTTGCAAGTGGGGAGTACTAATCCCTATCTTACACATGATGCCCAAAACCTGGACATTCACATAGAACATGTCATCTTGACACCCTTTTAGATCAGCCAAACAGTTAATAATATTTGATTAATCAACAAAATTCAAAATCTGAAGTTCAAAAGTTAGATTTCAGTCATGAGATCCTTCTCATAGCACATGGCAGTTTCCTGCCTTGATTTCAGTGGGTACCACTAGACTGATTTGCTCCGGTCATTCTACCTGCAGTATTCAGGAAAGACCATTTCCTCACAGGATTACAAGTTCACATGCAAGCTTCCTCAGCCTATACATAGACTCAGCTTTACTTGCAAAATACCCTTCAACGAACCTCCTGTAGTATCCTGTAAGTCCCACAAAAGATCGTAGACATGTTAACTTTCTTGGAGCAGGTAAACTCATCATGGCCTCAATATTTTCAGGGTCTACTGATATTCCTTTATCTGATATAGTGTGCCCCAAATAATGAATTCCATCTTCGTAGAATTCATAGTTGCTCAACTTTGCATACAACTGATGCTTCCTAAACAAATTTAAAATCAGTCTTAATTGTTCCACATGTTTTTCCTCATCCTCTGAATAAGTAAGAATTCCATCAAGGAAAAAAAGAACATACTTTCCCAAGTATCTACTCAAAATATTATTCCTGAGGCATATAAATGTAGCTGGTGCATTTGTGAACCCGAATGGTACCACTACGAACTCATAAGATTAATAAGGTTTCCTTATGAACATCTTCATTCTTGATCCTTACCCGCTGGTCACTAGACCTTAAGTCAATATTGGAAAACACCTTTGCTCCTCTCATTTGATCAAAGAGGTCATCAATTCTAGGCAAAGGGTATTTGTCCTTCATAGTGACTTTGCTCAGCTGCCCACAATCAATACACAACCATAATGTACTATCTTTCTTTTTCACAAACAGAAATGGCACTCCCCAAGGAGACACACTTGGTCCGAGGTACTTATTTTCCAACAAATTTTGTAGTTGCATGTTCATCTCTAGAATTTATGGTTTATTCATCCTACAGGATGTCTAGGACACTGGTGCTGCTCTAGGCACAAGCTCAAAGGTCAAATTAATGTCACTCCTTGGAGGAAGCCTTGGAACTTCATCAGGAAGAACATTCCTAAATTCCTGTAGCATATGAAAGCCCTACAACTGAGGAGTATCATACTCTATTTCCTCCAAAACATGAGTTGCATACATCCTGCAACCTTTCCCGTAGAACTTCTTCAGCTGCACTGTTGAATACTTCCTTCCAGAGATCACTTTTGGAATTCCTTTCACAACCCTTAGGTTTCCTTCTTCATCAAAGCACTCAAAAGTATTGTTGTAACAATCAAGCTTTGCTTTATGTGATTCCAACCAATCCATTCCAATGAGGACATCATATGATCCAAGTGGCAAAACATTCAGATCTACATAGGTGAGTAACCCATCCATGAACAATGGGCATTTCATTACCACCTCACTGACATCCTTCTGGATTCCAGTGGCTAGTTAGACTAACCATGATCTTTTATGTCTTGATTTCTTCAAAGTGCACATCTCAATAAACCCAGGGGTGATATAGCTGTGAGTTGATCCCGGGTTGATCAAAACAGAAACCAGTTGTTCAGCAATCTCACCCTCAACTTCCAACACAGTTGAGTTATGACCTTCCTGGTGGTCTTCTAACACTACACAAATTTTATGAATAGTCCCTGCTTCTTGACCCACAGTTTATGCTTCTTGGGTGCTAGGGACTTGACCCTCCCTCTTATTCTCAAGTGGAAAATACCTACGCAGATGGGGTCCTTCGCATCCCAAAAATTTGAGAGGTTCCTTTGTATTTTTCCTCATAACTCTAGTCGGATCAATCACATCTTGTGATAGCTTCCTTTGCTTCTTCAGGAGGTGGGAAGGTTTAAAACCTTTCTTCCTTGGGTTAAGATTCTCATTCCACTTGTGGAAACTTCTCCTACTCCCTTCTACCTCTCCCTTGACATTTGGATTTTCCCCATTGGCCCCAAAGGTTAAATACCCCCACCCTTATCCTTAGGAAATCATGCCCCCATCTCTTTTAATGTTGCATTGACATAGCTAGTTGCGGGTATTTAATTAAATTGCATATTTACATGATGTCCAAAATCATAATGTGCCGGTTAGCACAAAATACCATCGACGTCGATTTTAATCACCGAAACATAAAATGATAAATCAATGGTGGGGATTTTGCCTTTAGCTCCACACCATGACTAATTACAATATTTACATCATATATATTTAATGCAAACGGGGTCAAAAACCAGGGTGTTGCATCCTAGTTGTGGTTGGAGATCTTGTTCATGTTTTATGAGCATTAACATCTTATTTTTAGGCTATAAGTTTCCATATAAATGGCATGCTCAGTGGTTGAAGGACTCATAAAGGGTTTATGATCTTGCGGCATACTTAATTAGAAAGAACAATAAATTATGATCAAATTTCAAAGAATTAAAATTTCTATAAAGATAAATGATGGAGACAATGATATCAAACTTGTAGGATATAACCTTTTCTCAATGGCATAACTATTTGAGAGAATATATCAACCATGCACCAAACTAGGCACTAATCTAGATCTCTTATCCAATAACCTCCTAAAACCACTCAAAAAGGATATTCACATAGAGGCACTCTCTACTAGACAATTTAACCAGTACAATAACAAACTATGTTACTACATATTAATTCACAAAAAAGAGTATGAATTAACTATTATAATACTCCCCTTTGATAATTACGTGTCTCGTCTGGTGAGATGTTCAATATACTCTAATCTACTACATGTAGTGCTTCTTTAAATCCTAAAGATGATCTCACACTGCAAATTTTTCATTTGGTATGGCCTAGTATTTGTACCTCGAGCATAGAGTCACCACCAAATTGTCAAAGTCCATATAAAGGAACAACCTTCTACTAGAATACATGCATATCCAACAATTGTAATTATCATTCTAGTGGGAAATCCTTCATATACATGGTTCATTCAACTCCTTGATGAACTCCCCCTAAATGTGAAACCAACTTTGCTAGCAATTTCCAAGAGATAACTACTGCAATCAATGCACCTTGCTCTCTACCAACACAATTGTTTCTTAAATCTTACTTTATTCAATTTCAACATGGTCTAGCATCACCTGGAATCTACATCCAATGGATGGCTCGACCGATGCATGTGTTAACAACTCCTTATACCTTTGACAACCTCCCATTCGGGAAATTAAACAATGAACAACAGACCTCCAATTATGAGTTTAATGCCACAAAACCATTTTGAATTTCTGACCATGTGTCTAATGCACATTACAAAACTAGGGCTATAGATGCCTTAATAGGGATTATAGTCATATGCTCAAATACATTACATTTTTTTTTAAATGCCCCAAATACCATAGGAACGTAATACTTTATTGTGTTGATTTATTCTTCCTTTTAGTCCTTAGGAGTCATACATATAATTGGTGTCTTCATCTTTATCTTCCATGTTTTGTAACCTACAAAGAATAAAACTTGTTCAATATTAGAGGGCCTAATTCCAACATGGAGAAATCCTTCATACATTTAGTTGGCCATCTCAATGTTACTTCTCACCATAGACCTCTGTCTGAGAGCTACATTGTTTTGACAATTTCTCTAAAACTAAGACCTATTCCTTATTTGAGGTACCCCCTCTTACACTCTTCTCATTTACAAAATGGTCAAAACACATAAAAATACATGACATATGTCCCTTCCCTAAACATATTTCAAGAGCTCACCCTTCGTTTGCACTAGCTCTTTGCTACATTACAATGAAAACCAACTATTTTCCATGTGACCTATGACATCATAAAGTCTGGCATTTTTACTGCACTATGAACCAGTTTTTGGCAAGCTCTATGTGACCTCTTACCATAAACTTGGCAACTTTGGACCTTCACTATGAATTTAGGGTGTCAAGTAACAACAGCCATCCACTGTACCCTATTTGGGTTCACTAGAATTCATTGGTAATTTTCCTTTTACAATGACACTATGTAGTCAAGATTACATTACACTCTTAAAATTTTGACCTATGATATGTCTAGTCCTCATTTGCATTCTCTATTTTTCCCATATGCACGGGGACATGAACGGAAGCCTAGAGAGTTACTTAAATTGTCCCCATTAGAGCTTAACTTCCATATAGCCTTATTAAAATTCCAATGTGTACACTTGACCCACCTTCACTCTAGAATTCGTGGACTTTAGCTCCTTTTGAATCTTCATCATTCCAATGTGTATACTTTGATCCGCCTACATTCTATAAGTTGTGGTCTTGAGCTCCTTTTGAATATTGATCATTTTTTCTCCTCTTGGTTCAATCGTCTTGAAATATAATATGGATGTAGCAGGCCTAGTGTCATAACCCATGGATTCAAGGAAGTCTTGGGATTTTGGACCCTTTCATCTGAACATGATGTATTAGGCTAGACATGGCAAGTCTACATGGCTAATTGAAATTTTGTAGCCTTGGTGCCCAACTCATGAGTGTTAGACACGAGTTGGTTACAATACTATACTAACATATAATCTAGGAGGACCAAGGGATGGCTTATTGAGTGAGGGAAGGCAATCGATGAGGCCATGAAGTCAAAACTCGATAGAGGACAATGTGATTGGCGATGTGTTGTATGACGTGTCATCCATGCTAGGACAAGCGCATTGAGATTGGGACTGAGGGTATTTGAATGCTTCACGTTGGGAGGGGCATGACCCTCGAGCATTGTCAAGTGTTGTCCTAGAAATATGGAAACATCATCGTACATCAAGTGATCAGTTGTTTGAATGTGCTAGCTCAAGGGAAGGCACAACAAGGTAGCGTGTGGTTGGGTGGTGATGGCATAGCATTACCTATGATTAAATGAGCACATTCATATTCTACAAGTATAATGTAAGATTGGCTTGGGTTTGGTCAGGATTTGTCGATGAACCATAGCCTACGTGATACAAGTGGGTTGTTGGTCATGCCCAATTAGCAAGGTCACAGTGGTGCCGAGTGATAACTAGATTTCTTGAGTGGTATGGAACGCTTAAGGTGAATGGCAAGTCTAGCCACATTATAGATGGTATTAGAGCTTGGTATTAGAGCCACATTCAAACGCGGAACTTGTAGAAGTGTCTCTTCACTACCAACATCTCAATTCTTTTTCATTGGGCCATTTCAATGGCAGCACATTGACAAGGGCATCAACAAATTTGAGTGGGGGAGAAATGTGGTAACCCTAGGCTTTGAGGAAGTTTATGCTTGTGGATCCTTATTTGCAAAGACGAAGTAGGAGGTAGCACATGGCAATTTTCCATAGTCAACTGATATCTGGTAGCCTTGGTGGCCAATTCTTGTGTATAGAAGACATGAGTTGGTTAGGACGGTGTACTAGCATAGGCTAGGAGGACCAAGGGATGGCTTGTCGAATGAGAGTGAGCAACCAATGAGGCCTTGAAGTCAATACTAGGTGGAGTACAATGCGATTGGCAATGTGTTGAATGGTGTGTCATTCATGCTATGATGGGTATGTTGAGTGGAGACTAAGGGTATGGAGACGCCTCACTCTGGGAGGGGCATGACCCTCGAGCATTGTCAAGTATTGTCAAGTATTAGTCTAGATGGATGGAAACATCACTATACATTGGGTGGTCGACTATTGGACTATGCTAGTTTGAGGGAAGGCGTAACAAGGTAGCTTGTGCTTGGCTAGAAATGACATAGCATCACCTATAGTGGAATGAACACATTCATATTCAGTAATTATAATATAGGCCTTGCTTGGGTTTGCTCAAGATGTGTCCATAAAACATAATCCACATGAAACAAGCTAGTTGTTAGTCATACCCAACTAGCAAAATAAGATGGTGCTCAATGACGACTAAACCTCTTTAGAGATATGGGACACTCCAGGGAAATAGTAAGTCTAGCCATATTACATTTAGAGTGTCATAGAGCCTTTCCCCAGCCAGCAAAATGTCTCCAATTCTCAAAATTTGGAATGCGGCTTTTCCTTAGCGAGCAAAATGTCCCCAATCCTCAAAAGCAATGCAGTGCGAGGAACACGGACCTTAGTCAAATGGGTGACTTTACCTCCTTCATTCTTCCGAATCGTATTGATGAGAGTCGACTGCCCTGCATTCCAAGCCCCAAGAACACACGCATTCCCTTTGGAACCAACCTATTATTTTATATCAGCAATCAATCCCCAAATCCTTGTTGGCACAAACGAAACACCCCAATGAACTTGAGGGACCCTCCCAAACGAGTTCAAACGGAGCAGGGGAAATCTGTTGGGGAAGGAGATCAACGTCTGTCGCTACGAAAATCAAACAAAGTTGCTCACCCTTTCCAACTTCAATTGCATCCAACATCATTTCATGAACAAACCATCGAGGTCTACGGCTTCGAACACCATCACCGCCACAATCCGGTTGTTCCTGCTTGACTTCATTAATCGGCTTCCGATGCTCGACTGGAAGTGTAGAAAATTCTCAGCCCTCTGGGCCTTCACTTGATCGTAATGTCTTAGCGAATAGCACTATGCACAGACCTCTCGCGTTTCTGTTTCTTCTATGGTCTCTGCCTTGATCCTTGTATTCTTCGTCATATCCTTCTTTGCAACAAAAATAAAGAAGCAGAGTCAATCAATAACCATCTAGTATAGAAAAATTTGCACAACATTCAAAGATTATATGTCGCTTGGACGGATCAGGATACCTAATTAGGGCCATGCAGATTCGATTCGAGATTTTGTAATGAGTGGAAAATATTTCAGAAAAGTTCGCGAATCCACATGCCAGAATGCTGGGTGAACAATATTCAATGCAGTAGAGTAATAAATGCTGCATCAGCAGTACCTCGGGGTCGTTGGATCTCAACCTGTTTGAGATCCAACTGCCCATTACTCACATTGCTGCAGCCACAGCATTTATTACTCTGCTGCATGTAAAATATTTTTTTGCCTAAAACAACTAATATCATTTCTAGCAGCCTTATGGATCTACTACTATATCCATGTGGTAGATAGAAGGGTAAATCCACCATATCCATTCTTTCATCCAACCGTCATTCTTCTCCCTAACGCTTTCTAACAACAAACACAAAAATGCAACACTTTCTTAAGCTAACTTTCAATAACAACCCATCAAGTTCTCATTTCTCCTCAAGATGATCCCAACGTAGGGATCGAAACTTGTCAAGGCCATGTTCCATTTTGAACGCAGTCTCCTTCCATTGTTTCGAACAACTTATCAAGCTTAGCTTCCTTCTCATTCTTCAAGCACATATCAAGGTTAGCTTCCTCTCATTCTTCAAAAGCACATATCAAGGTGAGCTTCCTCTCATTCTTCAAGCACATATCAAGGTTAGCTTCCTCTCATTCTTCAAAAGCACATATCAAGGTTAGTTCCTCTCATTCTTAAATCATAGAGGAGTTGACTTATCAAGCTTAGCTTCCTCTCATTTTTCAAGCACATATCAAGCTTAGCTTCCTCTCATTCTTCAACCATAGAGGAGTTCTTTTGGGAAAAATTCCTCACATAAGTTCCTCACTTCATGAATCTGCTTTACTTTAATAGTATATAAAAAAAATAAGATAAAAGAGTTTGACAACAAAAATTTGTTGATTGTCCTATCAATGTAATTGTATATATATAAATGTACATGAAGATTTTGTTTTAAGATGAGAACCTTACCTTATATCAACCGTAACTATTTGAAAGAATATCTCAATGACATACTAAACTAAGAGTTAATCTAACTTTAATCCAACAACCTCTTAAAACCATTCAAGAAGTCTATTCTTGTAGAGGCACTCTCTACTTGAAAATATAAAATATAATAAACATACTATGTGACTACATGACTACATATTAGTACATAAGATAAGTATGCATTAACTATTCTAATAATAATGTACTTCATAATGGTAGCCTTGGGAATGCCTACTTCAATTCGAATTTGGTGATACCTCCAACCCAACCTCTTAAAATCACTCGAGAAGGCTATTCTTGTAGAGGCACTCTCTACTTGAAAAAATCAAATATAATAAAAAAACTATGTGACTACATATGAGGACATGGACATAAAACAAGTATGAATTAACTATTCGAATAATAATGAAAGACAATTATGAATTAACCATTCTAATAATAATGTCCTTCATTTTCAAATGGTAGTCTTAGGAATATTTACATTCATTCAAATTTGGTGATATCTCCGAAAGTTGGCTAAATAGATCAATTGCTATGAGGTTGGTCTGTGACCTAGAATTGAATAGTGTCTACCTTGTTCTTCTTGATTTAGATCTTGATATGAAAGAGTTTTGTCATCTCCTTCTCTTTCATCAGATGAAGGCTACTCATATTCACCTCCTTTTGCATTGAAGCGTAGACAATCTTCCCATCCACTTATAAGTTTCCCTCTACTAGTTTTCTTGAATCTATGGCATAGAAGGTTCTCCTTGGCATCCATCTTGCAATTCTTAGGGTTCAACTTTGTATGTAGCTTGCAACACTTTTCTTTAGTGTGATCATCAATGTTACAATGATTACAAAGTTTTTTCAGATCCTTGCATTGATGTGGGTTGTAGTCTTCTTATCTTTTTCTTTCCACTTCTTCTCTCACTCCTTGGAAGTATCTTGGTTCTCTTTCTATGTGGAACCATTTAGTTGTCCTTTCTTATGTCATATATTCTCTAGGTAATGTTCTTGCACACAAGAATCATCAATTTTCTTGGCCTGGAAGAGAATCCCTTGCTTTTGTAAATGACTATGTAGACCCCCCAGATACTTTAGGAGTACATTTGGATTCTTGGTGAGATACCCAACATAGTACTCATCTTTCTAAATTTAGTGGTGTACTCTTGCTCTTCCTAAATTCAGCAGTGTACTCTTACACACTCCACCTTTGTCTTTGCCTAAAGTCTTGCCAATGGATCCATTGGTCATCTACATACCTAATAGGGTAGAATTGGGACTTTATGATGGTTTTGAAATCCTCCCACTTAGTTATTGGTGGATCACATTTTAGCCTAAGTTCCTTTGAGTGTCTTTCCCACTAGGTTAATGCATTACCCTAAATAATTTCAACCAAGAAAATATGTTGTGGATAATGAAATAGACCTCCAATTGTTGCAACCAATGATTCAACTTTAAAGCATCAAACTCACCTTGGTAGGGCTTGATATCCACTTTCACTTCCATCTTAAATAACAACTAGGAAGTGGTAATGGCACTAGAACTTGACTACTTTAGTTTCACGAACTCTTTCCTTAGATCCTTTTATATGTCCCCTTTGTCTCCCAATTTCCCCTCTGATTTAGAGACTCCTTAATCACCAAAACATCCAAACTTTCTCTCTAGAGCCACAACAAGGATTTCCATATTGTATGAGATATCAACGACATGTATTTCCATCTTTGTAAATTGATGTTCATATTCGTCCCTTGATTCTTCATCGGACTCATCTACCATGGTTAAGGTTTGGAGGAATTTTATTTTGTTTTCCAACTCCTAGATCTTGCAATTTAAAACCCCAAAATAAAAATACTATGATCCATAAAGTGTTGTGGATATTCCACTAGAATAGTTGATCACAATGTATCTTACAACTTAATTCATTGTGTTAGTTGACTTCCATAGAACGATAAATAAATTGGAACTAAAAGGAAAATAACTAGAACAAAATAACACATCCACACAAATAACATAATATATACCCTAGAAAAATATATTATGGGGAGAGACCTAGTTAGAAGTGAAGACTATGCCTTGCTCTTTTCTTCTCCAATATGTGATGCAAATACAAAGAAAGTAGTACTCACTTTGTAGTTACTTTTGGCATTGTGGTGTGCACATCTACTACAAGATGTCCTACTTCCTTTGTTATGCTCTAATATCCACTCTCTCACCATTGATAAACTATGGAACAACACAATAACACCATCAGAATTGAACCCCTTCTCCTCCAAATGGACCAGTATTTGACATAGAATGATAGCCATCTAGGATTATTTTTAGAGTTTGTACATGTCTTAACTCTTGATTAGGGTTAGAGTTTCAGACCCTCTAGAATGTTCTTGAAAGTACACATGTGACCTCTCCACATGTGTAGGTAATGAGAGTCGTGAAGTAGAATCCACTCAATACTATGGTGGTCAAGTGAATATGTCAACTTGTGTGAGGCATAACTTCCGCGTACAAACTCCGATTGAGGTGACTCTTTCACCGTTGGAAATGTATCAAAGTGTAGAACATTGTCAAGCAGATGGATTCCATGCTCATACAATTTTCACTCCTAAAAAAGGTCGTTTAAGTCCTCAAAATGGTTTGCACCCAAAATCTACAAAGACATGCCCCTAAAATGGGATCTACAAGCCAATTCATCTAATAGTTATGTCCAAAAAGAACCAAATTAAAAGACAAATTATACATTGATTCAATTAAGATCAATTGCCATATTATGATTGCATAGTTGCGGTAATGAGAGATAGTTTAGGTGACCAAATTGCCCATGCCAAAGTTTTCTCTAGTCACCGCTATGAGAAACAAAATGATGGAAGAGATAACCAAAAGTTGTCAAATATGTAAAACCTAGTAATATCATCAACAATTCAAGTTGCTAGGACATGCTTATATTTTAAATCCTCGAGTACAACTTGATGAGGTGAGAACTCTATTGGTTTACCTTTAGTTGAATGGGTGATATAGTATACTAATAAAAAGTTGCAATAAATTTTAGAACACATACCACATCGTTACAATTACCATCATCTAGCTTAATTATTCTACACCAATTATCTTAGATCCTATAACAATAAGAGATCTATGATCACCGCCGAATATTTGTATTGTGTTGCATTCATTAAGGGAAGAAAAATGGCATTATCCTTTTCCATATGATAATAGCTCCACAAAATCAATACGCCACTCATTAGAAGAAGTAGTAGATGATACATTTAAGGAAAAGCTAGAACTTGCAGAAAGTGCAAGTACATGAGAATAAGAGTTAGAAGAAAAATAGTTAAGATTCAATATTGATGCAATGCTTCTTGATTAGTACTTCTAAGGATTCCAACTCCTTGAAACATTTAGACTCCAGACAACCATATTTCCTACAAAAATTACAATTTTTCTCAATCTTCTCCCTTTTTTATTTGGTTCTCTCCTCACCTTTGGGAGGAGGAGTTGGAAGAGAGGGTTTGGGACCCTTGTTTCGTATATTGTTGAAATATTTTTTATTCTCTAGATTCTTCACATTACCCTTTTGTGGCGCCACTAAAGCTTTGTTAGATGTACATGTAGTGTTAATCACTCCAATATGCAAGATGTTATATTGCTCTCTAAGAAAATAATCATGAAAGGATTTAAAACATGGAATTGTGTACTTGTATTTGATTGATAAATAATAGTTATTTTACTCATAGCCTTCATAGGGTTAAATCAAGCCAACGAAGTCCAAAGTGGATAGTGCATGAGCTCAGGATGGATCTACATTCGTTTGACAGGAATATAGAGTAGTGGAAGGTGATAGATGAGTAGGAACAATTGGATGATAGAGGAGATATCAATTACCAATTGTCAATTCTAAGCATAAAAATGGAGCTCCAACAGGATAAGAACGAAGCTCTAGAGGCATGAGTAGATCAGTTGGAGGTGATCTTGACCAACCTCCAATGGAAGGACAAAGAAGTTATTGAAGGTTCATACACTCGATTGTCGGAGATGCAAACTAATATCTACATCCCATAAGGAAATTTTTGATGTTGATTAATGTGGTTTACATGCATTTTTTTTATTTAGTAGTTTGTTAGGTAGTATAGTTTTAGGTATAGGAATACTACGTAAGATAAAGTAGTAATATCTCTGGAGTTTTGGGTTTTTGATGAACAATTGGTGCTTTGGTTCAATGGCCTTGAGCCATTTTTTGTTTTGTAAGATTGTGGGATTTTCCCCTTCTTTTAATATAAAAACTCTTACTTATTTTAGTCCAAACAATGGAGGATTTTCCCCTTCTTTTAATATAAAAACTCATGCTCATTTTAGTCCAAAAAAATGGACATTGACAACATAACAAAATCTAGTATTGATCACATATGTGAGATTTTTTATTTTATTCATCCAATTTTCTATAACGGTAAAGCCGTACTTATTATGTAGATTGATTATCACCCTTTTCTCGAGTCTATGCATGTTTATCCATCACACTTTCACTTTCTTCTTGATGTTTCTAGAAGCATTTACATCTATATGATGATTCTTTGACTTTTTAGTTATTTTTAGGACACTCATAGAACTCTCTTTTCTTATGCCTCATCGCAAGCCCAAGATCCATGAGATGTATTCTTTGCAACCTTGAATAATTGGAGCAACATTTTTTATGCTTTGGTGGGATTATTAGGGAAAGCTATGTAGAATGTAATATAATAGTTGTTATCATTAGATCTGTGCACTAGGGGTTATACCCTATCATCTATTCAAGTAAACTCAATTTTTTATATGGTTGAAAGATAAAATGAACAATTAACATCTTTGATAAGACTAAAAAACTTGTTGGTCTTGATCAACAACTTCCTTTAACACTTGTTTGTATGAATCTAATGAAGCTCAAAATCTTAGATACATTAACATAAATAATCTTTCCGTGGTTACAATCATGTTAGATTCCAATATTTCTAGAGTCTCATAAACCAAACACATTTTCTTCTAGGCTCTTAGAGTATTTTGATAGAGTTCCCTCCCTTTGGAAAACGGCTGAAGATATGCTAGAATTTCTTCTTTCATAATGACATCTACAATTTGCATTTTAAATGTGTTAATGGATAGTTCAAATGGCATTCATGGATGTCATGGAACATATTTTGTGTTATATCTAGATGTGATATTCAAATCAAATCCTTTGGGTGTTCACGAAAGTGGGCATTATTTGAGAATCTCCATGTTGTGATTTTTTAGATTATTATATTTTTTTTAAAAACAATGTCTATATTTTTAACATTTAACTCACAAATAAGATTTTAAAGGAGTGGTGAAAAATTGACACATACACTAGTATAGTTATTATTAACTTTGGTTGAAATTACAATTTATTGATTATATTACCAAAAAAATTGAATACAATTCTTTTTAACATTATGTTAATGGAGTGTCTACTTAGTTTATTATTTTCAATTAAAATATATTACCTAATTTTATAACTTTTAATTATAAAAAAATTAAATAGATATATAACAATAAACCATCACATTACTAAAAATATATGCTAAAATGGCACAAACGAACAATTACTCATCAAAAATTTCCAATAATCAAAGTTTATTCAAATACCCATAATACATGCAATTACAAATGTTAAAACTATATTTCAAAACAGGAAAAAAGTACAACCAAAAAAACAAAATAGTTGAATACCCGTTATCCTACCAAACTCTACACTCTTTAAAATTGAAACTAAAACAAAGCCTTTCAAATCATTTTTAGCTTGAATCCATAATTATTAGAATATTGTATTACCTTTGTAACCTTATTAAGACTCCAACGCACCTCTACCTAATGTTGACTTAGAGATGTATTCTTTAAGATGTAATTAAGTCAAACCATTCAAATTTATTCAAATCGTGTGGTTGTAACTTTTAATAATAATAAATATAAACAAACCTTCGAGAATCTTTCTTTAAATCTGTCATTGATAAAGCTGTAAGCCTGTAACTCTCCCGAGTCTCCTCCACCTAATATTTGATAGCTAAACATTTAACAATCGATTATAACAATACGTAAGAGTTGTCAGACAAATAATTATATCGATTCGGTCATTCATTTTTAATGATACAGGTAAGCATACGTATAAACCAATTTTTATTTCAAGTATCGTACGAGAATCCAAAAGGGTGATGACACGTGTAATAAATAATATCTCATGAAAAGCCAAAAGGGAGATTACACGTGCAACAGACATCCCATGTGAGGGTGCAGGTCTTTGGAATAAATAGGGCAAGTTACATGTTTATTAGTCTATAATATGGGGAAGGTCAGAATTTGAATTTTGTAATAAATAGGATATGGGACTTGCTTTTTATATTGCTTTATATATATATATATATATATGTGTGTGGGGGTTAAGGTAAGTAGCATAGATTTATCTTAAAAGTGATTTATCAAAGTGTTGAAAGGGATTAAATCTTTCGAGGTGTAAATCTTTCTTTAGAGTGAAAATGTTCAAGAAATATAATGAAATGTTTATGGTTTTGATTTGTAATCTTATATATGTGGTTCTAAAAAATTGAACATGTTATTTTCTATAATATTTTATTATTATTTTTATAAAGGAAATGTGTCAGCTCTAGGATGAGCATGGAAGGACTTACACTTCTCCCCCATTGGATTGTCGAATGCGCCTCTTCGACGCAAAAAATTTGAATACACACACACACACACGACAATGTAAGAATTTGGAATAAATGAGATAAGCAACATGTATGTTTAGATATAACAATCCACTCTGGCACGTCTTCCCAAACACAACATTTCACCTGTTGAGGAGTTGAAAACCTTGAAAACAATATGATTCATATTACCCTGGACTTAGTTTCTCCACTTTACATCAATGATTGATTCAGACTTGTAGGGGCAGCTATTTACATGTGGGTGCGTATGGAAACCTGCTAGGGTTTCACGGCTTCTGGCCTCCATGGCGTCTAGAGCTTCTAGAGCTTCTGACTGGGGCTTTCTTTTTTTCTCTGGACCAGTGCTTTTGGTTTTTAGGTGGGTTTTTTGAGGCGCTGATGGAGGGCTGCGGTGCACCGAGGGGGTTTTGGTTTTTTCTTGTGGTTACCTAAGATGTCGAGCCATATTCTCCGGGCTATTTCCGTGATTACCGGCGTATGATTTTTTTGAGTGTTGTATGGTGACTTGCTTGATTGTGTCGGGAAAACTATAATTTGTTTACCCTTTGGGTCTGTTATCGCACATGGGTATGTTGACCTCGTATTTTTGATTGCCCCCGAACGCTTTGGAACCTTCGAAGAGCTGGGGTTGATGGGGACTGGCGCTTCTGTCTAGGGTTGACTGGGCTTCAAGGATACAGCTTGGTCATGGATAGCTTTGTGGTTCCACTGATGCGATATACTGGAATAGTGGTAGAAGAAGCTAAACAGAATGGAACCCTGTTGACCGCACTCCTGGATTTGCGGCCTCCTCTCTGTTGTCAGGACTGCCCTGACTCTAGGTATTCCTGATTATTCTCTGAACCCTTCTTTATTTTTTATGGTTCTGGTCGGGGGTTTTGTTGTTTACCCTTTCTTGGGTATACGGGCTTGATGGCCGCTAACCCCACATGGAGTTCACCCTCAACCGAGGGTTAGTACCAACCATGTAGTAAAAAGTGGGAATTTCTTTAGTAATTAGGGTTTATGTCTGCGGGTCTTTCGGTGCAGTCTCAGGTGAGGGCTGGGTCCCTTGTTTCATCTTGGTTGCTTGTTTGTTTGGATGTTGACCTGTTGGTTAACAGGTCTTCTTGCTTCTTACCGGAGTGACTGGTTTTGTTTTCTGCCTTGATTTTTCGCGGGGTTTTGGCTTGGCCTCCCGACTTGGCCTGTGGCCTATGGATGTTCTGTTCTTTTACTGTGATTGGTTTACTTGTCAGGGTTGTCCTTCTCTCTCTCGTTGTGGGTCATGGATGCGGGCTAGGTCCCTTGACTCATTTTGATGCCAATCCTATAAGTATTGTTGGCATGTGTGGTCTTCCTATCTTTCTGTTTCTTGTCGGAGTAATTGGGTTTATTTTTACGTTGTGCAGTTTTCACAGGGGGTTGGCTTGGCCTTTGGGATCCTTGTCTATGACTAGGCTCTACCGATCCTCTATCTCGTGACATGGGTGCTCCGACCGATGATTGTAGGACTCTTCACCCTGGAAAGGGACGCCATATTAGCTCTTCTCGACGTAAAGCCAAAGCCCTAAAGGCCCTTGAATTGAAACCCCGTTTTGTTCTTGGGCCTGATGTTTTTATGGAAAAGGTGGAGACTCTATGCAGTAGGGCACTTAAAGGTAGGATGGAGTACTGCTCTTTGTCGAAGAAGGGTTGGGTCGAATGGGAGACTTCTCACTAGAGACCTCTCATCCATTATGTGCCTTCTATTAGCCTCCTTGCTAACAGATGGTTGGTTTTTGTATTTATTGAAGCGTTAGATGCTTCTCTGATCCTTGGGAACCCGTGTCCTGTTAAGGACGGCTCCTTAGTCTAGAATCAATGGCACTCGGGTTTTGACCCTCTCACTGAAAGGGTGACCATCAGACACCTTTGGGTACTTTTTCCTGCTTTACCCTATCCTCTTTGGAATAAGGATATCCTTGTTGCTCTGGCGAACTTGATTGGGCGTTTTGTTGCTCTTGAGAAAGACTTTCATCTTATTTTTGACAAACAGATGGCTAAAGTCTTGGTTGAAGTTGATATTACCAAAGGCCTTGTTACCGAATTAGATATTGTCTGTGGAGATCGGGTAATTACCCAGAGACTGGATTATTTGCATATGCCGTTTAGGTGTAATTTCTGTCATGAAACTGGACACCTCCGAAATACTTGTCATGAAACTAGAATAAATGAGATAAGCAACATGTATCTTTAGATATAACATTAATCCACTCTAGCACGTCTTCCCAAACACGACATTTCACATGTTGAGAAGTTGAAAAACTTGAAAAACAATATGATTCATATTACCCTGGACTTAGTTTCTCCACTCGACATCAATGATTGATTCAGACTCGTAGGGGTAGCTATTTACATGTGGGTGCGTATGGAAACCTGCTAGGGTTTCACGGCTTCCGGCCTCCATGGTGTTTAGAGCTTCTGACCGAGGCTTTCTTTTTTTCTCTGGACCAGTACTTTTGGTTTTTAGGTGGGTTTTTTGAAGCGCTGATGGAGGGTTGCGGTGCACCATGGGGTTTTTGGTTTTTTCTTATGGTTACCTAAGATGTCGGGCCATATTCTTTGGGTTGTTTGCGTTTTTACCGGCGTATGATTTTTTTGAGTGTTGTATAGTGACCTGCTTGATTGTGTCGGGAAAACTATAATTTGTTTACCCTTTGGGTCTGTTATCGCACATGGGTATGTTGACCCGGGATTTTTGATTGCCCTCGACCTCTTTGGAACCTTCGGAGAGCTGGGGTTGATGGGGACTGGCGCTTCTGTCTGGGGTTGATTGGGCTTCGAGGATACGGCTTGGTCATGGATAGCTTTGTGGTTCCACTGATGCGATCGACTGGAATAATGGTAGAAGAAGCTTAACAGAATGGAACCCTACTGACCGAGCTCCTGGATTTGCAGCCTCCTCTCCGTTGTCAGGACTGCTTTGACTCCAGGTATTCCTGATTATTCTCTAAACCCTTCTTTATTTTTTATGGTTCTAGTCGGGGGTTTTGTTGTTTACCCTTTCTTGGGTATACGGGCTTGATGGCCGCTAACCCCACATGGAGTTCACCCTCAACCGAGGGTTAGTACCAACCATGTAGTAAAAAGTGGGAATTTCTTTAGTAATTAGAGTTTCTGTCTGCGGGTCTTTCGGTGCGGTCTCAGGTGAGGGCTGGGTCCCTTGTCTCATCTTAGTTGCCTGTCTGTCTAGATGTCGACCTGTTGGTTAACAGGTCTTCTTGCTTCTTACTGGAGTGACTGGTTTCGTTTTCTACCTTGATTTTTCATGCGGTTTTGGCTTGGCCTTCCGACTTGGCCTGTGGCCTGTGGATGTTCTTTTTTTTACTATGATTAGTTTACCTGTTGAGGTTGTCCTTCTCTCTCATTGTGGGTCACGGATGTGGGCTGGGTCCCTTGACTCATTTTGATGCCAATCCTGTAAGTATTGTTGGCCTGTGTGGTCTTCCTGTCTTTCTGTTTCTTGTCGGAGTGATTGGGTTTATTTTTACGCTGTGTGGTTTTCACGAGGGGTTTGCTTGGCCTTTGGGATCCTTGTCTATGATTGGGCTCTACCAGTCCTCTATCTCATGACATGGGTGCTTCAACTGATGATTATAGAACTCTTCACCCTGGAAAGGGATGCCATATTAGCTCCTCTAGACATAAATCCAAAGCCCTAAAGGCCCTTGAACTGAAACCTCATTTTGTTCTTGGGCATGATGTTTTTATGGAAAAGGTGGAGACTCTGTGCAGTAGGACACTTATAGGTAGGCTGTAGTACTGCTCTTTGTCGAAGGAGGGTTGGGTTGAATGGGCGACTTCTCACTGGAAGCCTCTCATCCATTATGTGCCTTCTATTAGCCTCCTTGCTAAGAGATGGTTAGTTTTTGTATTTATTGAAGCATCAGTTGCTTCTCTGATCCTTGGGAACCTGTGGCCTGTTAAGGACAGTTCCTTAGTCCTGAATCGATGGCACTCAGGTTTCGACCCTCTCACTGAAAGGGTGACCATCAGACACCTTTGGGTACTTTTTCCTACTTTACCCTATCCTCTTTGGAATAAGGATATCCTTGTTGCTCTGGCGAACCTGATTGGGCATTTTGTTGCTCTTGAGAAAGACTTCCATCTTATTTTTAACAAATGGATGGCTAAAGTCTTGGTTGAATTTGATATTACCAAAGGCCTTGTTACCGAATTAGATATTATCTGTGGAGATTGGGTAATTACCCAGAGACTGGATTATTTGCATATGTCATTTAGGTGTAATTTCTGTCATGAAATTGGACACCTCCGAAATACTTGTCATTGCCTTCACTTAGGTTTTCCTACTAAGGGTGGTTATAATTCCTTACCTGTACTTGACCCACCTCTTCCTGCTGTCACACCTAACCCTAATGGACCTCTGGAGGACTCTACTGATATTATCTATGCTTCATCTTCACCTTCTACCTTTGAAAATCTTTCGAAAGGTCAGCTGATGTATATTGAATATATGGAAGCTGTTGCTGTTCACTCTCGCTCTGGCCCTATGGGGAACCTTGAGGACCCTTCTGGCTTGGATCCTCTCTCCTTTTCAGAGCATTTAACTGTTAATGGACCTCCCCCTTTCACTTTGGATCACTATTCTTCTCTCCCTCTGTCCTCTTATTCCCCATCTTTATCATCTACCCCCCCTTTGTCCCCACCTAGAAGCATTGTACCCATACCTATTGCCACTTTATCTAGTCCTCCTGAAGCACTAGCATTCCAGGACCCCTCACTCCTTATAGCTCTCTTGATCTTTTCTGATAAAACTCCTATCTCTCCTTCTACTTTACCCTTGGACTCTATTCGTTTTAAAAATATGACCATCAGGAAATCCAAGAAACCACCATTGGAAGATCCCGGGGCTACGGAGGTTTATACTCCTCTTTTGACTAGACTCAAGAATGTAGCTAGACAAACCCATATCTCTCTTGTTTATTCACAGGTTCTTAGAGCAAGTACACATGATGAGACTATTTCCCCATGAATATTATGTCCATGAACATTCCGGGGTTTGGAGGGATTACCAAACAAAAATCCCTTGGTAGATTATTCTCTGACTTAAGCCCTGATATGATTCTTATTCAAGAGACTATGTGCTGTTACTTCGAATCTCTTCTTTTGTTTTCCAAACTTAAACTGGGTTGGGAATTTTGTGCTTCTGATGCTTCAAGCCTTTCTGGAGGCCTTCTTGCTGGCTAGAACCCTCACTTGGTCCGTTGTAAAGCATTCACTTCTTTGGCTGGTATCATTCTTAACGCAACCTTTAAAGGTCTGTCTGAGACTTTTACTGTTATTAATTGCTACGGGCCCTACACTCAAAGAACTATTTTTTTGGAATAACTTGGTGGCTGGTGGACTACTTAGACTACCTAATTTACTATTGGATGGGGACCTCAATTTTACCATATCATCTTCTGAAGTATGGGGATGTAAGGCCAGGATTGAACCCTTGGCCCCTTTTTTTACTCAGCTCATTTCCTGTAACAAGCTGGTGGACCTCTCTATGAATCTCCCTAGCCCTACTTAGAGAAATGGGTGTTCGGGGGAGGCTGGTATTAGTAAAAGGCTAGACCGGTTTCTTCTATCTGAATCTCTTCTCCCTTGCCTTCCTTTCTATAGAACTTGGGCTATCCCTTTTGATGTTTTTGATCACTATCCTATTTGCCTGGAGTGGGGCTCAAAAATTTGCTCTCAGTGTTGGCCCTTTAAATTTAATAGGGCTTGGATTTTGGAGGAAGACTTTGCTCATCTGGTCCTTTCTTCGTGGAAGACCCCTCTGGACATGGATGACTATAGCCATATGGATTTCCTTACTCTTAAGTTGTGCAGAATTAAATGTACTGTCAAAAATTGGGAGAGGGTGAAGAACCATGAAAGGAAGCAACAGATCCTGGAAATTAATGAAGGTATATCAAAGATCTTAATGGAGGATTTGGGTCTATTATCTTCTTGCAATGTTGATAAATTGAAATTACTTCAAGCTAGAAAAGGAAAATACTGAGTTTATGAGATTGCCACTCAGAGGCTGAAAAGTAGAGTCCACTGGATAAACGAAAGGGACACAAACACGAGATTTTTTCACTCATATGCATCTGCTAGAAGGAACACTAATACTATTTAATCTCTAAATGATAAGGATGGTAATCCTATATCTGAGGACCCTACACTAAAGTTGCTTGGCAAACAACACTTTAGTGATCTTTTTGGGGATGACAAGTCTACAAATATTGCTGACCAACTTAGAGTTATCAGACTCTTTCTGAATATGACTACTAATGAAGATATTGATTGTTTCCTTAAGCCCATATCGATCTAGGAAGTTGAGGCTGTACTAAAAGGGTTTAAGAAGGATAAGAGGTCAAGCCCTAATGGTTGGCCAGTCGAGCTCTTCTTGGCCTTTTTTGACCTGGTGGGGGAGGAACTAGTCTTGGTTGTGGAGCAGGCTAGAACATATGGGAAAATTTCTGGGGCTCTAAAATCTAGTTTCTTGACTCTGATATCTAAGTGTGAGAAGCCCTCAACCTTTGATGACTTTCGACCCATCTCCTTATGTAACCTGGTATACAAGGTCATCTCTAAGATGGCTGCCCTCCGACTGAAGCCTATCCTTAACAGATCTATATCTCACCAACAATTTGGCTTTCTCAAGGATAGACAGATAACTGAACCTGTAGGCATTACCTAGGAATTATTACACTCTATTAAGACTAAGAATTCTAGTGTCATGGTTTTATAACTTGACCTGGTTAAAGCCTTTGATAAAGTTAACTGGACTTTTCTTAGAATTTTTCTTATTCAGATTGGCATTCCCCTGATAGGTGTAAATTGGATAATGGCCTGTGTATCGAGCTCCTGCTTTGCTGTACTTGTTAATGGATCCCCCTCGGACTTTTTTCCTGATACCAGAGGATTACATCAAGGATGTCCTTTGTCCCCCTTATTATTCATACTAATTATTGACAGTCTCAGTAGAATTATTATGGATGCTCAGCAAAAAGGTCTTATAAAGGGCTTCCAGTTCTTTCCTAATCTGACGATAACACACTTGTTATTTATTGATGATGTTATTTTAATTGGTATTGGCACTATTGGTGAGTGGAGTGTTTATAAAGATGCACTGGACTTATTCTGCTTGACTTCGGGGATGACTGTTTGCTTTGAAAAATCATCTTTTCTCTACCAGAATGTGGATGTTGATATTAGAAGAAAAATTGCGGAGCTGCTCCCTTTTAGAATGGATCCATTTACATTGGGATTTAAGTATTTGGGATACCACCTGAAACCATTGGGGTATCATACCTCTGATTCATGATGGATGATTGATTTATTTGAAAAAAAAATCCAAAATTGGACCTACAGGTTACTCTCTCTTGGAAGCAGAGTGCGACTTATTAAAGCTATTCTCACAGGGTTGGTAGTCTATTGGTTTGCATTGGCTAGATGTCCTAAATCTATTCTGAATTTACTTAGAAGAAATATTTTCTCCTTCTTGTGGGGGTCCTTTGTTGATCATCAGAGTCCTCATCTAGTCAATTGGGAAACTGTCTCCTTACCTATTGAATACGGTGGTTGTGATATAAATAACCTTGAATGGTTTGGAATATATTTGAGACTGAAATGTATGTGGAAGTTTCTTAATGGTACTGGTATTTGGAGTATAATAATTTCCCCTAAATACTTCAAGAACAAGTCTTTAGAAGACTGGATTCGCGCCCGTAAATTCAAAATTACTGGTACTTCTTACTTCTGGAATGGTTTTATTAGGATATTTGAGTGGATTACCTGCCAGTGGGGGTGGAAGGTGGGGAATGGTTTAAATATTAGGGTGGGTGTGGACCCTATTGCTGGGCACAACTTGCAGTATCTATTATCTGAGGTGCTTAGAGATTACCTTTATGACCTGGGGATATCAAATCTTGCTTAGGCCCAAAATTTGGATGTTTGTGGTCTTGATGGTTCTAACTGGTATACTGCATCTGATCTGTACTTGGGAAGTGATTGGGCTGATCAATGGTGTTCATATGTCAAAGGCTTGACTCATGGGGGTATTAGGATTGAGACTGCTGAAGATACACTTCTTTGGATGTATGACAAACAGATGGGTATGGTGACAACCAAAAAAGCTTATGATCTTATTGTCTCAAAACATCTGACTGTCATGGCTAATGATTTCCTGTTAAAGATTTGGCACCTAAATATTCCCCCAAAACTGAAATCTTTTATCTGGCTAACTTGTAATATGAAAATCAACACTTGGGACATTCTGTGCAAGAAAGGCTGGCACGGTCCTAATAGGTACTGTTTTGCAAAGGGGATGTTGAATCAGTGGAACATCTTTTTGTTCTTTGCCCATTTGTAAAGAAGATGATTTGGAGTCTCAATTGTATGTTTGATGTTCACCTACTTTGGTCTGCTCCTACCCTTATGGAAAATCTCATAAAATAGGTATCAAAGGGTGGAACCCTTCAGTACTTGCCTCTTTTTCTCATCTGGAATATTTGGAAGGCTAGGAACTGAAATTTATTTGATGATCTGATTCCTAACATTGCTAGTCTCTTACATATAATCCTTGATGAGGTAAATACTTATAAGGTACCGCTGCAATCTAGGAATAAAACTCTTGACATTGGTGAGCCTCCTGTTTCAAAATTTCTTATGGTTTTCTTTGATGGAGCTGCAGCAAACTTCATTGGAGGAGTGGGTATATGTATTTGGTTAAATGATCACCATCATTTTGTTATTAAGCTTGGATGTGGGAGCAGCAAAAATACTAGAGCAGAACTATTAGCACTATGGGAATCATTATGGGTCTCCAAAGATATTGGGTTGCCTTACCTACATGTCTTGGTGACTCCTTGGTGATTATAAATTGGGCAAAGGGGGAACCCACCCTTGACATGGTGAACCTTGAGGCTTGGTGCTACAACACCAAATTTCTCATGTCCTCATTTACTTGGGTTGATTTTAGTCATGTCTATAGGTAACATAACAAGAGGGTAGACATCTTATCCAAGGAGGGGTTGTGTTTGTCTCCTGGTCATCTCATACTTACTGAATCATATGATGATGAGTTTATTGGGGAAGAATCAAACCAGCTTTTTTAGAATTTGCTCATTCTACTTCAGTTATTTATCACATGGTTTTTTTGAGCTATTTCTGGTTATGCTGAGAAGTAGTTTTAGGAATTTTGAGAGTCACTTACCTGCTTTGGATAAGGTGTCTGGGCTCTTGTTATGTTCTTTATGGACATTTCTTTGGCTGATGTATATATTACTCACGTATGAGAGGACCTATACATGTATTGATACCCAGGTACTGATTGTATTTTTTACACATCTTGGGTATTGTTATACTTCTGTTTTGAACTGTCATTGTAATATTTACTGATCTGTTTGAACATTGGGGGACAATTATCTGATGATGTACATGGTTACCTTTGATTCAATAGAATATCAAGGAACTGCTTTTTTCGACTGAAAAAAAAAGATACAACAATCAACTTTATTTTTTAGCATATCATGGCAAGGTATGGATTCCCACGGAGCTTAAAAATATATAATGAAGGCCTTTTTCACGATTAATTTAGGAGAACTCGCTCCATATGATAAGTCCATGTTTAGAGTGAGCCACTATAGTATAGAAAATAAGTGAACTTAGTTAATATCTACTTTCAATTGTATATGAAGCACAATTTGACGACAACCAGACCTACCATGTCTACAAGGGTAGGAACAACCATATGCATGGTACCCTAGCAAATGTAGTGGATCGCAATTTTTCCTCAATTGAGACAACATAATGACAAGCCACTCTTAGTGATAAGATGTCTAGTAACTGATATGTTTTATATATATAATAACTCATACAATAAATTTAATTCAGTTTTTTAATAATTATATTTTAGTATGGTCACTTAATTTATGGTTGGTGAACATGAATAGGTATTTACCTAATTGCCATAAACGAGTTATATGTTACTGCTTCTTCATTAATAGTTGTGATCATCCATTGTGTACACCTTAGCTAGATGTTATCACCTACCTTCACTCTTTGTACCCATGCTACTAGATTGAGAATTTACTACATTCAAACTGCACATTAGCTCGAATCCCAAGTGCCAGATGGAGGAGTTTACAAAGAGTTCGAAGGAGTTTATTAAGAGTTCAACTGTCACAAAAACTACATATTAGCTCAACTCCCAACTACCATATTGAGTTTCATTGCCACAATGACTACACATTACCATGCCACTAAGTGTACTTATCATATGAGTTATTTTTATTTTTTTCCAACTACCACAAACTGTAACTATGACATGAGCTATTTTTTATTATTTTTTAATAATTGTTTATTATGAATTTTGAACTATAGAATCAATCTAGATAGTACAATTTTCTCATCCTCCTTCAATCTAGGAAAAACAAAGATGATATTCCACCCCAAAATTCTAAGATATAAATGCCTATCGACGTAATAATTATATTTTTTTAATAACTTAAAAATATTATAGTAATGTATTTAATTTTTTTAAATATAATTGTTTAATGGTTATAATAACAAAAAATTTAAAATGTTATTGGGTCCTTTTTCAGGAAGTATATATAATGTATAAATTTTTATGTGTTTTTCTAATATTTTTATAAATTTACTAATTATAATAATGTTTTTTTAAATAAACATACAAATAATTGTACATAGTGATTTTGAAGAGCTTTAATCCTTAATCATGGTTTCTTGTACTTTTTTTTGGGAGATGCCCACTAGTGGGAAGAAACCTCGGCTCTCCCTTTCCCCTCCTCCTTTATTTGAAGATGCCATTGTTGTCATATCTCTCATAGTAGCAGTTAATAAGAATCCAACCCCAAGAAAATATCCCTTACATTCTTTGTTAAGAAGCTTGGCCAAATAATCTCTTTGAACATGTCACCCTAGTTTCAAGGAAGAAATATCAATGCCATTTCAAAATTGGATCTCATAGGATAGTTTATGGGAATATGGCCATCACCACAAACTTTGGAATAGTGGCTACCACTATATTGGATAAAATGAATAGAATGTAAACTTTACACCTTCTTTTGTGGTAAAGGATACTACACATTTCTCTTTAAATTATAGGAAGATAAGGATCTCAACTTTCGTAATGGTTGTTAATTCATGGGGTCAAGGAGAATGTTCTTGAATCAATGTGGAAATATTGATTTTGATTTAGAGGTAGAAGTCTCTACCTTAGTGTTGTTCTAGGTCTATATCCCTTAACATCTTGTCCACTGCTAGAGTGATTGATCATTGGATTCAATTGGAAATAATCATGACAAATACATTGATAAGGAAAAACCTAAGGCATGCCTATTTCTATTTATGTAGATATAAAAAGGGTCTTTCCAAAAGCTATTTAGACAGGACAGGAAAGATGGTCTCATATCCATGCTTTGGAATACGAGTAGCTACCATTCAAACAAAACTCCTTCCATGAAAAATAGCACTGTAATGTCCCCAATTTTTTGATAGCACAAGGATGATTCACTAGGCCATTAGATCCCCATGGATCCTAGTGGAAATACTAAATTAATTTCTTAGGATTAGTATTGGCTCATGTATAATTAGTTTAATTCAATTAAACTAAGGGAAGTGATAAAGCTCATAGTTTGTGAATATTTAATTAATTTTTATTTATGTAATATTGTGATAAGTTGGATATTATTAGGAGGGATCACAAGGGCGCATAAGAGGGATTAGTGTGCCTAATGAGTTATCATGCTAAATGGTAATTCGAAGAAAAAATCAAGAAAAATCCACAAAGCCACAAAAAGATAGAAAGCAACACAAAAGCAACCAATTCAAGAAAAGGAGAAAGGAGGTAGGAAAATTAGGAAAATCCATAAAATAGAAAGAAGTATAAAAGAGGGAAAAAAATAGGAAAAGTAGAGAAAGTTAGGAAAAGCAGGGTAAAGCAGAAAAAGACAAAAAAACAAGAAAGCAATTCCAAAAGAAGGAACATAGCTCAAAGCAGAAAAATACACAACTTTCCATATTTTTGTAAGAAGGCCTTAGAATCAAATAAAAAAATCCACAAAGAACCAACTAAAGATAAAAGGTCAAATTTTAGTGAAGGAGGGTGCATTAGATGAGATAAGGAAGGTCAACATGAGCTAAAAACTTGCCAAAGACTTCTCAAGCATGATTGGTTCAAATTTCTAGAAAGAAGGGCAAAGATTGAGCCTTTTATGAAAGGAATTCTATATTCTAATTGATGCAATATCTATTATTTGGAAATAATGAAATCATTTATGTAATTCCATAATGTAAAAGTATGAGTGTCATATGAATTTCTAGCACTTAGCCTAGATTTGGATGTAATTTTGCTAGTTTCCAGTATTTCTATGATTGACACACTTCTACCCAATGAATTTGATTCATTTTAGTTCTTGATGTTAATGAATACCATCCATGTTTGCAACTAATAATTCGTGACCCTCATGCATTGTCTGAGAGATCCTGAATTAGAGCTATCTGTACAGGGCCCAGTTGACAATTTTGCTTGTAAGACCTCTAAATTTTCCAAATCATCCCTAAAACTATATATTCGAACCCTAAACTATTCATAACAATAATTTTGATTACTCTGAGCCTTCCCAATTCGAAACTGCTTATCCTTACCTTCCGAGAAGTGCCAAGTTGAGGAATTAGTTTGCATATGTTGATGTACCTAGGTAGCCTTAGAGTAGACTTCAACATAGCTAATTTTGAAGTATAAATGGTCCCATTACATTGTTAAAAGTATATTTTATATAGCACACCCCTCCCATATTTTATAGTTTTAGAAATTCCCTCTTGATCTTTGTTAAAAGTAATTCCCTCCCGATGATTGTAGGACTCTTCACCCTGGAAAGGGATGCCATATTAGCTCTTCTCGACGTAAAGCCAAAGCCCTAAAGGCCCTTGAATTGAAACCCTGTTTTATTCTTGGGCGTGATGTTTTTATGGAAAAGGTGGAGACTCTGTGCAGTAGGGCACTTAAAGGTAGGCTGGAGTATTGCTCTTTGTCGAAGAAGGGTTGGGTCGAATGGGCGACTTCTCACTGGAGACCTCTCATCTATTATGTGCCTTCTATTAGCCTCCTTGCTAACAAATGGTTGGTTTTTGTATTTATTGAAGCGTTATATGCTTCTCTGATCCTTGGGAACCCGTGTCCTGTTAAGGACTGTTCCTTAGTCCTGAATCGATGGCACTCGGGTTTCGACCCTCTCACTGAAAGGGTGACCATCAGACACCTTTGGGTACTTTTTCCTGCTTTACCCTATCCTCTTTGGAATAAGGATATCCTTGTTGCTCTAGCAAACCTGATTGGGCGTTTTGTTGCTCTTGAGAAATACTTCCATCTTATTTTTGACAAACGGATGGCTAAAGTCTTGGTTGAAGTTGATATTACCAAAGGCCTTGTTACCGAATTAGATATTGTCTATGGATATCGGGTAATTACCCAGAGACTGGATTATTTGCATATGCCGTTTAGGTGTAATTTCTGTCATGAAACTGGACACCTCCGAAATACTTGTCATGAAACTGGAATAAATGAGATAAGCAACATGTATGTTTAGATATAACAATACACTCTAGTACGTCTTCCCAAACACGACATTTCACATGTTGAGAAGTTGAAAACCTTGAGAAACAATATGATTCATATTACCCTGGACTTAGTTTCTCCACTCGACATCAATGATTGATTCATACTTGTAGGGGTAGCTATTTACATGTGGGTGCGTATGGAAACCTACTAGGGTTTCACAGCTTCCGGCCTCCATGGTGTTTGGAGCTTGTAATCGAGGCTTTCTTTTTTTCTCTAGACCAGTGCTTTTGGTTTTTAGGTGGGTTTTTTGAGGCGCTGATGGAGGGTTGCAGTGCACCATGGGGGTTTTGGTTTTTTCTTATGGTTACCTAAGATGTCGGGCCATATTCTCTGGGCTGTTTGCGTGTTTACCGTCGTATGATTTTTTTGAGTGTTGTATGGTGACCTGCTTGACTGTGTCGGGAAAACTATAATTTGTTTACCCTTTGGGTCTGTTATCGCACATGGGTATGTTGACCCGGGATTTTTGATTGCCCCCGACCTATTTGGAACCTTCGGAGAACTGGGGTTGATGGGGACTGACGCTTCTGTCTGGGGTTGACTGGGCTTCGAGGATACGGCTTGGTCACGGATAGCTTTGTGGTTCCACTGATGCGATATACTAGAATAATGGTAGAAGAAGCTGAACAGAATGGAACCCTACTGACCGCGCTCCTGGATTTGCAGCCTCCTCTCCGTTGTCAGGACTGCCTTGACTCCAGGTATTCCTGATTATTCTTTGAACCCTTCTTTATTTTTTATGGTTCTGGTCGGGGTTTTTGTTGTTTACCCTTTCTTGGGTATACAGGCTTGATGGCCGCTAACCCCACATGGAGTTCACCCTCAACCTGAGGGTTAGTACCAACTATGTAGTAAAAAGTGGGAATTTCTTTAGTAATTAGGGTTTCTGTCTGCGGGTCTTTCGGTGCGGTCTCAGGTGAGGGCTGGGTCCCTTGTCTCATCTTGGTTTCCTGTCTGTCTAGATGTCGACCTATTGGTTAACAGGTCTTCTTGCTTCTTACTGGAGTGACTGGTTTTGTTTTCTGCCTTGATTTTTTGCGCGGTTTTGGCTTGGCCTCCCGACTTGGCCTGTGGCCAGTGGATGTTCTTTTTTTTACTGTGATTGGTTTACCTGTTTAGGTTTTCCTTCTCTCTCATTATGGGTCACGGATGCGGGCTGGGTCCCTTGACTCATTTTGATGCCAATCCTGTAAGTATTGTTGGTCTGTGTGGTCTTCCTATCTTTCTGTTTCTTGTCGAAGTGATTGGTTTTATTTTTACGCTGTGTGGTTTTCACGAGGGGTTTGCTTGGCCTTTGGGATCCTTGTCTATGACTAGGCTCTATCGGTCCTCTATCTCATGACATGGGTGCTTCGATCAATGATTGTAGAACTCTTCACCCTGGAAAGGGATGTCATATTAGGTCCTCTGGACATAAAGCCAAAGCCCTAAAGGCCCTTGAACTGAAACCTCATTTTGTTCGTGGGCATGATGTTTTTATGGAAAAGGTGGAGACTCTGTGCAGTAGGACACTTATAGGTAGGCTGTAGTACTGCTCTTTGTCGAAGGAGGGTTGGGTCGAATGGGCGACTTCTCACTGGAAGCCTCTCATCCATTATGTTCCTTCTATTAGCCTCCTTGCTAAGAGATGGTTGGTTTTTGTATTTATTGAAGTGTCAGATGCTTCTCTGATCCTTGGGAACCTGTGGCCTATTAAGGACAGTTCCTTAGTCCTGAATCGATGGCACTCGGGTTTCGACCCTCTCACTGAAAGGGTGACCATCAGACACCTTTGGGTACTTTTTCCTACTTTACCCTATCCTCTTTGGAATAAGGATATCCTTGTTGCTCTGGCGAACCTGATTGGGCATTTTGTTGCTCTTGAGAAAGACTTCCATCTTATTTTTGACAAATGGATGGCTAAAGTCTTGGTTGAATTTGATATTACCAAAGGCCTTGTTACCGAATAAGATATTGTCTGTGGAGATCGGGTAATTACCCAGAGATTGGATTATTTGCATATGTCATTTAGGTGTAATTTTTGTCATGAAATTGGACACCTTTGAAATACTTGTCATTTCCTTCACTCAGGTTTTCCTACTACGGGTGGTTATAATTCCTTACCTGTACTTGAACCACCTCTTCCTGCTGTCACACCTAACCCTAATGGACCTCTGGAGGACTCTATTGATATTATCTATGCTTCATCTTCACCTTCTACCTTTGAAAATATTTCGAAAGGTTAGCTGATGTATATTGAATATATGGAATCTGTTGCTCTTCACTCTCGCTCTGGCCCTATGGGGAACCTTGAGGACCCTTCTGGCTTGGAGCCTCTCTCCTTTTCAGAGCATTTAGCTGTTAATGGACCTCCTCCTTTCACTTTGGATCACTATCCTTCTCTCCCTCTATCCTCTTCTTCCCCATCTTTATCATCTACCCCCCCTTGGTCCCCACCTAGAAGCATTGTACCCATACCTATTGCCATTTTATCTAGTCCTCCTGAAGCACTAGCATTCTAGGACCCCTCACTCCTTATAGCTCTCTTGATCTTTTCTGATAAAAAACCTATCTCTCCTTCTAATTTACCCTTGGACTCTATTCGTTTTAAAAATGTGACCATCAGGAAATCCAAGAAACCACCATTGGAAGATCCTGGGGCTACAGAGGCTTATACTCCTCTTTCGACTAGACTCAAGAATGCGGCTAGACAAACCCATATCTCTCTTGTTTATTCACAGATTCTTAGAGCAAGTACACCTGATGAGACTGTTTCACCATGAAGATTATGTCCATGAACATTCGGGGGTTTGGAGGGATTACCAAACAAAAATCCCTTGGTAGATTATTCTCTGACTTAAGCCTTGATATGATTCTTATTCAAGAGACTATATGCTGTTATTCCGAATCTCTTCTTTTTTTTTCCAAACTTAAACCGGGTTGGGAATTTTGTGCTTCTGATGCTTCGGGCCTTTCTGGAGGCCTTCTTGTTGGCTGGAACCCTCACTTGGTCCATTGTAAAGCATTCACTTCTTTGCCTGGTATCATTCTTAATGCAACCTTTAAAGGTCTGTCTGAGACTTTTACTTTTATTAATTGCTACGGGCCGTACACTCAAAGAACTATTTTTTTGGAATAACTTGGTGGCTGGTGGACTACTTAGACTACCTAATTTACTATTGGATGGGGACCTCAATTTTACCATATCATCTTCTGAATTATGGGGATGTAAGGCCAGGATTGACCCCTTGGCCCCTTTTTTTACTCAGCTCATTTCCTGTAACAAGATGGTGGACCTCTCTATGAATCTCCCTAGCCCTACTTAGAGAAATGGGCGTTCGGGGGAGGCTGGTATTAGTAAAAGGCTGGATCGGTTTCTTCTATCTGAATCTCTTCTCCCTTGCCTTCCTTTCTATAGAACTTGGGCTACCCCTTTTGATGTTTCTGATCACTATCCTATTTGCCTGGAGTGGGGCTCAAAAATTTGCTCTCAGTGTTGGCCCTTTAAATTTAATAGGGCTTGGCTTTTGGAGGAAGACTTTGCTCATCTGGTCCTTTCTTCGTGGAAGACCCCTCTGGACATGGATGACTATAACCATATGGATGTCCTTACTCTTAAGTTGTGCAGACTTAGATGTACTCTCAAAGATTGGGAGAGGGTGAAGAACCATGAAAGGTATATCAAATATATTAATGGAGGATTCAGGTCTATTATCTTCTTCCAATGCTAATAAATTGAAATTACTTCAATCTAGAAAATGAAAATACTGGGTTTATGAGATTACCACTCAGAGGCTGAAAAGTAGAGTCCACTGGATAAACGAAAGGGACACAAACACGAGATTTTTTCACTCATATGCATCTGCTAGAAGGAACACTAATGCTATTTAATCTCTAAATGATAAGGATGGTAATCCTATATCTAAGGAACCTACAATAAAGTTGCTTGGAAAACAACACTTTAGTGATCTTTTTGGGGATGACAAGTCCACAAATATTGTTGACCAACTTAGAGTTATCAGACTCTTTTTGAATATGACTACTGATGAAGATATTGATTGTTTCCTTAAGCCCATATCGATCTAGGAAGTTGAAGCTGTACTAAAAGGGTTTAAGAAGGATATAAGCCCAATCCCTGAGGGTTGGCCAGTCGAGCTCTTCCTGGCCTTTTTTCACCTGGTGAGGGAGGAACTAGTCTTGGCTGCGGAGCAGGCTAGAACATATGGGAAAATTTCTGGGGCTCTAAAATCTACTTTCTTGACTCTGATACCTAAGTGTGAGAAGCCCTCAACCTTTGATGACTTTCTAACCATCTCCTTATGTAACCTGGTATACAAGGTCATCTCTAAGATTGCTGCCCTTCGACTGAAGCCTATCCTTAACAGATCTATATCTCACCAACAATTTAGCTTTCTCAAGGATAGACAGATAACTGAACCTATAGGAATTACCCAGGAATTATTACACTCTATTAAGACTAAGAATTATAGTGTCATGGTTTTAAAACTTGACCTGGTTAAATCCTTTGATAAAGTTAACTGGACTTTTCTTAGACTTTTACTTATTCAGATTGGCATTCCCCTGATAGGTGTAAATTGGATAATGGGCTCTGTATCGAGCTCCTGCTTTGCTGTACTTGTTAATGGATCCCCCTCGGAATTTTTTCCTACTACCAGAGGATTACATCAAGGATTGTCCTTTGTCCCCCTTATTATTCATACTAATTATTGACAGTCTCAACAGAATTATTATGGATGCTCAGCAAAAAGGTCTTATAAAGGGCTTCCATTTCTCTCCTGATCTGACGATAACACACTTGTTATTTGTTGATGATGTTATTTTAATTGGTATTGGCACTATTGGTGAGTGGAGTGCTTATAAAGATGCATTGGGCTTATTCTGCTCGGCTTCGGGGATGACTGTTTGCTTTGAAAAATCATCTTTTCTCTACCAGAACATGGATGTTGATATTAGAAGCAAAATTGTGGAGCTGCTCCCTTTCAGAATGGATCCACTTACATTGGGCTTTAAGTATTTGGGATACTTCCTGAAACCATTGGGGTATCATACCTCTGATTCATGATGGATGATTGATTTATTTGAAAAAAAGATCCAGAATTGGACCTACACGTTACTCTCTCTTGGAAGCAGAGTGGTACTTATTAAAGCTATTCTCACAGGGTTGGTAGTCTATTGGTTTGCATTGGCTAGATGTCCTAAATCTATTCTGAATTTACTTAGACGAACTATTTTCTCCTTCCTGTGGGGGTCCTCTGCTGATCATCAGAGTTCTCATCTGGTCAATTGGGAAACTGTCTCCTTACCTATTGAATACGGTGGTTGGGATATAAAGAACCTTGAATGGTTTGGAATATCTTTGAGACTGAAATGTATGTGGAAGTTTCTTAATGGTACTGGTATTTGGAGTAGAATAATTTCCCATAAATACTTCAAGAACAAGTCTTTAGAAGACTGAATTCGTGCACGTAAATTCAAAATTACTGGTACTTCTTACTTCTGGAATGGTTTTATTAGGATATTTGAGTGGATTACCTGCCAGTGGGGATGGAAGGTGGGGAATGGTTTAAAGATTAGGGTGGGTGTCGACCCTATTGCTGGGCACAACTTTCAGTATCTATTATCTGAGGAAATTAGAGATTACCTTTATGACCTGGGGACATCAAATATTACTTAGGCCCAAAATTTGGATGTTTGTGGTCTTGATGGTTCTAACTGGTATACTGCATCTGATCTGTACTTGGGAGGTGATTGGGCTGATCAATGGTGTTCATATGTCAAAGTCTTGACTCATGGAGGTATTAGGATTGAGACTACTGAAGATACACTTCTTTGGATATATGACAAACAGATGGGTATGGTGACAACCAAAAAATCTTATGATCTTATTGTCTCTAAACATCGGACTGTCATGGCTAATGATTTCCTATTAAATATTTGGCACCTAAATATTCCCCAAAAACTGAAATGTTTTATCTGGCTAACTTGTAATATGAAAATCAACACTTGGGACATTCTGTGCAAGAAAGGCTGGCACAGTCCTAATAGGTACTATTTTGCAAAGGGGATGTCGAATCAGTGGAACATCTTTTTGTTGGTTGCCCATTTGTAAAGAAGATGATTTGGAGTCTGAATTGTATGTTTGATATTCACCTACTTTCTTATGCTCCTACCCTTATGGAAAATCTCATAAACTAGGTATCAAATGGCAGAACCCTTCAGTACTTGCCTCTTTTTCTCATCTGGAATATCTGGAAGGATAAGAACCGAAATTTATTTGATGATCTGATTCCTAATATTTCCAGTCTCTTACATATAATCCTTGATGAGGTAAATACTTATAAGGTACCACTGCAATCTAGGAATAAAACTCTTGACATTGGTGAGCCTCCTGTTTCAAAATTTCTTATGGTTTTCTTGGATGAAGTTGCAGCAAAATTCATTGGAGGAGTGGGTATATGTATTTGGTTAAATGATCACCATCATTTTGTTATTAAGCTTGGATGTGGGAGCAGCACAAATACTAGAGCAGAACTGTTAGCACTATGGGAATCATTACGGGTCGCCAAAGATATTGGGCTGCCTTACCTACATGTATTTGGTGACTCCTTGGTGATTATAAATTGAGAAAAGGGGGAATCCACCCTTGACATGGTGAACCTTGAGGCTTGGTGCTACAACACCAAATTTCTCATGTCCTCATTCACTTGGGTTGATTTTAGTCATGTCTATAGGGAACATAACAAGAGGGTAGACATATTATCCAAGGAGGGGTTGTGTTTGTCTCCTGGTCATCTCATACTTACTGAATCATATGATGATGGGTTTATTGGGGAAGAATCAAAACAACTTTTTTAGAATTTGCTCATTCTACTTCAGTTATTTATCACATGGTTTTTTTGAGCTATTTCTGGTTATGCTGAGCAGTAATTTCAGGAATTTTGAGAGTCACTTACCTGCTTTGGATAAGGTGTCTGGGCTCTTGTTATGTTCTTTATGGACATTTCTTTGGCTGATGTATATATTACTCACTTATGAGAGGACCTATACATGTATTGATACCTAGGTGCTGATTGTATTTTTTACACATCTTGGGTATTGTTATACTTCTGTTTTGAACTGTCATTGTAATATTTATTGATCTGTTTGACCCATTGGGGGACAATTATCTGATGATGTACATGGTTACCTTTGATTCAATAGAATATCAAGGAACTGCTTTTTTCGACTGAAAAAAAAGATAGAACAATCCACTTTATTTTTTAGCATATCATGGCAAGGTTTGGATTCCCACGGAGCTTAAAAATATATAATGAAGGCCTTTTTCGCGATTAATTTAGGAGAACTCGCTCCATATGATAAGTCCATGTTTAGAGTGAGCCACTATAGTATAGAAAATAAGTGAACTTAGTTCATATCTACTTTCAATTGTATATGAAGCACATTCTGACGACAACCAGACCTACCATGTCTACAAGGGTAGGAACAACCATATGCATGGTACCCTAGCAAATGTAGTGGCTCGTAATTTTTCCTCAACTGAGACAACATAATGACAAGCCACTCTTAGTGATAAGATGTCCAGAAACTGATATGTTTTATATATATAATAACTCATACAATAAATTTAATTCAGTTTTTTAATAATTATATTTTAGTATGGTCACTTAATTTATGGTCGATGAACATCAATAGGTATTTACCTAAGTGCCATAAACGAGTTATATGTTACTTGTTCTTCATTAATGGTTGTGATCATCCATTGTGTACGCCTTAGCTAGATGTTATCACCTTCCTTCACTCTTTCTACTCATGCTACTAGATTGAGAATTTACTACATTCAAATTGCACATTAGCTCGACTTCCAAGTGCCAGATGGAGGAGTTTACAAAGAGTTCGGAGGAGTTTATTAAGAGTTCAACTGTCACAAAAACTACATATTAGCTCAAATCCCAACTACAAGATTGAGTTTCATTGACACAATGACTACACATTACCATTCCACTAAGTGTACTTATCATATGAGTTATTTTTATTTTTTTCCAACTACCACAAACTGTAACTATGACATGAGCTATTTTTTATTATTTTTTAATAATTGTTTATTATGAATTTTGAACTATAGAATCAATCTAGATAGTACAATTTTCTCATCCTCCTTCAATCTAGGAAAAACAAAGATGATATTCCACCCCAAAATTCTAAGATATAAATGCCTATAGACGTAATAATTATATTTTTTTAATAACTTAAAAATATTATAGTAATGTATTTAATTTTTTTAAATATAATTGTTTAATGGTTATAATAACAAAAAATTTAAAATGTTATTGGGTCCTTTTTCAGGAAGTATATATAATGCATAAAGTTTTATGTGTTTTTCTAATATTTTTATAAATTTACTAATTATAATAATATTTTTTTAAATAAACATACAAATAATTGTACATAGTGATTTTGAAGAGCTTTAATCCTTAATCATGGTTTCTTGTACTTTTTTTTGGGAGATGCCCACTAGTGGGAAGAAACCCCGACTCTCCCTTTCCCCTCCTCCTTTATTTGAAGATGCCATTGTTGTCATATCTCTCATAGTAGCAGTTAATAAGAATCCAACCCCAAAAAAATATGCCTTACATTCTTTGTTAAGAAGCTTGCCCAAATAATCTCTTTGAACATGTCACCCTAGTTTCAAGGAAGAAATATCAATGCCATTTCAAAATTGGATCTCATAGGATAGTTTATGGGAATATGGCCATCACCACAAACTTTGGAATAGTGGTTACCACTTTATTGGATAAAATGAATAGAATGTAAACTTTACACCTTCTTTTGTGGCAAAGGATACTACACATTTCTCTTTAAATTATAGGAAGATAAGGATCTCAACTTTCGTAATGGTTGTTAATTCATGGGGTCAAGGAGAATGTTCTTGAATCAATGTGGAAATATTGATTTTGATTTAGAGGTAGAAGTATCTACCTTAGTGTTGTTCTAGGTCTATATCCCTTAACGTCTTGTTGACTGCTAGAGTGATTGATCATTGGATTCAATTGGAAATAATCATGACAAATACATTGATAAGGAAAAACCTAAGGCATGCCTATTTCTATTTATGTAGATATAAAAAGGGTCTTTCCAGAAGCTATTTAGATAGGACAGGAAATATGGTATGATATCCATGCTTTGGACTACGAGTAGCTACCATTCAAACAAAACTCCTTCCATGAAAAATAGCATTGTAATGTCCCCAATTTTTTGATAGCACAAGGATGATTCACTAGGCCATTAGATCCCCATGGATTCTAGTGGAAATACTAAATTAATTTCTTAGGATTAGTATTGGCTCGTGTCTAATTATTTTAATTCAATTAAACTAAGGGAAGTGATAAAGCTCATAGTTTGTGAATATTTAATTAATTTTTATTTATTTAATATTGTAATAAGTTGGATATTCTTAGGAGGGATCACAAGGGCGCATAAGAGGGATTAGTGTGCCTAATGAGTTATCATGGTAAATGGTAATTAGGAGAAAAAAACAAGAAAAATCCACAAAGCCACAAAAAGATAGAAAGCAACACAAAAGCAACCAATTCAAGAAAAGGAGAAAGGAGGCAAGAAAAGTAGGAAAATCCATAAAATAGAAAGAAGTATAAAAGAGGGAAAAAAATAGAAAAAGTAGAGAAAGTTAGGAAAAGCAGGGTAACGCAGAAAAAGACAGAAAAACAAGAAAGAAACTCGAAAAGAAGGAACATAGCTCAAAGCAGAAAAATACACAACTTTCCATATTTTTGTAAGAAGGCCTTAGAAGGAAATAAAAAAATCCACAAAGAACCAACTAAAGATAAAAGGTCAAAATTTAGTGAAGGAGGGTGCATTAGATGAGATAAGGAAGGTCAACATGAGCTAAACACTTGCCAAAGACTTCTCAAGCACGATTGGTTCAAATTCCTAGAAAGAAGGGCAAAGTTTGAGCCTTTTATGAAAGGAATTCGATATTCTAATTGATGCAATATCTATTATTTGGAAATAATGAAATCATTTATGTAATTCCATAATGTAAAAGTATGAGTTTCATATGAATTTCTACCACTTAGCCTAGATTTGGATGTAATTTTGCTAGTTTCCAGTATTTCTATGATTCCACTTAGCCTAGATTTGGATGTAATTTTGCCAGTTTCCAGTATTTCTATGATTGACACACTTCTACCCCATGAATTTGATTCATTTTAGTTCTTGATGTTAATGAATACCATCCATGTTTGCAACTAATAATTCATGACCCTCATGCATTGTCTAAGAGATCCTGAATTAGAGCTATCTGTACAGTCCCAGTTGACAATTTTGCTTGTAAGACCTCTAAATTTTCCAAATCATCCCTAAAACTATATATTCGAACCCTAAACTATTCATAACAATAATTTTGATTACTCTGAGACTTCCCAATTCAAAACTTCTTATCCTTACCTTCCGAGAAGTGCCAAGTTGAGGAATTAGTTTGCATATGTTGATGTACCTAGGTAGCCTTAGAGTAGACTTCAACATAGATAATTTTGAAGTATAAATGGTCCCAGTACATTGTTAAAAGTATATTTTATATAGCACACCCCTCCTATATTTTATAGTTTTAGAAATTCCCTCCTGATCTTAGTTAAAAGTGATTAGTTTGACTCCTCCATTATCACTGTATTGGTTTAAAATTTTCGAAGGATTAATTAATGTAAAATGAGATTTGATTTATACATTAAAATGGTATCATATCTTGTTTAGGATGTTTTTAATGGTATTATACCTGTAATTTAACCTTTGTACCATGTTTTGGGTGGTCTAGGTAAAGTTTGCTAGTGTTGTCACAAGTCTGGTTAAAACAAGACATTGCTTTTCTTGAAAATTTTCACAAGTGTGGCTTAGTCCCAAAAAGGTACATTACAAGAGTTTTATTATAGATACCATGACATAGGAGTATTATACCTCCAATAATCCCCATCTATACATAAATTGAAATATTTGTGTAAAGTGTCATTATCTAAGTAACCAACCTTGTATAAATCTTAAATAGCTCATCACTCCCTACAAAAGATCAACAAATTGACCTACCCGATGGAAAGCATTGACTATTGTTCCATTTTTCAATAAATTTGAAGCTCATGTTTAACCTTGAATTCATGGATTCATTCCCCGATGTATCTTCTCATCAAACCTCTTGACATCATCTCCCCCTCCTTGAGAAGTATCTTTGGCTTTCTGAAACCCTTCCTTTCTTGTTTTCGAGTCCCAATCACCTCCTTCTCCCCCAACTAGCTATATGGGTTTGTTCCTCATGTGAATCCTATTCTTGACCTCAATTCTCATCTTATCCTTGAATTAATCTTGTTTCATTAAAGAAGTGATATACACACCAGCCTAAGTTCCTCAACCATTGAATCCATCAATGGAGTGTCTCCAAGATCTAAAAGATCATGAATATTACAAAAAAAAAGGATTAAAACTAAGAAAGGAGAAGCACAATGAATATGTAAATAGAGACAAGGAATTGGGATCCTAAAAAACTCTTTTGAGTCTCAATTATCTTCGAAAGAAACACCCAAACGCATCTCTCTATGTAATGAAATACACCTCTCAGAATAGGAGGGGGTTTGGAAGAAATCACAAGTAAGACATTGTGTGGGATCTAATTCACATAGAAACACTAAGAATAGTCTTACTATACATAAACAAATTAAAAGAATTATTTCTCCCTTCATCTAGAGAAAGGGTTTGGGAGCACAATATGGTGGTAAGTGTCAATACTCAAGAAGATTCGAGGGGAATATCAACTATTTGAGACCCACCATGTCCACTCTTAACATACTCAACAATATGTATACACCCTACTACTATAAATAGTTTGATGGAAACTTATATAACATTTTAATGTTTATGTCCCTTGAATTATCATGATAAGAGAACCTATTGGACCTCTCTCTAGTCATTTAGGGATTCTATAGTAGAAGTGTTAAATTTAATGAATCATAGGATCCTTAGGCATGCATGAATTCAATGAGAAAAGAATGTTGCAGAAGAGAGAGAAGAATTCAACAAAGACTGATCAATAATTCATGGCCAATTAAACACACACGAGACCAATAATTGGAAGAATAACATTACATCCATTAATCAGTATAAAATATGTAATACAATGGTGTTACAAATAGGAGAACTCGAATGCTTAAGATAGGATTTGAATCTATTAACGTGGACTAACTTTGGAGCTAACTTGGCGTGGGAAAATCATCACTAGAGCTCACTAATGCAACTTCGGATCATTAAAATAGTTCACAACCAGGTAAATGATTGATTTAGGTGAGCAAAGGTGCCCTAATTTCCTCAAATCATGCAAAGTGGCATTAGGTTTACTGGGAGTGATCTAACTGATGGGAATCATAGCATAACTAAACGAAACTAAACACCATATAGGGTCAATTATTGGAGATTGTTGGTGGCACTCAAAGTGGGTTCCTAAACTATATGAACTGGTCCCTACATATCCTAAAATCATGCATACATGTGCATTGAGTTGTAGGTTTCCCTTAGGTGAGTCCCCCATGCACTAGTGAAGTTGTAATTACCTCCTAAGATAGGAAAATAAAAATATACTATGGGGGTCAAAGGGAGGATTAATTAATAATCCCAACACCCCACCTTAATCCTAACTTGGAAAACCTAGTCCATGGAAACTAAGACCAAAGGTCACACATACAATCTAAATGTAAAAAATGATTGCTTAAAAATTGAGGAAATTGGGAAAACCTCATGGGAACTCCCCCCACCCCCCTCAAAATAACCAGGATCAAGATTTCACATCAAGAGAAAATTTATTCTTGAATAAAAAACTTGTAAAAATATTGTTGCAATATGCATATTTATGGATAAGTAATGCAGTGTGATGGTCCTTGTGTGCACTAGTTTCCTGGTACTGTGCATGTGAACCTCTCCACCTTCTTCCAATTTGATGACAGATAAGGGAAGAATTGTTTCCTTTGCCTCTTCTTTATGGAGGAAGAGTGAGATGGTCCAATTTGTTCTTTAGTGAGAATAATTGTTGATCAGACCTTACCATCATGAAGCATATCTCTGGGAATTTGTAGAACCTCTTTGGGAGGAGTGTATTTTCTTGACATAGTGCAAGGATTTCTTTTTGAAAATGAGATCTTGTTCGATCCTCATGTCAGATGACTCTCCAGCCATGTTCCGAGCATCCTCAATAGACTTTTGATCCCACTTAGGCCTAGGATTGGGAGTAGGGACTGGATTATTATCTATATCTGATTGAAATTCATATTCAATTCCATAAACTGATTCAACTTTCTCCTTTGCTTTAGATTATGAATCTGAAAAATCACTGGAAATATTATCATATGAAAAATGTTTAGATATGATGAATTTATCTTCCCTTTCAAATGGTAGCTGAGATGACATTGCATCTGAGTATGGAAGAAAGTTTGAGAATTCATATGCCTTGGAGGCATGGTTTGCAACACCTTTGGCTATAAACTTCCCAGTTGAGGCATCTGAGATCTCCACTATGTCAGGACCAAATACCACTCGCTTTTGTGAGTTTGTAAGATTCATATGGTATAGAGACAACAAATTTGTTGTAAGGAGGGTGCATAGAGTACATTCTTGAACACTCCATGCTCTAAATTGATTGAACCCTTTCCTTCAACTTTTATTTGAGTTTCATCTCCCATGTGAATACTTGGACCATCATTAAGTTGTAATGAAGAGAATGGTTCTTTGGATGAAACCATGTGATTGGAGGCTCTTGAATCAATGATGAAGGCATGATATTTTGAAAATATAGCCTTCAGTGCATGGAATCTCTCATCATAATCTTTAGTCTTGTCTCTAGAGTCATCATTCCTTGCACCTTCAGGGAGGGAAATATTGTGCTACTCAAGGAGCTTTGACATTTGATCTATGAATACTTTAAACAATATTTATGTATGGTTTCCTCTCTTACAATAGGAGCATTTGCCCTTGTCAAACCTTTGATTATTTTCCTTCTTAGAGCTCGAGGATTCATCTACTGGATCAAACTCTTCTTTAGGTTCAAATTGAAATTTCCTTTTTTCTTTTCCTTTTTGCTTCCTCCCTACTTACACATTCTTTGTCTCACCATACAAGAGATCTTGATTTGGAGAGGCTCCCATCTGTATCACCTTTTCTTGTTCCTGTATTAGAGCCGCTGTGAAGGCATGAAGGGATGGAATTCATGAATTGGGAGTAGTCAATCTCCTAGAGTGAAATGTAGATATGGACATTGAGAATTCTGGGCCAATTTTGCTCAAAATTGAGAGCATCAGTTTCTGATCCTTATTGTCAATCCCACATTTCTTGCATTGCATGACCAATGATGTGAATTTTGATAAAAAATGTTATATAGTTTCAAATTTTTCGGTATGTAGTGCTATCAACTCATTCTCCAAGATATGGCCCCTTAGCTCATCATGTTTTCTAAACAATGATTTGAGCTTCTTCCATACTTATTTTGGAGTTCTCAATCTCTCATGGTTAAAGATTAACTCTCTAGAGATGTGGATGCACATGAAGCCAAATTATTCATCATGCTTGTTCAGATACTTTTTTTTTTCAATATTTTGTTGGGGTTGGACCTCTCTACTCATGGTGACCCTGTGCAAACCCTTGTTGCAAAAGGAAATATGCATATTAACCCTCCAATCAAGATAATTGAAGCGTGTGAGAATTCTGGGTGTCAAGCCTACGGAATTCTCCATCTTACAGCTTCAAGAAACAACTAAGTCTTCATAAAATTTTCAATTTACTTGGGAAAACACTTCGATTTGAATCAAACCAATTCAAACACTCTCCAATTCGACATGTGTACCTTATTTGGGTGCATCACACTTGTCTAGAATTATCTGGACATAATCTAGAGGGAGAAAGGAGAGAATACCATGATTTATGTGGATCCTAATTGTTTTTGCTGCATCAATGGAAGTTTCTGAGGTTTGAAGGTGGCTTGGATACATGCTCTGATACCATGTTAAATTTAATGAAGCATATGATCCTTAGTCTTGCATGAATTCAATGGGAAAACAAGGATGTAGAAGAGAGAGAAGAATTCAGTAAAGAGTGATCAATAATTCATGGAAAATTAAACACACATGAGACCAATAATTGGAATAATAACATTATTGTTGATGTATTTGTAACTTCGGAATACATTCACTTGTATATCTTGTATTTTATTTTATTGTACCCCGATGTTCCTATCGGGAGAATAATTAATATAATAAAGTCATGCAAATTCATTGAGGTTAATCCTCCATTGTAAGTCGGGGCAATAGTCCCCACAATTGAGGGGTAATAGGGTTATTAGACTCTCCTAGAGAATTCAGCCATGGTGAGTATTTGTCAAGTGGAAAACAAGTATAAATAGAGAGTTATATTCTCTATTTGAAACACACACTCACTCAACTGTAGCGCATGAGTGAGAGAAGAGGAGCTCACAGAAGTGAGAGAGAGAATAGTTGTCGAAGATCATCTTTTTGTTTTTGGGTTTTACTTTTGCTATTGGTGCTCATTCTATCTCTGAGGAAGTTGCCGGGTTTTATCCTTTATGGTTTCCCTGAGGAAAAATCTTTGTGTCTCTTGTCTCTTGTGATTATTGCTATGTATGTTGTTCTCTCAGATAAGATCCTAGATCATATTGATTAAATGATATAAAATCTAACATGGTATTAGAGCTAACCTGAGAAGAAGACACTATGAAATTGCAGAAGCTAGGGATTCTTTTTTTTGGGTCTCTCTCCACACATCATCAACAAAAGAAGGCTAGGATAACTCTCCATTGAAGGGCACATATTTCTGTCGAAGCAAATTTTGATTTCGGGCATTTTTAGTTTTTGACATGTCACTACTGCGGGAAATTAAGGATTTTCATAGAAGATGAATTTTTGAGTGAGCCCAGCATAGGATTTCTCTCCTCCTCAAAATCAAAATTTAGAGACCAAGGTCAAAAATTTTGGTTGGGTAAAAGTATGGGAAAGTTAGACCCTAATTTGACCCCGCACCAGAAAACCCTAAAAGACTAAACTAGTCATTTTGGTGCATTTGCTATATATCGATATTGGAGAAGGCACAGAAGCCAAAACCTTTACAAACTGAAGATAAATTCATTATGTACCCTATGTAAATGTTTCAGCCTCATATTCACTATCTTCTGGGAGATATGATTCCTCCAAATCAGGGTTCCAGCCTATCCCTAGATTCATCCCTAAATAGGACACCAAGGGAAAATTTCTATATCTCGGGCTACGAATTTCCAAATGAAATTTCGTAAGATATTCCATATAGGGAACGAAATTTAATTTCTTTGGTAAAACAGTGACACATGGCAGTTTATACAAGTTCACTATGTTGAATAGTCCTGAAATAAGTCACCTTGGGAAAACACTAATAAGTCCCAATTGATGAAACCAATTCTGCTCAAACTTGCAGTGTTGGAAAAAGGACAAACGAGGATACCTTGGTGAAAATTTTCAGACACAGAGGAGAAATAATGTCGGATATATTGCAGAAACAATATCAGGAAATTCTATAGAAGAAATTGAAGAAAAATAGGGCATCAAATATTTTGCAGTTCTGATCACAGTTTTGGGAAATTGAGTATGCTGCTCAGCTCGCCTTGAGGAGGTGCATCTTTCTATCCAATTAGATATGAAAGATTCCAAGTTTTTAAAATTAGGGTTTCTCTAACAAACCCTAAATCAGCGATATCTAGAATTAGGATAGACACCTCAAATCAGTAAGATCTAATCTTTTGCTATTTACATTTGAGTTTCTCATTTCAAAATGACCTATCACACCAGCTTGATGACATGCTTGGTGAAGCTGACAACTTCGAAGTATGGAAGTATAGGACCTCCATGATCCTTGAAAAAATTGATTTGGATTAGTTCTAAGAGACAGAGGGAGATGTGGCTAAGGCTAGAGCCAAGAGAATCATTGCATATTCTATTAAAGATCATTTCTCATGTGTTATCCTTGAAGACACCAAAAGGAAGTGTTCGATGCTATGACGAAGCAATCGAAGAAGAATAAGATATTGTTATAACCACCCTGAATGGCCTCCTAGGATCATGGTATTCATTCATTCAATGAATGCATTCTAGAAGGAAGTGATTACCTTCAGCAGACTCTAGGAAGAGTACACATAAGAAGAAGCTCGATTCATAATAAGAGAAGAGAAGATGGGAGCAACTGAAGATCAAGCTCTCATGATTCAAAGAATATCCCTCAAGCAATGAGGAATATGAAGGATTGAATTATTTAAGAACCTCTTATCCATCTTAGCATTTGGATAAGAAATGATGATGATGAAGCTGAAGGCCCAAGAAGGAGTCTACCCATGAAACAAATAAAGATAAGTATTTGAACTGTCTTTTCCTATATATCTAGTTGTTTATATGGCATTGTTTAGTTGTAGAATGTTTGCAATAATGACAGTATACTAATAATATGCATGTGATGGGTAAGTATCTCATGGTGCTATACAACTCTCCATTGCTACTTATTTAGAATGAAACCTCTTTGCTAACATATTGGATTAGTGTACAATCTGAATGATGTCATGGTAGAGATGGAAGGAATCTGGAAAGTTTCCGTGAGATATGGATGAATGTTGTATTGGATAAAATAGTTGCATGATTATATCTTTAAGCATAAGAATTTTCCATTATAAATATGCATTATGAAATGTTTCTAACCATACAACTAATGGATTTGACTTGTAGGAAAGATCGAGTACAATCGCCTACAAGAAAAGAAGGATGAGACTTGTTCTGAAGAACAAGTGGCGACAGTTCAAGAAATAATCCAAAATGAAGAATAGTATGACGAGACTTCAAGAGGCCTTAGACACTCTCTATTTATGTGACACTGTTGAGTGACATCATTGATGCAGAAGATTCCAACTATGAAGAAGTAGCCAAGAAGAAAGGGAAGGAGAATACTAGTTAAAGAAGAATGATGTCTAGGATGCGGTATCGAGACCTGAAGGAAAGTTTGTAGTGTTTTCCAAATGGATATGCAAGATCCGACATACAATAGATGGAAACATCATGGGATACAAGGAAATATTCATAGAAAGAGGCTTCTCACGGAAAGAAGGCATAGACTATGAAGAGACATTTGCAGCCACTGGAAGTTAAGACACATGACAGGCAGACTAATGTGTGAAAATTAAAGAAAGTCTTGTACGAGCTCAGAATGCACCCATGGGATAACACATACATGAGGATCTTGAATATCATCTATAGTGATGAAGATCTTAACCTTTTATACAAGGTTGAAGATGAAATTCTATAGAGGATGACAAGATCACAGATGGGTGTGAGAAGAAATTTTGAAAAGGTTCAAGATAGAGGATCTTGGTATCCAGTGACCCTAGATGGATACATAGAATATTAGTAGCAGATGAAGATACTTGTCACTTCAATACATAATGTTTCAATATATAGAGTACAAAAGGGAGAGGGATAATGATGCTCTACTTCAGAGTGAGTGACTACAGAAGATCCTGAGGTTCGACATGAAACGATAGGATGGATAGCTTACTGATGGCTCTAGGATTTACTAAGAGTAAAGAAGATTCCAACCTTTACTTCAAGGTTGAAGGTGGAAGACCAGTGATGCTCTTGTTATATGTTGATGACTTGTTCCTGATAGAAATTTGAACGAAGAGGAATCTTGCTGCCGAGTTCGAGATGAAAGACTTGGGTATGATGCACTACTTTCTAGACATGGAGATGTGGTAGAGTGCGAATGGAATCTCCCTTGGACAAGGGAACTATGCAGTGGAGATCCTGAAGAGGTCCGGGATGATGGACTACAAGGACATGGTTACACCTATTGTATTGAACATGAAGCTATTGAGTGATGCTTCATCAGAGACAGTTGATTCCATGATGTATCATCAAATGTTTTGTTCATTGATGTTCCTGACATATCCAAGACATGCTCACCTGGTTGCATAGCATGCAGTGAGGTACCTGAAGGGTACAATTGAGCATGATACAAATCAGAAAACTCACCTGCATGGTTATGTTGATTCAGATTGGTAGCGCCACTGGGAATAAGAACACCTTGGGATGCTTCTTCAGTGTGAGATCTAGTATGGGCTACTAGTTTGGAAGGATGGAGTCTTGCATGGTGCTTAATACAGTCGAGAGAGGAATAGTGAAGATCCAGTTTGTGATCCAGGTCGATATCTCTCAAAAGAGGGAGTTCTAGCATAGCCGGTGAGACAGGTTGTCTAAGCATAAAATCCTGGCGAAGCTCATAGGTTGCTTAGATGCAATCAGTCTGTAGGTTGTCCTCAGATGTAATTAGTCCTGGCAAAGCTTGTAAGTTATCCTTGGATGTAATCAACCTTGATGTGATTTTATGCTATAAATGGCAAGAGTGAAAGTTGAGTACTTTAGGGAGAAGCTTGGTGTTCTCCAGATCGAGGTTCCTTCCAAGGGGAAGTGATGAGTCCGTGAGCCTTTCTGACATGGTGGTAGGTGGTGCCTCCCATGGTCATATGAAAGAGCAGAGCCCTTCCTTGGATGGTAGATAGTTTTTCCTACCATGTCGGTGGATGTAAGTGTAGGTCGGTGGATGTAAGTGCAGGGACTTTCCTCAGATGGTAGATGGTGTGTCCTACCATGTCGATGGATGTAAGTGATAGGACTTTATGACATGGTGGCAGGATGGACCTCCCATGGTCAGATGTAAGCACTGGGAATTTTCAACATGATGGCAGGATGGGCCTCCCATGGTCGGATATAAGTGTTGAGAACTACATCCAGCATGAAAAAGGGTTGGCTCTATAGTGGAAATCCTTGCAGAGGAAAGGTACTACATCCAGCATGAAAAAGGGCTGGCTCTGTAGTGGAAATCCTTATAGAGGAAAGGTACTACATCCAACATGAAATAGGGTTGGCTCTATAGCGGAAATCCTTACAGAGGAAAGGTACTGCATCCAACATGAAAAAGGGCTGGCTCTGTAGTGGAAATCCTTACAGAGGCAAGGTACTACATCCAACATGAAAAATGGCTGGCTATGTAGTGGAAATACTTGCAGAGGCAAGGTACTACATCCAGCATGAAATAGGGTTGGCTCTGTAGTGGAAATCCTTGTAGAGGAAAGGTAATGCATTCAACATGAAAAAGGGCTAGCTCTATAGTGGAAATCCTTGCAGAGGCAAGGTACTGCATCCAAAATGAAAAAGGGTAGGCTCTATAGTGGAAATCCTTACAGAGGTAAGGTACTGCATCCAACATGAAAAAGGGCTTGCTTTGTAGTGGAAATCATTGCAGAGGCAAGGTACTACAACTAGCATGAAAAAGGGCTAGCTCTATAGTGGAAATCCTTGCAAAGGCAAGGTACTGCATCCAACATGAAATAGGGCTGGCTCTGTAGTGGAAATTCTTGCAGAGGTAAGGTACTGCATCCAGCATGAAAAAGGGTTGGCTCTATTGATGTATTTGTAACTTCGGAATGTATTCATCCATATATCTTATGTATTGTACCCCAATGTTTATTCTGGGATGTGTCTGTAATGTATTTGAGTCATGTCATGCCCCGATGTTCCTATTGGGAGTTTCTATAATGTAACAAGTTATGTCAAGTCATTGTGGGTAACCCTCCTATTGGTCATTAGAGGAAATTTGAGGTCTAAAATGGGCCTCCTAAGGAAAATAATAAAATAATAGTTGAAATAATAAAATAATAGTTAAAATAATAAAATAATAGTTATTAATTTTGGAGGAAGAATGAAATAAACTACATTTTTTGTTCGTATTTTCGACATATCTCCCTGTGGTTTTACTCAAATTCCAAGTGGTAGATCTCATTGGATGTGGAATTTAATTCCAACCCACACGTCATACTTTTGATGGACCCCGCTACCCCAAAAATAAAAATACCTAAAAAACGTGATAATGACATCATCATCACATTTTTTTGGGTATTTCTTGTTTTTGGGGGAGCAGGGTCCATCAAAAGCATGCACTGTGGGTACTCATTGGATGTGGAATTAAATTCCGCATCCAATGAGGTCTCCTGCTAGGAATTTGAGTAAAAACACAGGGAGATATGTCAAAAATACGAACAAAAAAAGTAGTTTTCATTTATGATAAATATGTCAGTTCAACCATTATGGTTGACTCATTTTATTGAAACTCTATTGGTTCCTGAATTCCAACTCACAAAATCTATTGTTGGCGCATTTTCTTATAAGGCCCATTTTAGACCCCAAATTTCGGTTAAAGTCCCTGCAGTTGTGGGGCCCTAGGGTTATTGGACTATCCTAGTGAAGTCGCCCTAGGTGAGTTATTGTAAGTCAGGGCAATAGTCCCCATGATCTAAGTCAAGTTTAAACCTCCTTTTTGAGTAGAGGGCAAAGTCCCCACAAGTTGTGGGGCACTAGGGTTATTAGACAATCCTAGAGATGTCGGCTCTAGTAAGTAATTGTTAAGTGAGACCGACTTGTTGGAGTGCACTTGAAGTGAATGAAAGAATATAAATAGAGAGTGAGCCTCTCTATTTATCACACACACACTCACTCATTGGGGCACATGAGTGAGAGAGAGAGATAGAAGCTGTGGAGATCATCTTTATGTTTTCAGGTTTTACTACTGCCATTGGTGCTCATTCTATCTCTGAGGAAGTTGCATGGTTTTCTCCTTTATGAAAATTCTTTGTGTCTCTTGTCTCTTGTGTTTTATTGCTGTGCATGTTATTCTCTCAGTTAAAGATCCTAAGATCATAATGCTAGCTTAAGAATGATAAAAAATCTAACATGGTATCAGAGCTAACCTGAGAAGAAGACATTGTGCAGTTACAAGAGCTATGGATTATTAATTTCTGGGTCTCTCTCCACAATCAATTAGCAAAAGTATGCTAGGATTACTCTCCATTGAAGGGCGCATCTTTCTGTCGAAGCAGAATTCGATTCTGAGCATTTTCAGTTTTGGTGCAGGAAATTAGGGCTTTCGACAGAAGATAAATTTTTGAGTGAGCCCAGCATAGGATTTCTCTCCTCATCAAAATCCAATTTTAGAGACCTAGATCAAGATTTTTGGTTGGGTGAAACTCTGGGAAAGTCAAACCCTAGTTTGACCCCGAGCTAGAAAAACCCTAAATACTAAAACTGCTAATTTTTGGTACATTCGCTATATCTAGAGATTGGAGAAGGATCAGGAGCTGAAAATTGTAGAGGACAAATACAAAATCATTATTTACACTATGTCCAAAATTCAGCCTCATAAAATTCATCCTCATATTCGCTATATTCTGGGAGATATGATCCCTCCAAGTTAGGGTTCTAGCCTCTTCCAGAATTCATCCATAAACAGGACACCTGAGGAGAATTGCTATATATTGGGTTAAAAAGGTCCAAATTATATTTATGAAGATTTTCTAGAAATGGCATAGAATTTACTTTCTGTGGTCCGATATTCCGACTCAGAAGATGAACCAGTGACACGTGCCAGTCCGTACAACTTCGCTGTTTGGAACAGTCCTGTAACAGGTCACCTTGGGAAAACAATCATAAGTCCCAATTGGTGAGACCAATTCTGATGAAACCTATGGTGTTGGATCAGGGAAATGTGAAGCTACCTTAATGAGAATTTTTAGACACATAGGAGTAGTAATTTCGGAGATATCACATAAATAGTGACAGACATTTCTGCAGAAGAAATTGGAAAACTAGGGCTTCATGTTACAGGAGCTTCCCTCCACTATTTTCAGAAAATGAGTACATTGGACAGCTCCATTTGAAGAGATATATCTGTCTATCCAATCAGATCTGAAAGATTCCAATTTTTTAAAATTAGGGTTTCTCTGACAAACCCTAGATTAGCCAGCTCTGGAACTAGGATGGACACCTCAAATCGGTAAGATGTAATTGTTGCCAGGGTTTTACCCCTAGCGTGTGCGAATGAGCACCTACTAAGGAGAATGGTTTCCTTAGTAGCAGTTCAATAATATGTAAAATAAAAGATGCTAAACTGAAATAAAAACTAATCTAGACATGTTCATGAAGCAAAACAACAAAAAGTAAAGAATGATTTTTTGTTGATCTGACCTCCAATGTGGAGGTTGGTGAAGCCCATTGCGCTGATCCGAGAGGTTACTCCGAGCTCTAGCTGCTCCTTCTCTTTCTCCAATGGTGGAAATGGGCCAAAAGGGGCTCTCAATGGTGAAAGTAGCTCAATGGTGAGCTAGGGTTTCAAGAGCAATTTTGGTAGAAGCAGGATACTTGTGATTGTGGATATGAAATGAGGGGTCTCCATCACTTATTTATAGTGGTGGAGTGCCGGTTTAGGGTTAGGGTTTCAGCTGTTTAGGGTTTTTTCATCATTTTCCTCATTATTTTATATTTTTTCTTCCTTTTTGTAGATTTTTGCTTTTTTGGAGGAATTTTGGATATTTTTTGGAGGAAAAGAGGGTTTTATGGCCTTTTGGAGGCATTTTAATCCTTTTGGAGGCTTTTTAGATGGTTTTATGGGTTTTTGATGGAAATATGGTAGGAAAATGGACAAATGAGCCATGTAGTGGGGTAGATGAGGTAGTGAACCCTTTTTGGGTGTTAACAGATTGCCCCCTGATGTGCGAGGGCAGGAGCTCATCGTATGGCTGATGGACATCATAAGTCATATTTGTTTTTCCTGGGGTGTGGAGAAGAGAAGGAACCAACTTAAGCCCGGAACATCGATCTCGAACCAACTGCAAGGACTGAAAAGTACATAAAATCAATAATGGATGAGGAATCATCTGATTATCTGGACGAGGTGGGCATTCCCATGCTCGTATCAATATACATAAAAATAACTGTGAGGCCCGAAAAGGGGGACCTGTAGGATACATAGAAATCCACTGTGTATATCATAAGGGTCCAGAAGGGACACAAATCTGGAACATACTGCTGGGCTAACCATGTCTGAGCTGAACAGCTGATACATTGGAATGACAGCAGTGCTACTGAATGTGGTTCCAAAGGAACTAATGAGCTGCTGGATCAAAGTGACAACGGTCATACTTGCAATGGTACACTGATCTGGAACTGAACTGGGTACTCGAGGAAGCCTGGAACTGGATGGATTTCGAATACAATCGCCAACGCAGCTTGGACATCCACTGGAACATATGACTGGGCGTTCTGAAGTGACTCATCAATGTGCTATAGTCAGGGGAAATCCGGGGTCTTCGACAAATAATGGAATGGGTATACATCCTGCGCGATTCTCAACGATGCGATTAAGGTGCTGAAGTCGAGCATGTGAGAAACAATTATTCGGAGAGGCAATGATGACGCCTCCCAAAATGGTCCGTAGGCACTCACCACAGATGGTGATGGGTCCAAGACGCAGGGGCCTTTAGGTCTATCCTCTGGAATAGAGGGGCTGTTGTCGACAGAGGGAGACCTGCAACTATCAAGGCAATGATGTTTCCTTGACAGGAGCGCGAGGTGCAAAACTGAAATGTGATAGTACTGATGGCAGGGTTGATAAACTGGGGTAAATAACTGGGCAAGTAGAGTGGGTGGACTCAAACTTTCTTTGTTCAGAGTATGATGGCGGGGACGATCGGGCAGCACATGAAACTGATTGGTGGTAAAGGGATCATAGCTGTATGGGATCTGAGGGGGAATGGGCTGAGGGAGACTCAAGCTGTGGTAAAATGGTAGGAGACTGCAGAATACTCTGAACAAAGGCGACCTTAGTGGTGGTGCTGCCGAGAGGATCGATCATAGCGCCAAGAGGCGCGGGGGGACTTCTTCATGGGTCAGGGAACTAGAAGAAGTGTGGATAAAAAATGGTACTGTCATGTGGATTTTACGAGCCCAGGATAGTTCATGCTCGTGGTTGCTTTCAATTTTAAGGAGTCTGAAAGCAAATAAGAAGACTCTGAAGTAATAGAATGGTACTGTCGTGTGGATTTTACGAGCCTAGGACAGTACATGCTCGTGGTTGCTTTCAATTTTAAGGAGTCTAAAAGCAATAAGAAGACTCGGAATTAATGGAATGGTACTGTCGTGTGGATTTTACGAGCCCAGGACAGTGCATGCTCGTGGTTGCTTTCAATTTTAAGGAGTCTGAAAGCAAATAAGAAGACTCTAAATTAATGGCCAGGCAAGGAGGAAGTGTTCAATCAAGGAATATTTATGATGACCAGGACTGAGGGTGGGGGGGAACACTGGTGGGCCTCCTTGTGGGGTGAATGAATGGTGGCAAAATAACGAAACATTTGCAGTATGATAGGAGTGGATGGCTCATGTAAAAAGTGTGAAATAATCTGATGACGGCCGATGTGGCACGCAAATCGATGCGGCAAGGTGTAGGGACGCAATGTTGAAATTGTACCAAGTGAGAGCAAGAAATGATCTCAAGCATCATCACGAGCTCAGAAAAATGAATCCAGCGATATGAATAGTGTTAAAAACAGAGAGCGGCCTAAGTGGCGCGCAAACCGAGGTGACTATTGGTATCGAAAAAATGGGCAAAAATGGTGTAGCAAAAAATAATGCAACGAGGTGACCATCGTGATGGTTTCGTCGTGCTGATTCCAATGGTGGAAACGGTTTGGAAAACGGACTCCGTCTGGGTTCAGAATGGCCAAACAAGAGAAAAGTCAACGGACTATAAATAGTAAGTGGGCCCAACATGACATGTGTCATTTGACTAGTGGACTTTGACTCATGATCGCAGTGGACCAGAGCTGAGGTGTCATTTCTGGACGATCTGACCAGTCGATTGCGGAGTCGGGAGATACAGGTATTCCGTTAAACTCATACTTGCATTGTAATTGGGTTCAGGGGGAGGGTAGTGATTCCCAGGGTTTGTTTGTACGGTCCACGTGGGTGGACCGCGGGTTTGGGGGTCAAAACCGTGGTCTCAGACCGCGGGTTTAGACCGAGATAGCCGCGGTTGGGGACCGCGGGTTTAGGCTGTACAGCCATGGTTAGGGACCGCGGGTTCAGGCCTGACAGACCGCGGCTGTAGGCATGATAGCCGCGGTTGGGTACTGAGCTGTTCTAGTTTTTTGGATGAGTGGGAAGGTCTATGAATTTGACATGAGTCTGATGAGACTTCATTGTGTGATTGACAGGATGCCGCAGGTGTTATGGAGGGAGTGGGAGATACCGGATGATATTGTGACCATCGTCCGAGAGGACCGTCGGGTGCGGTCGATGCTAGGGCTTTTCGGACTGCTGAAGTTCGCTGAGGTGCTTATGATACGGTCAGCAGGATTGCTGTTGAACCGGTTGGTTGGTTTCTGGGAGCCAGACATACTGATGTTTCGAGTGTAGGGAGAGAGGGTGGACCTCACCCTGATTGATGTTTATTTTTTGACGTGGTTGCCCTGCCTGGGGAGGGTAGCAGATACACAGCCACGAGTGTCTGCAGACCTTGATATGGATGACATGTTGGAGCGGTTCTGTCGGCCGGAGGCTTAGGTGCATCGGAATGCACTCTTGGTGAGAGACCTATGGGAGCCAGCAGTACAGGCGATGGCAGCATGTGTGGTGCGTATTTTGGGGTCCCAATCACCGGAGAAGGTGTCTGGGGGTCAGATGCAGCTCGTGGAGCGTGTACTGGCCGGGACTTATTTTGCATGGGGCCAGATGTTCCGGACCTGCGTGCAGCGACAGTTGACCGTAGCGAAGGAATCTGGTAAGGGGTTCTACTATGGTTCATTTTTATGTGCATTCTTTATGGAGAGGGTCCCCACACTGCGGCCGCGGGTGCCGGTCAGAGCGGGAGGCTTGAGGGAGCCTCGGATGGTGCGCCGCCGTGGTGGCGGGAACGTTGGGTGGTACTTTACGCAGGAGCTGTACCTGTAGTGGCTCCAGCTACCACTGATGCTGGAGGATTATCCATATAGGGATATGGACTTCATTGGAGATCCAGATGCGCCACGGCCACCAGGACAGGCATGGGGGCCAGATGGTATGTATGATTTGATTGTATTGTCCAGTTTTATGTATATGATATATTGTTGATGTATTGGGACTAACAAATAGGTGATTTGCAGATGTGGGTCCTAGGCCACCGCCAGGGCATGTGGCACGCAGAGGGATTGTGGCCGTTCCAGCTTTGCCTGGGCGGGGGGAGGTGCGTCGTCGAGATGTAGAGGGGACACTGGAGTCCGTACGGGCACTACTCGACCGTCTGCTGGTGGGAGTGACTGATGAGGGATGGCGGGACCTGGATCTGGACGTGGTCCAGGATTATATGAGGGCACCTCAGGATTTTAGATCGATCGCAATCCGGGTGGCCCTATTGGTGGACAGGAAACGGGTACAGGAGCGCAGACGGGATGAGGACTCACCGGAGGAGGAGCGAGGAGAGGAGTCAGAGGCAGCGGACACTGACAGTGATGCAGGGTACGACTCTCATTAGGGAGAGTAGGGGGCTCCCCCCGATTTTTGTAGCTACGGCCTGTACCTTATGAGGCTTTAGGGATGTACATACATTTTCGTATGGTTGATTACAGGGGTACTCAGGACATGTATAACACATGTATTTTTTGTTGATATGTATATATATATGCACATGGATGCACCTTTTTGTGATATTATTTAATTTGTACGCACGTGGATGCGCTTGATGATGTGTTGTATGTTTGTATTGCACGTGGATGCAAGTAGTCTAGGATGTTGGGCATGTGGATGCCCCCTTGCGACATGGTGTATGTATGATTAGGCACGTGGATGCCCGATGGATCTAAATGTGGTTTTATGGTTTATGTACATGGATGCAAATGTTGATGCAATGCAGTCTTTTTGGTTTTTTATATATCTTTGGATGAGATGCTATGGGATGATGATGCACGATGGAGGTGTTACATGGTGTGAATTATATGCCAATCTAGGATGTTATTGGCCATTTGATCTACGACACTATTTTGAGCTCTTGGGACATGTGTGAATGTGATGGATTCAAACTGTCAGCTAAGTTGTTTTGTACGCAGGAATTTTCTAAATAGGCAAGGATCGCGCACCTGGTAGTAGTTGTTGAGCTGGGAGACAAGTAGCTGGGAGTCCAAGAACACATGAAGGTGACATATGCCCATCTGGAGTGCAGCAGTCAGGAGACCGATCACGGCATCATACTCCACCTGGTTATTGGTAGCGGTGCCTATAAATATTCCGTCAAGGTGAATCAGTTCGTTGGAAGGGGAATATAAGACCCATGCTGCAGAAGCCGGGTTGGGAGACCAGCGGCTTGCCCCATCAGCGAAGCCAATGTAACGAGGTGGAAGATGGTCCATCTGTGGGCATGCAAAGACGATGAATGTGAGATTATGGTAAAAAGGTAAAAAACAAAAAAGGAGAGAAAACTTTACAATGAGGACCAATGAGGTCGCAGCTTCAGTTATGGGTAAAAAAATTTAAGGTACAACCCATTACGGGGGTTGCGTAAAGGGTGGCCTTCAGAGTCGGCTAAAATGTATGCCCCCTTACAGAGGCAAGTCTGCACTATGTAAGGGCCTTGCCACATGGATTCAAACTTTCCTTTACCGGTTTTGTCATTGGCTTGGTCATAGGCGAGGACGAGGTCCCCTTCATGGAAAGTTCAAGGGTGAACATGTTTGTCATAACTGGCTTTGGAGCAGTTTTTGGTAGCTTCAATGTTCTGGAGAGTGGCACAACGATCTTCATCGGCTTGTTTGAGGGATAGCAGACGTTGCTCAAGGGGGGAGGTATTGGGGAGAAGCTCAACGGCGATGTGTAAGGCAGGTATCTGACACTCAATGGGGAGGACAGACTCTACACCGTGAACTAAATGAAATGGGGTAAAACCAGTGGCGGTCTTGGTGGAGGTATGGTAAGCCCATACGGAAGGGAATAGCATATGGTGCCAATTGGACTTATGTCGATCAACAGTGCGTTGGAGTATGGTTTTCAGTATTTTGTTAACAGCTTCGACTTGACCATTCCCTTGAGGGTAGTAAGAAGAGGAAAATTGGTGCTCAAACTTGAGAAAGGTGGATAGCTCGCGCCAAACGGAATCTTCAAAGTGTGATCCATGGTCTAATACCAACTGTTTAAGGACCCCAAATCGAGTGATAACATGGTTAAAGAAGAAACGGGCAGCGGTGTCAGCGGTACAGTTGAAGGTAGGCATGGCTTCCGCCCATTTGGTGAAGTAATCAACGGCGACAACGATGTGCTTATGGTCGTTAGCAGATGGGGGTCTACACTCCATGAAGTCGATGGCCCACTTGCAAAAGGGACCAACGATGACGACTGGGTGTAATGGAGCAGGTGGTGTCCGGGCCTTGGGGGCAAAAAGTTGGCAGTTATGGCAATGATTGACTGCAGTGATGCAATCGATGAAAAGTGTGGGCCAGAAGTATCCGGCGCGGACGACCTTTTGGGCAGTGGCCATCCCTGAGAAATGGCCGCCGCAGGCACCGCTATGACAATCATTAAGGACCTGTTTAGCTTCCTCGTGTGTAAGGAAACGATGAAGAATTGTGTCGACTCCTCGCTGGTAAAGGACATCTCTTAGGAGGAGGTAGCGAGAGGCCTGGTGACGGATACGACAATGTTCATTACGAGTGACGGTGGGTCGGAAATTCTGTGTGCGCAGGTATAACAAGATATCACCGTACCACGGGTCATCGGACGAGATAGTGAACAAGTGATTATCGGGTAACTCCTCGGAGATAGGTGGGGCTGGGATGAAGGAAGGGAGATCGGTGATGAGCTGGGCAAGTGCAAGGGCTTTAGTGCTCTTAGGTGTTCGGAATGTGAGGTCATATTCCTGGAGGATAATGACCCATTTAGCCACACGACCTTGCAGGAGATGCCAGTTTAAGAGATATACCATGGGGTTAGAGTCGGCGACGACTGTGGTGTGACTAAGTAAAATGTAGTGTCACAATTTTTGGACGGAAAATACCACTGCTAGGGCTAGTCTCTCCTCCTATGGGTAACGTAGGGGTGGGCCGGAAAAGGTTTGGCTGACGTAGTAAATGACATGCTCTTGGCATGAGGTGTCTTCTTGAACCAAGACTCTGGACACAGCATGCTCAGATGCCGAGACGTAGAGGATGAAGTCCTGAGAGAAATCCGGAGGGGAGATCAAGGGGGCTTGTGTGAGATCTTTCTTGAGGTCTTCAAATGCAGCTTCTACTTATTCATCCCAGACAAAGGGTATGTGGGTATGGAGCAGGCGCAAGAAACCGTGAACAGTTGTGGCATAATCAGGAACGAAGCGTCGAAGAAAATTGGATCGCCCTTCCAGACTTTGGAGTTGCCAGAGCGTTCGAGGAGAGGGAAGGTCTAAGATGGCTTGGACTTTCAGGGGATCAACAGTAATTCCTTTCTGGGAAATAATGAAACCTAACAATCGGCCTGCCAAAACATAAAAGATGCACTTGTGTGGGTTCAAGCGGATCTGATATTTGCGACAACGCAGAAAAACTTGCCGAAGGTCAGTAAGGTGGTCTGATCATTTTCGGGAACGAGCTGTAAGGTCATCAAGGTAGACGAGCAGGATATGGACCAAATCATGAAAGCAATAGGTCATGGCCCGCTGGAATGTGGCACCAGCATTTTTTAGGCCAAAAGGTATGACGTGATAGGAAAAGGTGCCCCATGGGGTAGTAAAAGCGGTTTTGTACTTGTCTTCCTCTCGGATTTGGATCTGATTGTATCCGAAAAAACCGTCCATGAACGAGAAGACGTCATGCCCTATACACGCATCAATGAGCTGGTCAATAAATGGCGTAGGGAAATTGTCTTTGGGACAGGCGTGGTTTAAGTCTTGGAAGTCAGTGCATACTCTAAGGGTGCCTTGTTTGTTGTTGACAGGAACAGGGTTTGAAACCCAGGTGGTATAGGCAATAGGATAAATGAATCTTGCCATGCGAAGTTTCTCAATATCTGTTTTGACAGCTGGGAGTTTTGAGGGATGAACGGGATGCTGTTTCTGACGAACGGGGGGTACATCAGGCCATGTGTCAATGTGGTGCTCTATAATGGCAGGTTCAAGACCAGGCATTTCGGTATAGGACCAGGCAAAGACATCACATAATTCTTTGAAGAGTGTTTTGTATTCCTTAATCTCCTGCTCAGTGCAAGATGCTCCTAAAGCAATGAGTTCGGGGGTGCCTCCGGGGGCAGCGATATCAATTTGGATGATAGGTGAGATGTTGGCCATGTTACCCTCTTCGAAGGCGTCAGGAGTAGGAATAGGGTCCTTGAACCAGTCGACCTTAGGGGGAAGGAAGTCTTTGGATTCAATTGCAAATTGAGGAGCAGTGTTAGAGGAGGGTTCATCTGGGAGGAAGTAGGAACGGTGGTGCATGCCATCCCAGGGATAATCTGGGGCAGTGAGAGCCTTGAGGATCTCCTCATCAGTACGGAATATCTGTGTTGTCAAATCGGTTGACGAGGGAGTAGTGACGGAAGAGATCATATAAATAGTATTAACCTCTCCGGAAGGGGAAGAGACCAGGGAATGGATTTCCTCAATGGTGAGGGGTGCCGTCTCAAGATCCAGATTGTTCATCTCAAAGAGAGCTACTCTGTATTCGGGGAGATCGGGACAGTGATGGGAGTAATGCCCGTAAACATCGCATAGGGCACAGGAGTGGTTAGTGCGCAGGGATTTGTCGCGAGGCTTAGGGGTGGAATCTAGATGGACAACTGGGATAATGGGGTCGTCGTCAAGCATTTGCATGTATTCCTGTAAAGCCGGTAACTGAGGACATAGGTGAGTCGCATGGCCCAATTCGTCGCGCAACGCGCATTTGGAAGGAGCACGAAACACAGGGGGTTTTTTTACTGTCTTAGGAGGTGGGACAGCAGTGTAAGGTTGGGGGCCTCTGCCCCCAATGTGTTTGGTAAGAAGAGGGGGGGGGGTTCGTAGAGGACGACGGGGTAGCGATACCAGGAGGTGGTTGACTAGTAGTGGCAATGGGTTGCACTGGTTGCAGGACGACATCAGGTGTCGACGGACGAACGGGAGGCGAAAGATACCAAACGGGTAATCCTAAGGTTAACCCAGGAAGGCTGAGGGTGGCCATGACCGGGGCACTAACTACTCCTGAGGGAGGGAAAATGAAAGGAATGGTATGGATGGGTGTAGCACCAATGTGACTAGGTACCAAAGGGGGTTGAGGCAATAAGGGCAGTTGAGTAGTAGGAGTTCACGTGTTATGGGACAGGGTACATAGGTCGGACACTTCAGTGGCAGGTGACGACGATGGAATAGATGGGAAGGTCGAGGTCATTGGTGCGTCAGAGTAAACGCCGGTCCCTAGAGAAGAAACGAATGAGGTGGTGGCACCCGAAACAGGTTGTTCAATCATGGGGAGAACATTTTCGGGTGCCGCAGGGGCATTGGGGTCATGGTAAGTGAGTTGGTCAACCTTGACCACGTGTCCCTCATGGGGGAACATCATGGTATGAAAAACGGTAGAAGCAACTGCCTGCATGGCATACATGTAGCTGCGGCCAAGTAAAAGGTTATAATTAAGCTGTGCATTGATAACCTCGATGTTTATGAGGACGATTTTGCCAGCCAGCTGGATGGGGACGTTAGTTAATAGGCCTTGTGGTTGAGCTGAACGGCCGTCGTACGCTCACAACGTAGTAGAGGACTGCTGGAGAGGGGGGGATCCCATTTTCTGCCAGATGGAGGTGGGCATGACACATTTAGAGGCACCTTCATTAATAATGCATCGATGGAAGACAAAATTCCGAATGGAAACAAAAACTTGGAATGCTAAAGTGGAAGGCAGGCGGGGTTCGGATTGGTCCAAATCAAATGCCATTAACCGTGAATCATTTGGATCGATAGCCCCAATGGTTGAGAGTAAAGTCTTGCGCTGTGAAGGGCAGTTTTTTAAGACTTCTAATGCAGACATGGCTGCGGGGGATTGGGCTAAGTCATCGACAATGTTGTAGTTGGACGCAGCCTGTGCATTGGGGTTATTGTTGATACAGCGAAGTGGGAAACGAGGTGCTTTGGGAGCGCCATCTAATGGAGGTTGAGGTATGCGTAACGCTTGATCAGTGGGATGAGCGTTAGTGGGTTGATCAGTGGGAGGGGCTTCAGGGGTGGAGCCATATTGGTTCCGCCGAGTCTGGAGGTTGACCTCATCGGAGGACATTATCAACAAGTGGTGGGTAGCTGAATCAAACATGGGTTGATCAGGAGCAGCGTAAGTGATTTATTGGATGGGCGCGTTAGCTTGAGGGGGAGCCAACGGTTCAGTGTCCACTACGCCTTGGTTTGGTAAGGGGTTTTGCAGCACCAAAGGTGGATGCTGAGGTTGTGGGGGGTTGGGTGGTGCTTGAGGAGCCACCTACCCTTGGCGGTGTACATCAGCAGCCCAAAGTTGCCGAACTCGCTCCATATGTGGACAAAAATGTGTGTAGTGGCCATAGACCCCGCAAATAGAACAAGGATAGTTTGTTCGCAAATTGGGGTTTTTATCTTGCTTGGGCAGGTGATCAGGGTTTTGGTTAGCAGGGGCCGCATTATTACTAGCGGGGGGAATAGGGTGTTGACCAGCTTGCTCGGTCGATTGGTTGTTCCCATGATTTTGGCCTCTGCTGCGGTTTTGTTGGCCCTGGTTGCGTTGGTTGTTCTGGTTTTGCTGCGGGTTTTGTTGAGCGTAAACTTGCCCTTGGACAGCAGGTGGATTCTGAGGTTACGCAGGGGCTGGAGAAGGCTGCGGTGGATGATATGTAGGTGGAGGCTGTGCAGGTGCAGCAACCTAAGGGTGTTGCTGATAGTGCTATGGAGCGGGTTGTGGGTTTGCTGCAGGGGTTGGCTATGGTGGGTAGTAAATGGGTTGGGCTTGTGACGGCGTAGGAGCTGGTGCAGCCTGCTGGTGATAGTAAGGTTGAGGTGCGACCGGGGGGGTGTAAGCGGGAGTCATATGACTGAAACACTGAGGTGGACATGAGGGTCCATGGGAATGGTGGTGATGTGTCATGGGAGCATACGGGTTGGTTGGTCCAGACTGTGAGGTAGCCTGCGAAGGGTCAGGGCCAGGGGTAGGACGGGCTATGGAAAATGGTTGAGGCTGCGAAGAGACACGGCCAATGATGCCGTCAGCAGCATGGGATGCCCCCGGTGCATCGTGCTGGGAGGA